>PYAF01001402.1:35225-57230 GCA_007407185.1 Glycine tomentella | reverse complement strand
TAACTTATACAATAAGTATATACCTTAAAAGTTATATTAAATTTTTAATAATAGTTTTTAATTGATTGATAGTTAAATTTTGAATAGTGAAAATGCATAAAAATTAAATTCAATAATATATATAACCAATTTTTAAATGTTATAATTAAAATGCATGTATAAAAATACCTTATCCAGTTCAAAGTGGTATGCATTCTTAGGTTAAAAACTAAGGATATTTTATGACTTTAAAGAATTTCTAAGGGATAAAAAATGAAGGTGACTTAAAAAGAGTTGGTAACAAATGCATAATTAAGTATGTACATTTTGATTTTTGATAGTCAACATGCTATTATCAAACTGATACAAATTAAAACATCATATTCTTTTTACAGTAATACAAAACATCATGTTGGTCTTCAGTAACTGTCATTTTTATTTTTAAAATGTATATTATATTAACGATTTAGTTATCAGTAAATTTCTCCAATCCATCGGTGATAGCAAATTAATATATTGAAAATACTTTTACTTTATAAAATCAGTAGTTGTTAAATCTAAATTGACTGTCGTGGCCCCTATTTATCGACAACTAAAATCAATCGTCGGAAATTATAAATATGTCAACGGTTGATCGTACCTTATTTGAAAAAGACTAATAACATGCCTTTGATTTGTTTTTCTTTTTTGGTTTTTTACATATCAATCACGACTACTTATTCGTCAAATATCAAACGTATGCATAAGCAAACTTACAGTTGTCAGACTTCTACAGCATTATTATTAAAACGTCTAAATAATAATAATAATAATGTCTCTAAAATATATGAGAAAGTGAAGGATCAAACTTATTAGAATAGTGGAGGGTTTCAACCCCATTGCTGTCAATAGCCATAGTATGAGAGTGAGATAATTAATGTATTTATTATTATTTATTTGTCAACTTAAACACACTTTGACAATAAATATACAATTACATTTTTTTTTTCATTTTATACTCTTTCTCATTTTAGTTACGTAAGAGAAAACATTTTTAGGTGTATGGCACATTTAGATCCAAAATGGGATTAATCTCACATTCAATACGTAATGAGATACTCAATACCTCTTTCACATTTTACTTTAATTCCTTTTTCCATATACATTAAAAAAAATCCTATTTATCCTCCTATTCTTTCAAGCAATCAATTTGACATTTTATGAAGTATAAAAAATCACAATATGAAAAAATCAACATCATATAATACTTTGAATACTCTTTAAGTAATGATGCAAGTTTTTTTTTTTAAAAGGCACGTAATTATTTTGTTTAATCTAATGTAGCAAACTTTAGTGAAAGATGGAGATCAATTAATTTAAGAACTAAAACGATTATAGATTTTTAATAGTAAGATGCCTAAAAAAATGTTAAATTAAAAACATTAGTGCTTCAATTATTAAAAGATGAAAGGAACACCGGGAAAGCTCCAATATACAGATGTTAAAGTACAATGGACCCTCTAATTTTAGAGGTTATCTTGTTCAAGATTAAAAATTGATTACGTGCATAATCAATGTATATAAAGGAAAAGAAAACTTGTAGAATCGTTGTTCTGCAATGGACAAAAGTTGTAGAGTCGTTGTTCTGCAATGGACAAAACAAATATTATTTTGCTTTTCCTTTAAGAAACACAAACCTTGTTAACATTTAAAAAAAAAAAATTCTCCATTAAACAAGTACGACTTTTTTTTTATAATGGAAGCAACAAGTACGACTTTGAAAACAAACTATCATTAAACGCTTGAATATCCAACGCATATAATGCAAATTATCAAACTATTTATTCATTTACAGGGATATATATATATATATATATATATATATATATATATATATATATATATAAGGTTTGAAACGGATTATTATACATAGCAGCTAATGACAGTTTCTATAAAAAAAAAAAAAAACAGCTTTTGACTGTTAATATAAGGGTATAGTGGGGACTGGGGAGGGATTTGACACGAGAATAACTAGTTAATATAAAATCAAATAGAAAAAAATCTTTAAAAGAATAAGCTTGTTTTCAAAATAAACAACTAAAATAATTATTTATTTTAATTCAAGTATAATTAAATAAAATTAGCAAGAATGGCAAATTATTTGAATGTTAAATTAATATATTTGATTCAGATGTTAAAATAACATAGTTATATTTTAAAGCATTCACCTTTAATTAAATTGAAATAGCTTAAAATTACTATGAACAACAAATATTTTCACTAAATATTTAATTAAACATTTTTATATGATCAAACTTAAATTTTTAATGAAGCAAAAATAATCATGGTCAGTTAAATGAATTAATTGAGTTTTATTTTTATATATTGTTAGTTTAATTTTTTTTACTCTATAAACAAATTAGAAATTGGAGTTGAGTTGACTTTTAAAATAATTGTTAAAAGAACCAATAAATTTGTTTTATAAGACGGATTGTGATTAAATTGTGATAAGATGATGCGGTAAAAATAAATATAAATATATACTATTTTCTTCTATTAATTTATGCATTCGACAACATCATTATTTAGTTGTAGAAGAGGAGTATTATGTAAAAATAAAGAGTAATTTTCAATTTCAACGTGTGGTCAAAACTCAGAAGCTCATTTCAGTGGGCGAAAAGGTTAGATTCCTTTTCATCATCTAGAATTATAGTTGGCGGTCAAAAGTCAATATTATAGTATGCAAATGTTGTTTTACATAATATTCTGTCACAACAAATAAATAAATAAATAAACAGCATGCTTGAATAGTTATCGAAAATAAAAATAGCATCCTTGAATCCTTTTCTATACAATTTTATCATATTAAATGTTTTCTAGAATTACAACTACATTTATGAAAGACTAGTTCTAACATAGAATTACCTCCAACTGTATTTTTTATATAAGGGCCGGCAGTGTATATATATTTGATATATAATATGAATGTTTTTAAATTTAATTAAGTAATAAAAGATTTATGTTAAAAATATTTGAAGTTATAGTGTGTGTGGGCGTGTGTATTATTTGATAGAATCATAGGACATAAAAAGTATTTTCTATTTAAAAAAAATTCAAAATACATGTAGTTAACTTAAAAAATATATATATAAAAAAAGGCTAAACGATGTGTGTCAGAAATGATTGAGAGATCATAGTCAATAAAAAAAACCGTTTGAATGGGTTCATCTTTTATTTCCTAATATGTCAAACAAAACAAGAAAAAAAAAATAACTAACTTGATTTAATTCATCTCTTGTCAATATTTGTTTTTTTTTTAAATTAATACAAAAAACTGACAGCCTTGTTTTTTTCATTTTTAAATAAGTGAAATTTATATATTATTCACTAAATAAATTAATATATTTTATAATAATAAATATAAAAAAGAATCTCATGCAGGCAAGTGAAAGGAATGGGCAATTGAGCATGCATGGTCGATTCCCTTAAAAGAATCCCATGCAGGCAAGTTGATTTCTAGATGCTTTGTTGTTAGGACTTAGGAGGGCTGAAAAATTAAAATAAAATTTATAAATGTAGTTGAATCGAGAATTTTGAAAATATACATTTATCTATATTGCTCATTTAGCAGCTACTTTTATTGACCTCATATTTTCTTTGTTGACTTTTTTATTCTAAAAAGTTGGGCAAATTTAATATTATTGTGTATATTATTTTATTTTTATATATAATTTATTCTTACTACTTTATGTTTGTTAATTGTGGTAAAAAAAATTATAATTTTCTATATTCTTGTCAAATTTAGCAGCAATGATCGATCTGTAAATAAGAAGTCCATGAGAATTCTAACACTTAAAATTGCCATTCGTTTTATAAAATTAATGTTATTTTACTTCTCAAGTATATATAGACGATCAATATTACTAATAGAAAATACAAAGCTACATTTTTTTTAATCATATTTTAGTGAAATTATACACTAAAACACTGAAGTACTGTACGTATGAAAAATAAAAATTGAGTAAATCAAATTATAAACAAGGTTAACATATAGTATAATTTGTCCAAAAAGTATATAAAGTTGTTTTTTTTTTTTAAGAAAGCGATGAGTAAATAAGAACATAGTTATATAAGGTGACTTTGTTTAAATTTTTAAAAATAATTTTAAAATAAATGTAATAATTTTGAAGTAAGTATTTTTTATTTAAGTATTTTTTTAAGTAACAAATATGATTTCTTAAATAAAGTAAAAAAGTTGTTTATTTTAAGTAAAACAGTTTATAAAAACACATTAGAAAATAAGAAAAGTGCTTATTTTGTTTAAAAAAGCACTTATTTTAAAAAATAAGATTAAACAAACTCATTGGATGAGTTTATTTAAATTGATTTAAAAATAATTTTAAAATAAGTATTTTTATATAAATCTGTTTTAAGAAGCAAATATGATTTGTCTTCTAAAAAAATGAAAAACTACTTATTTTAAATAAAATAGTTAACACAAAAATATCAGAAAATAAGAAAACTTTTTTGTTTGTTTTATAAAACACTTATTTTAGAAAATAATCTTAAACATAATTAAGCAAACTGTGAGAAGCACATGCATGTCAAACAAAGGATGACGACAACGTCGGCAAAAAATTAAATATAATATAAATTAATTAAATAATTAGTAAAATGGTGCAAGAAAATATTTAGAAAAATGGTGCACTCATTCATGCCCAAATGGGGCGTATTTCACCATATGTTGACATTTGGCGGCATCCAGACGGGGTGCGGTGTGAACGAAAATTTCGGACGACCATAACTTTTGACTGCGATGTCCGATTGAGACGAAACCGGTGACCACGCGCTCGAAATTGAGAGGAGAAACTTGTCCAAAATTTTTTCCCAAAAGAGGCCTCTAAGCCCTCAAAATTGCGATTTAATCTTCGGAGCCTCAAAAAAAATTTTGTTTTCTAATATTTTATCTACTCAATTAGTGAATTACAACCTATTCTTTATTTATCTAATTATTTCTCTTAATTTCGAACGTTTTGACATAAAATACGTCTTCATATGACATTGCTACGAGAAATTATGAATATGCAAAGTTATATGCATCGTCAATTTTACAGTATAATTTTGAAAATTTATGCATTTGTTTAGGGTTGTGGGTTAATTAACTGTTGGATTTGGTTAATTGTTTAGGGTTTAGTGGGTTCGGTTTAGGGGTTTAGGGCTTTAGGGCTTTGCGTTAATGATTAACTGTTGGATTAGGTTAATGGTTTAGGAGGATAAGGTTTATGTGTTTAGGGCTAAGGGGTAGTGTGTTTGGATAATTGGTTAGTGTTGATGGTTTTAGTGTTAGGGGTTTAGGGATTTGGGTTAATGATTAACTGTTGATGGTTTTGTTTTACTTCTTCTCTGTGTATATGATGATGGACTTGACACAAGTTGAAACAATGTACGTCAAGGTTCTTGCTGTAGATTTTTAAACGATTTTGGTTTAACAAATGCATAAATTTCCAAAATTATACTGTAAAATAGACGATGCATATAACTTTGAACATTCGTAATTTCTCGTAACAATGTCCGATGAAGATGTATTTTATGTCAAAACGCTCAAAATTAAGAGAAGTAATTAGATAAATAAAGAATAGGTTGCAATTCACTAATTGAGTAGATAAAATATCAGAAAAAAAAATTTTGGGGCTCCGAAGATTAAATAGCAATTTTGAGGCACTTAGAGATCTCTTTTAGGAAAAAATTTTGGGCAAATTTCTCCTTTCAATTTTGAACGCGTGGTCACTGATTTCGTCTCAATCGGACATCCCAGTCAAAAGTTATGACCGTCCGAAGTTTTCGTTCACACCACACCCCGTCTGGATGCTGCCAAGTGTCAACATATGGTGAAATACGTCCCATTTGGGCGTGTTTAAACACGCCCCATTTAAGCGTGAATGAGTACACCATTTTACTAAATATTTTCTTACTCGCACCATTTTACTAATTATTTAATTAATTTATATTATATTTAATTTTTTGCCCGTCAATGTCTGCTCCAAAAATGTTTCAGACTTTCAAATAATGTTTCAGACTTTCAAATTACGTGGGAGCATATGGGAACAACTTACATGGTCAGCGTAACAACAATTAAGGCATATAAATACTCCACATGTGATTTCAATATTTATTTTTAATCTTAATTGTGTAATAATTTAAGAAAATAAAATTAATGTTAAAAATAATTTATAATATAAAATGTAAATGGTTTAATATTTATTTTTGAGTAATTAAAAATATTTAAAGAATATATTTAATGTTTCTTAATATATGCATTTGGTATATATGACAAGCAGGGGTGAAAGGGGATGTCATGGTCACTTCTAAAATTTATAACTTCATTTTAAATTTTATATAGAAATAATAATGTGACATTTCAAGAGAAAGAAAAAGAAAATTAAAGGTTTGGTCTTAACCCCCTAAACTAAAATCCTGCCTCTACTAGGCATGGCAACTTGACCCGCACCCGTGGGCATCCGTCCGAACCTACCCTGATGTCAACGAGCAAAACCGAGTTGACCGGTTTCGGGTTCGGGTTCAATTTTTCTCCGCCTGCTGAATTCGGGGGCGGGGGCGGTTTTGGTAATACTGATAACCGCTCCGCCCTCGTCCCCGCCCCCGCCATGCTATATTTAATTATTTGCAAAAATACTTTTATATATGTGGAATACCTTGAGATAAAGGCTTAATTTTATTCAAGAATTAGGAGTATAACTAATTTTATTTTCCAGCAATAAACATCTAATGTTGAAATTTTATTGTAATTACATATATTTGAGACTTAGCGCGATCAAATTTTATGTTATAATTGTTGTTTAAAATTATTTTTTTAATAATAATTTTTAAGTGTTCGGGGGCGGGGCGGGGGCGGGGGCAATTTTTTAGCCCTGTCGATTTTCGGGGGCGGGGGTGGTTTTGAGGGGCGGGGGCGGGGGTGGTATAAGTAAAAATCGCCTCCGACCCGCCCTGTTGCCATGCCTAGCCTCTACCCCAATTATAAGAAATTTAACATTATTTATTGGTTTAATTTAAAGAATATCATGATGCTAACTTATCGAAATTAATTAAGAATAAATATTGTAGTGTATAACATTAATTTATAAATAGTAAGTTTCTAAATAATTTAAAGATATAAAATATCATTATTGTTAAAATATTATATAAGAAAGAAGAGAATATGATAAAGAATGTGCCAATATATTATTAATAATAAGAATTTCAAACTTAAAGTGATAAAAATTGTACTTGACAGAAGAAATATTTACTTTTATCTTTTGAATACTTATTTAGACAAACTTTTAAGATCTATTTCTTGTCTTCATAAGTCATATAACTCCGCTTATACCTTTATAAATTTAAATACCTGCTCCAATGCATGAATTTAAACCTAAACAACAAGTGAGTGATAATTGAAAATTTCAAAATTTCTTATCTTTTTAAAAAGAGAAGTTAAGTTAAACATAACTTTGAAAAAATGTTAAAAATAAAATATGTTTATATACAATGCTAACAATAAAATTAGGATAAAAAGTTTATCCAACTACTACTTACTCATCAACTCAAATTAATTTCCACAAGAAATATTTATTATTATTATTATTATTATTATTATATTATAGTTGTGAAATATTTATTGATTTTGTTGTTGATTAATTTTTATTAAAGAATCTAATTTGACCATCTTAACGATGCCTTCACTTTCAATCACTTATTTTAATCTACAAAATTCATATATGATGTTTTGCTTAATAAATTCAAACTTATTTTTTCACTTGGACGAATTTGTGTGACTCATTTTGTGCTTGGTAGGTTCTTCATTTCTTGTGACACAACTGGATCCCATCTCTCCATAAACATGGGCTCACACTTGTGGGAAGCCCATAAGGTCTACTAAAGAGAAATCGGGCCATTTTGTATTCTGAGCCCACTTCCTTCTCTTGCACAGATGTGAATGTGAGAGACATCCATGAATGACAGAATGAAATGAACTGAGTAACACCAACGCTGTTTTCTTCATTCTTTCATTCATTCGAATTTGTTCTTTTGCAATTGAATTTGAGGGAACAATCATTGATTTTCCCTTTCTGGGCACCCCTGAATTCCCCTACATCGCTGCGAAAGTGGTTCAGTTCGAACCACGAAAACGATGTCGGCTCGCTTGATGAAGAAGGTTCTGAACAAGCAGCATCACCTTCCGCAACACGTGAGCGAAGAAGAAGAAGAAGATAACGATTCTGAGCCCATCACTCGTTCCTCCATCAACCCGTTCGACCTCCTCAACGACAACGACTCTGAGCCCGAAGACCAGGTTTTTAAAAACCCCACAGTTTTGTTTTGATTCAATCTTTGAATTTATGAAGCATAACCCTTTTTACCCTTTTGAATTTTCTATGTGGGTCTTGTTTTTCTGTTGCTATCATGCCCAAAGGAGTTGGATTAGCTAGAAATTGCATTTGAAAATAGGTTAGAAACAAACAAATATGGAATTTGAATTTAGGTTGAAGATAATTTTTCTTGTTATTATGCTTTTTTGTTGATTAAATGTCTCAACATTTAGTATTAGAGGATGTTATAGGCCCTAAGTTGATTAAATGTCTCACCAGTTAGATGAGAGGAGCTTCTACAAAAGTTATCTGCATAAGTTGATTTTAGCTCATGGAAGAAGCTCAATTCATTTTATTTTCTTCTCTTATAAGTGCTTATAGAGAATCCAAACAGGGTCACAGTGTTGTATTGATTTTTTACTAGAAAAAATTCTTGGATGTTTAGCCTAAAATTGATGCTTGGATTCTTGTTTGTACAAAATAAGGTAGAGATTGAGGATTTTGCTTGTTAGTTGTTACTTAATATGTCTGTTTTGACTGCAGGGAAATGAGTTGACGTCCACCAATGAAATGTTGGCAAGTTATGATGACAAAGAGGAGTCAGCTTCATTGAAACCTACTGCTGAGGTTTCCACATCAAATCCAAAATCGAAGAAAAAGAAAAAGAAGAAGAACAAGGATAGTGCTGTTGCAAATAAAATGGGAGATGATAAAGAATTGGACTTGATTCTAGAGGATTTATCTCTGAATGTCAACTCTTCGGCTGAGCAACCTGTTTCTACCAAAGACAAAAATAAATCTGTTAAACAGCATGCAGCCTCCGTATTACAAGTGGATCCTAAATACTTGAATGCCGAAAATGAGCTTAGAAGAATATTTGGATCTAAGGTTGTAAAATCATTTGAGAGTAGCAATCAAGTGGGCAGTTCTAGGCAGATGAGAGGGGTGAGGGGACGTGTACATTATAATCTTAAAAAGAGTGTTCTTGTCACTCCATCAGACAATTGGCTCCGCTGTGATGATTCTTTGTCCATGCAGTTTTTGGAGATAAAAAATGGATATAACTATTTCAGGTAAGGAACTAAAGATCATTCTTGTTCAGTCTAGTCATAACATTTTCTGCTCTATTTTCTCTTAACACCACCCTCTCTGTATACATGTATGAGTATGACTGTATGTGTTAAAGGCCGAGGACTTAGTTGTAGTATGCTATCTTCAAATGTGTGTGATGTGCGCTACCAATGAATTATAAACATGTAAACATGACAATAAACCCAAAAAAGATGCTGCCTGTTGGTGGGGAAAATAAAATGTGTCATATACTCCCTCTGTCTCATTTTTTTGCATTTAAAGGTAATGCACATCATCTTCAAAAAATTATTAAATACACTAATTACTATATAAAAGTTGTTTTCTTTGACTAAAATACCCTTATTAAATGAGTTGGAGTGTAATTGTGAATGAATTAATATTTATAACAATAAACAAGGGAATTATTGGAAAATAACAATTAATGCTTTCTTGACATTGTCATGTGACATATTTTGAGACAAATCAAAACTATCAAAGTCATCCTAATGGGCAAGTTATGATAAATAGAGAGAAGAGGGGGAAATTTATGCAGATTACAGATATAGCCTAGAAAAATTACCTACTTTTGCCTAATTATTGATTACTTTCATTACTGACTCTCTCTCAATGCCTTTCAATTCTTGATGTTTCTTTCATTTTAATTGGAGGGCATGCATAATTGAGTCCATTATTCTGTGCTTTTATTATTATTCATTTTTATTGTCAATGACCTTTGGGTTAGCAAAAATTGTCAATCCTCTTTCAGAACAGGACTGGAGAAAGGGGTCTGAGGTTCTCAACCTGGCTGGTCTATGATTTTTTTAGTTTATTTGTGAAGTTATAAATTGAATATGCCTTCTGTACTTGGTATCTGATTTCATATTTTAGCCTTTATAGTTAAAAATTATTGAGATGCGTGAATCATCATCATACTAATATTAATATTAATAATAATGATAATAATAATAATATTAATAATTATTATTATTATTGCATCCTTTTGTAATCCTTTTAACTCCTGTTCGTTTTCCCTTATTTGGCATTTTTACAATGTAGATATGTACACTCGCCATCCTACTCCCAATCTCAGAGAGCATTTGAAGCTGCCAAAGCAATTAATGACATAAATGGCATAGCCAGCATATTACAGCACCGTCCTTATCATATAGATTCCCTTTTAACAATGGCAGAATATTTTGCGGTATTGGGTGAACAACAGATGTCTGCAGATGCTATTGCCAGGTGTCTATATGCCCTTGAATGTGCTTGGCATCCCATGTTCAATCCACTACAGGGAAATTGCCAGCTGAAGTTCAAACTTGATGCAAACAAACCGATATTCACAGCTCTTTTCACTCACATGAAAAATTTGGACAGGCGTGGCTGTCATAGATCTGCCTTAGAGGTCTGCAAATTGTTGCTTTCGATAGATTCTGATGATCCCATGGGGGCTATTTTCTGCATCGACTACTTTGCTTTAAGGGCTGAGGAGTACGCATGGCTGGAGAAGTTTTCTGAAGAATATAAAAGTGACAACTCCATGTGGTTGTTTCCAAACTTCTCTTATTCCCTTGCCATTTCTCGGTTTTACCTTGAGCGCGAGGCCTGCAAAGATGATTGTACGGATTCTGAAAAGGCTTCTTCGTCTGACCTTATGAAACAAGCATTGATGCTTCATCCTTCAGTCATAAAGAAGCTTGTCGCAAAAGTACCATTGAAAGATCGCACATGGACAGATATTCTAAAGCATTCCTTTTTCTGGTCAGATCAAACAGGAATTCCATCTCAAGATCACTTGATTAATATATATGTTGAGAGAAATTACCTTTTATGGAGGCTTCCTGATCTGCAAAAACTGCTAAGTGGTGCTGCAAAACTAGTGATTGAAACACTAGAAAGTAATAAAAGTGAAGTTAAGGATTGGGCTTGTGTCACAAAAGAAGCATTTTCATCTGAGAAAAATGAGTAAGTTATTATTTTTTATTTATTTTTTGTTGTTTTAGCTTAATTTTGCTTGTTCACTTTGGTGACATTTTTTATAGACGTGAATCTATATCTGAATCTGAAAAAGTATCAAATGCTTAAGTATGTTGTTTTACAAACCATCTAGCTTTATTGTCTTCAAAACTTGCTAAAAATGATTACTAGTTGGAATGAGCATTTGGTAGTTGAACAATTGAAATTATGATTAATAACTTGCAGCAATGTGCTGATAACAATGTAACTGAAGAATAATTGTATGATAATAAAAACTTGTTAAGCTTACTCATCTCGTGTAATTAAGAGAGAGAGGGAATTAAGGAAAAGAAAGTAGCACAATGAAACTTATTTGTTGTGAAATTTTGTAAGCATTTCATTTTCTCATGTGGTAAATACGTTTTAACTTCTATTGATCTAATACAACTTACACTTGCGATTGCCAAACTCTCGACTTATTGTAAACTCGTCTAGCTTATGTGGACTCAACTTGTTAAGAATTTACCTATTATGAAAAAATATATTAAAAAACCTATCAATGACATTATTTTTTGAAAACCTATTAATGACATATGCATAGCATAATCCTCTTAACACAATAATTCAACATTTCAACTCCATAATAAAGCAAAGTAGCAAACCAATAGTAATTTCTTACAGTTCTAAATTAGATTAAACTACATAAATGATCAAATCACACATTATAGCGAGTTAATACATTTTCTCTATCTGAAATCATTCGGAAGAGTTTACTAGTTAACTTGAGAGTTTGACAACCTTGCTTACACTTTATTGTTTGTTAGGTATGGACATTTGCTGGTATCTGATTTCTCTGATTCACTTTCGTCGATTCCACGAGAAAATCTGCAACAATTAATGGGTGTTCCAAGGATGATGGAAGGTATGCAGGATGAGAACCAATTTGCTAACCTGCCTGGCAATGGCCATGATCCTCGCGGTGTTGCAAATAGGAATGCATTAGCTGTCTTGTTTGAGTCAATGCTACCGTGGGTTACTTACGAGGATGGTGTGGATGGTGGACCTGATGATGACCAACATGATGACCACAGGCAAGACAATCAATGATTCTTGATGCAACTGGCCTTCCTACTCTGAAGGGCCTATTTTTGGCTGGAGTGTTGTACTCAATGATGAGATGTCTTTCTTGTACAGAGCGACGCCTAGGGAGCTTGATGTCTTCTGCTATTATGTTGATCATTGTCAACCATATGGGCACTCTAGATGCATAAAAATGCCATATAATTTTGTGATGTCTAATTTTAGGGATATTGATGTCAAATGTTATACCATTGCCATTATGAATTTTTCATTTGATATACTATAAATTTTTGTCAACTTTGTTGTTTAATAATGTATTGTCACACAAGAGTTTAGATATTATAACAACTACTTAGGTTCAAATTCTTTTATAACAACGTAGTTGGATGAAAGTGTAGAAATGAAAACGATTACTTCAAAAGTAAACATCTTAAGTTTCTCAACGTGGTTAGACTAGTTTAGATGTAGTATTGTGTGGTGTCCGGCACCCCAATTTGTTCAAAGGTAAATACAGTTTTCTTGTGTACCTGTTGGGTGTGGCCTGCCGTCTAGTTCTATTATTGAGGCATTGTCAAAATTCATGGTATACTTCCATGTCATCATGTTAAATAAAACAATTGAATTAAAAGTTGCTCTTAGCCTATGCTCGTTATTCCAATGTGTGAGGATTGTTTCTACTCCATTGTGATAATGCCGCGGAAACAATCATGCTACAAAGAGTTTTACACAATTATTGGCATGGTTTCATGATTTTCTAGAGCTGTTTTACCTGAATTTGGGTGGAACTATGCCAGCAGTTGTGCATAATTGTGACTGCAATAGCTACAAAAAAACTAATAGCACTCAAGTGAAGAATAGGCTAATGAGATTTTTTTTTGGTGAACCTAGGATATTTTTTAATCTGAAGTTAAGAACTAATCTTTTAAGTTTTTTTTTTTGTGAACCTAGGATATTTTTCAGTCTGGAGTTAAGAACTAAGCTTTTAAGGTATTTGAAATTCATTTAAGGGGTAGATTTCTTCTAAACGTTTTTTCATACACGGATTTGAGGATTGAATCACTTCACTTATTACATATTTAAGAAACAAGATTATTTGCTTACCATGTCATACTATGTTGGTTAAGCTGACAAGAGATTAAGATCTTACAATGTTAACTTGTTTATTAAATTATGACTTATATAGTACAACATTCTAGACTCTATGATGCCTATAATTATTTCTAAATGCAAACTTTTTACAAACTAAATGCAGAAAAGCGATTCAATACG
This sequence comes from Glycine tomentella, assembly GCA_007407185.1. Taxonomy (NCBI): domain Eukaryota; kingdom Viridiplantae; phylum Streptophyta; class Magnoliopsida; order Fabales; family Fabaceae; genus Glycine; species Glycine tomentella. The sequence goes on along the minus strand of PYAF01001402.1, from coordinate 43,530 downwards.
CAGGCCTAGGCATGCCGATGAATAAGAAATACTTTCTTGGCCCTGTGGTGGGTGGTGCATACTTTGTTACAAGACCCTCCAGTTCAAGCATGCATGACTCTGTGCCATTCTTTTCTTTTTTTCTTTTTTTTTTTTCTTTTTTCTACATAGATTGAGTGGATCAGGGGCAAATTAGCCTTCAAAGACCATATAAGAGCAGGGAGAGAAGTGGGGGACCAGGTATGGCATTAAGTTTTAATCAAAAAAGGGCATGGGATTAAGTTAGTATTATAAAGTTATCATGTGAGTGGATTTTAACATATCATTAAGGTCACAACTATATGCAGCTAACATCATTACAAACACTGCTAACTGCTAAGCATTATTGTACAACATCACTTAATATATGAAGTTTTGGATTCCCCTACTTTCTTGTAACTTATAACCTCTTTGATGTGACCATCTGTCCAGCCCCATTTTCTTTTCTCCCTCTCCCTCTCTCTTTTTCTTTTCCCCAACTTGGGATCAACCTTCTCTAGAAGACTCCCACAGTTTGTTGCTGGCTTGAGTTTGGAATAAATGACCCTAGAAGTATACTCCTGCATTGTTAATTAACTCTTGACCACGATTGTTCACTAGGAAGAAGCTATACATGGTTGATAATATTTTGTGACTGACAAATTCAGCAGTGTTTTCCCTTACTATTTAAGTAAATATACACTCTACACAAGCAAAGAAAATGCCACTGTGCCGGTTGCTCCAGCTAAACCTTGGGTCACCCACTCAAGAAATCACTAATTATATTGATAAAATGATATATACGAATATAAAATATATTATAGAAACATTGAAATTTTAATCGATGATTTTCTAAATAACATTTATTACTTTACATGTTAGAAGAGTCAAATCTTAACTTGCTATCTCTCCATATTAAGAAATGAATCATGATTCAGCTATTTAAGACATTGGACATATTTTTTGTAAGTGTATGTTTAGGCTTCCACTCTCCATTCGCGGGAAACTAAACATACATTCATGGAAGTAACTCTTTTGTTACTTTTGGATTGAATGTACTTTTAAGTAGAACAGGTTTCCAAAACATAGCTCAAGCTATTTCTGCAACTTCTAAGGTTTAACCACACTAGTTTAGATGATTATTATAGGTTAGTTGTTCTTCGAAATTAAATGAGAAGCTTAACTTTATAACTCATTAAATTAAATAACTTAGCAGTTAGCAGCGGGCTCATAGAATCAGCTAATCATTGTGTGGAAATTGGATCATATAATCGAGATCACAAGGTGAGCATGGCTGTGTGTGGGGAACCACAAGCAGAAAGGGAGTTGTGCTAATCTTTTTTTGTATTGGCACTTATGATTTAAGGAGTTGTGCTTTTTTCTTTGTACGAGGAGAAAATTTATATATGTTCAGGAAGTAAAATCAATCAATAATAAATTTTCATATGCTACAAAGACTTATACAATTTGATATAAAGTGATGTCGTATTTTTTCAGTAGTCACTTATTGAATTTTCGCAAAACACAGAACCTATCCATGCATGGAAAAATCTACACAAGTTGGATAGATTAAATTAATTAATCATAAATAAATTATAATATCACACAAATATTTATAAGATGTTAAATATAAAGTGATGGAATAATTATTGTTAATTATCCATGTATACTATACTAATTTCTCATAAAAATTGATAGTTCAATACTAATTTAACATTTTTTAATCTATCTTTCATTTTATCTAGATTGCTTTCTCACTTTTTTCTTCTTCAGAAATTGCTTTCTCACTTTTTTCTTCTTCAGAAATTGCTTTCTCACTTTTTATTTGAAATATTTTTCAGAACACATTCTTATTTTAATTTTTAAAGCGACAAGAACAATTGCTATTTAAACTAATTTTTCTATAATCAACTTGGCCTATTTTATTTAGGGTTACAGAAATACTTTTGCGGATTCTAATATAAAATTATAGATTCCAATACACGAATCAAGAAAGAAAAAATACTTTTGAATTGTTGTAACTTTAATTCAAACATTTACTGACTAAGAATATGTTTGGTTAAACATTAGTGAAGTCAAACATAAATTTATCATGAATCAGAACATTTCTTTTTACTTTCATTTTATTTTTGTTGATTAGAGTTGTCTAGAAATTCGCACGACAACAATTTCAACTAAAATCAAACATGCTTAATATAGATTAATAAGATTTATAGAAGTATTTGGTGGACAATCCAATTGTAATTGTAATTTTAATAATAAAAAAAGGCACTCCTTCTGGTTCTCTTATAAAAGTGGACACTCCCAACACATACACACAACACAGGATCAACTCAAATTGATTCAAAGCGCAAGACACAAAAAATTAAAAATGGCTAGTGGTCGCAATTTGAAGAACGCTGTGATAGCGTTTTTGGTTCCTCTTCCCTCCATTTTCTTCTACCTATCATTCCTCAACCACTACGACTCAGCAAATTCCCCATCGTTTTGGTCAACTCTATGGTCATGGTGCTATCACCACCCTCTTCTATTAGCCAACGCTCTCTTCTTCCTCAACGTCAATGTCCTCTTCTGGGTCATAGGCCTAATCCAATCCAGCCACTGGGTACACAACAAAGCCACCCACTTTTTGTTTCACTTCACCCACTTTCACATTTCCTTCAAAGTTGACATCTTTTGGTGTTTGTGATGGTGCAGATGATTGACCCCTATTGGACTGTGATACCTGTGATGCTTGTTCACTACTATGCCACTCACCCTTTGGCTCATTATGATTGGTGGAGGTCCAGGATCGTGATTTTATTGACTTGGGTGTGGAGTGTTAGGCTCACTCATAACTATTTCAGGAGAGAGAGGTGGCAGTGGGGTGCCAGGGAAGATTGGCGTTTCACTGAGATGAGTCAACAGTATGGGAAGCAATGGTGGTGGGTTTCATTCTTTGCTGTCTACGCCTCTCAACAGGTAAGTTTTCTCATTGCTCCATTTTCATTCATTGGTATTGAAATGAAGGAAAAAAGATTGATGAACACTCACATAATAGTATACACCTAAAGAAAGAAAGAGATAGAAGTGTAGGTATGATATGTAATATAACCTGACAAGAAGAGAGAGATAGAAAAACAATCATGAGTGTTAATGAGGTGTTTGCAATATTCAGGTTTTCACATATACTACACTTAAATGAACCTATTGAGACGCCTTGGATTTTATTAAATGAGCCTATCTGAAATCATGGCCTGACTTGACATTTTGGAACCCTTGGTATGGACCTGATCCGGTTATGATGCTGCCTTGTAATTTGGGGCGATTTTTCGGGTTGCGTATTAAGGAAAGATGAAAGAGTTTGTTCATTATATAAGCATTGTTTTCTAAAAAAAAAAAATAGAAATCTCTTGACTGCCTGTGGATGTAGGGTACATCAGCCAAACTATGTTAATCCTGTGTGTCTTTCCTTGTACTGTTTCATTGTTTTAATGATGTATTTTGTATACGCTATAACAGAACACCTTGAACCTGCTTGTTGAATTACTTGTTTTCTTTGATTTCTGTTCCATTGAATTGAGTGTTTTTCTTTTGGTGTGTGTTTCTTGTCTTTGCAGATGTTTTTGATTGCACTGTCACTTCCCTTGTATGCTGTCCATACTGTCAATGAGCCTTTGAGCATGTGGGACTTGGTGGCTACTGTTGTCTGTTTATGTGGCATTGTGATAGCATACTTTGCTGATACACAGCTCTATGAGTTTGTGAGTCGAAACAACAAGCTGAAGGGGCTTGGAATACCAGTGGTTTCTGTCCTTGACAGTGGCTTGTGGTATTACTGCCGACATCCGAATTACTTTGGTGAGCAGCTGTGGTGGTGGGGGCTGGTTGTGTTTGCATGGAACCTGGGACTTGGATGGACCTTTATTGGAGCTTTGGTTAATACTATGTGTTTGGCTTATGTGACTAGGCTTGTGGAGGACCGAATGTTGAAACAAAGAAGTAGAGCAGAAGCATTTAGGGTGTATCAGAAGAAAACTTCTGTGTGGGTACCTTGGTTCAAGTCCTCTCCTTCAGGGGTTAAAAATAAGAATGCTTGATGTTTTTCTTGGTGCAATGGTTGATTTTGTAAAATTATCATCTTGGTATGTTATAAATTTTGCGTTGTTCTAATTTATTTAATGAAATGATGAATTGTATGTGTTCTATATATTAGTTTGCTGTAATGTTGTATAAAATCTTAATGAATCTGCTACATTTGGAGTAATACTTCTTGAATGTGGCTTTTCAGCTTCTAAATGATCCCTGATGGCTAGTGTATTTGGTTGTGGATATGCATCCTCTGGTCCTTTTATTTAGGCTTCTTCCTGTTTATGTGAAAGTTTGGAGTCATAAAGAAATATTTTACAGTTATGGTTAAACCAATGAACTATGAACTAGTGCCTTTACTGGTTTAATGACTAGTCTGGTATTAAAAATATTGCTATTTGCAGATCAAGATCTCATATTGTAAAATGGGCCATCAATTTAGATGCTCTCTCATGGTTGCATATTGATATCCAGTGAATGTCTACTTCCCTAACTTTCAAACATTGGCATGAATCGTGAGTGCTCCCATAATATCCAAGTTTTCAATATACAGAAAAGTTAAAGAACTAAGATGTAGCACCATCTAGTGTTGGAAAGAGATATATCACGAGATCCAACTAAATTTCTGGCGTGGAGAGATTCAATGTGTGCGTTAGTGCTCTAGAGCTTTTGGATGCGTCTAGGTAAGCAATGAGATTGTCATGACCCATTTTGGTGTAGACCTCTTTAGCCAGAATGCTTGTGTCAAAAAGCTTTAGTTTTAGATTCTGAAACATGTATAGGAAAAGTGTTTGCTCAGTTCTGTTCATGACCAAAATCCTCTCATGATGGTAAAGGGCATTATACTATTGTCAGTCAGACAAGAGTGACAAAATTTACGTTTTGACTCATGAATGTAGTGAATTCGGGGATGTTGTTGTGGGGGTCACGAGCATCTGAGCAAGTGCTATTAGTGAAGAGCTGAAATTGGAATTTTGTTTTGACAGGTTGGTGATTCAATGAGGCCTAGCTTGTCAACCTCTTTTCAGTGTAAAGGTCTGTTTGGATTTTTTTCTCTCATATTTTTCTTGGTAGCCTTATTAGTTCTATTGAATTTCTTGGAGAATTGCATCTGGAGTGTCTTCTTTGAGATAGATTTAGTGAACCTTGTTGAGGGATGTTCTGGGCTGGATCTGCGCCTAGAGTGGTTCAATAACCATCAACCACACTAGGCCAGTAGTGAACCCAGTAACTTTCTGGTAACCAACTCCCTCCAATCCGAAAAACAATTAAGGCCAGCGACTAGGTATACCTACACTCGCAACACACAGTAGCAAATTTCCTAAAAGTCAAGCAACTATCAATGAGAATCAAAGGATCAAAATGATCAAGTATCATTCTGTTATTACATGAGTATGATACCTCCGTGCAAGGATGAAAACACAACATTTGAAAGGTACAGATTCTTCTCGAATTGTTGTCATCTTTTAACTCTTGCTATTCCTAACTTGGATGTTAGAGTCCTCACAAGTGACCACTACAACCATTCATCTGGGAGTGCAGAGAAGGACTTCCATACCATCATGGACCTGCAACAGAGGATCTCTATCCATTGGGTGAATGCAAATGACAATTTCTAGATTTGATTGTGAAAGATAAATAATATAATTGATTATGAAGGCAGGAACATTCATGGTCCTCTTTTGTTTGTCCATCCTTAAAGAAAATTGGAGGACTTTAGTGGTTTTTAATGATAGCGTTTCATCTCTTTGTAATTTTCTTGGCAGCCTCAGCTCCTCAGAGTACCATTGTAGTTTTGCTTTTGCTTGATCATTCCATTTATAGCCTGGTAACTGCAAGCAACTTAAGGAGAGTCATATCTCTTGGAGATTTCATATTTGTTCTTGCCATATGAGTCCCCACAGTTCCCAGTTCAAATACGGTGTGGATAATTGATTTTATTTTCAGTTCTTCAAATTTTGGCCATGACATTTTCATGTGGTCTCTTCTCACATGTTAACTGTAATGTAATGTGATCAGATGACAAAGTTCCTCTGAAGAGTAACAATGTGAAACATTATTGCAAAAAGAATACTAGTAACACTCTTCGACATACTTTTATCAACACGCTTCATTATTTCATTTATTTGGTGAATTATATGCAAATATTAGTATATAAAGAATGAGTTAGAGAATGTGTTGAAAATTGTATTAGTAGCATTTTTCTGTCCTAAATGAGAGGAAAAATTAGATAAACTACCGTGTATATTTCAAATAGTGGTTTTATTGCCTTATGGGCATGTTGCATGTTTGTGGTGCATAAGTAGAAAGTTCCAAATGTACTTTTCCAACATAATGGTGTGTCCAAAGGAACAGAAAATCCCCTCTTTCATTAGTCCCCCCCCCATCTTAAATAATATAGGATGAGATATCCCATAGCAGAAACTTACATCTATAATTAATGCATTGTTTTTTCCCTTACTGGTCAGGCTGCTGATGAGTGATGTGTTAATGGTGACTTGTAACCGCTAGCTACCCATTTGACTTCGGATTAGATACCTTTATTTATGCTATTTTGCTTACTATGTATCATGAACAGAACAGTGACAAGATTGCTAAGTGGGAAAACAAATTGAGATATCCCAAATTCCATGTGAAGGCAAATCAACAGCTATTGGGACTGTACCATTAACTTTTTCAATTTTTAAAAGCAACATAAGATAAGGAGAAAACTAATAGAAAATGGGTAAGGCTCTTATGTGAGATTCTCTTTGATAACATTCTTATTTTAATTCAAACTGTATCAAAATTCACTATAACTTAAGGATGGATACAGTCAAAAAATGAAGAAAACCAATAGTCAAAACAAATAAATGTGATAAAAAAATAATCTAAAGTCCAGGGTTGCTCACCGGGCTATGTCCAGGGTAATGTTAATTATGTCATTTGTGAATCATTAGGTGTTCATAAAATGGGTGGTTAATATTTGAATTAATTATAATACTACTACAATTCAAGTGTCTTGTAAACGTCAACTTTGAAACATTTTGATCCCGAATCAGAGTTGAACAGTGAATGAATCATGACCATATATGAGAATTGATCGACTTTTTGGTACATACGTCCAAGAGACACGCATAGAGTGAAGGTAAGTGAATATTATTAAATGAATTATATAAGATTAAAATAACTAGGTCAAGAAATAAACATAAATCAATGGATGAGAAAAAAGGAGGATGACTTCTGAGAAAGATCATTTTATTGGTTCAATATTTCAATTAAAGTTATTGTTTTATTTTGATAATTGTAAGTATTATTTTGGCAACTGAAATCAATAACAATTATTAAATAAAATATCCTATTTGGCCTTTTCTAACCTTTTTGCCTTTTGTGACCACTTGTATATTCGGACAAAACACAAAACAAGAGGGGAAAAATAAAAATAAAGATAAAATGCAGATCCTTTGTTTTGTTTTGGCATTTTGTTTGCAATTTTGCATGTGAGTTGAGATCTCTTTCTGTACAGGTTTCACAGATAATAATTGCCACGGGTGTTCAATGGCGATAATATATTCAATAAGAGGATGACACATTCAATGCGTTGTTAAAAGATACAAGTGCCACACCGTCTAGGTTTTCACGCATATTAAATTTGTTTTATGGTCTATGGGATTGGGTAGCTATAATTAGGTTCGTCATAAAAGTTATAAGTTCTTCAGTACAGTACACACTTATTTTCACTTCCATGTAGGTATAATCAATCGACTGATATCTTCATGCATTAATTTCAAAGCATAAATCTTATCATTAATATTAAGACATTAACTTGTACCAAAACAAACTAAGACAATAAATGTAGTGTTAGCTTTTCTTTCTTTTTTTTTATAAAAAAATAACATATATACACTACATAATCATCTAATAATAAATTATTAATATCATATAATATATAATCAACATCAACATCAACATCAACAGCACCTTTAACCCAAATTAATTGGGGTCGGTGGTAGATGAACCTAATGATAAATCGAAAAAAAGCAAAAGAGAGAAACAGAGTTAAAAAGAACGGTGAGAGGAGAAGAGAAAAGAAGAAGCAAAGAATTAAAACAGGGAACAACTGGAACATAGAACTACTAAAGGGTTTAAACCTCCATCAGACTTATAGCTTTTCTCCACTCCGTCCTAAGACATACCGTCCGCCAATCTAAATCCCACTCCATTAGGTCTTGTTTAACTACCTTTCCCCAGGTAAGTTTTG
>PYAF01001402.1:13455-24073 GCA_007407185.1 Glycine tomentella | reverse complement strand
ATAAATAAAATGTAAAAGTAGTAAAAATTGTTGTTGGTAGGAATTGAACCTTGGACCTCTTGGTTATTAAAAATAGACATTACCATCTCCTCTAATTTTTAATATTAAACATATGTTGCAGTACTTAATATTTGAGGCCCCTTATTTTTTTGGGCCCTGTGCGGTTGGGCACCTTGCATGGGCCCAGAACCGCCCCTGGTATGGAGTAAAATACAATAATACAGTCCATTCTTCAGAAAATATATTGATTATTGGTTGATAGGGAAATAAACAAACGTAGAGAGAAGACAAGCAATTACCCCTTTTCATAAAACCCTAGCAAGTAAAAATCGTCCCTTTTCGTTACTGTTCTCTGTGCTTTGAAAACCCTAACTAACTCGCGTGGTAGCTCCAATGGGGGGAAAGAGGAAGAAGAGCGATGATGATGATGACTTGGAAGCAGAATCAGAAGCTTCAGGTTGGAAGAAGAAAATGAGAACGACGACGGAGAGTGAGAAGGAGAAGAAGGAGCCATTGCGTCCTTCGATGATAAAGAACAAGGAGAAGCGATCGGAGCTGCACGCGAAACTGAAGCACCAGAAGAAGCTCGAGAAGCGCGCCAAGGCCAAGGCTCGGGATGCTGCTCTCAAGAGAGCTCTCGAGCTCGGCGAGGAGGTCCTTCTCTTCATTCTCATTCTCCTTCTCTCAAATAATTTGAATCCTCTTCTTGTTTTGTTTCGTTTTTTGGATGCGTATCGGTGACGATTCTTCGTGTTTCCGCAGCCTCCGGAGAAGAAGGTCCCTCGCACCATCGAGAACACGAGGGAACTCGACGAGACCGTTTGCAAGCCCGATGACGAAGAGGTTTTGAACTTTTATTATTAGGGTTTCATTCTGATTTGTGCTCTGATTGCAAAATTTGTGATTTTGTGTTACTGATATAGTATTATTGTCCTTAGTTTTAATTTGATAATATTAGATTGGATTAGAATTATTGGTAAATGCTAATTCCACTTTTTTCTGAGAATCACGGATCGTATGATGCTAATTGATTGCGCCAATTTAACTTAAAACAGTAGTTTAGTATCGGCGGGAGTGGGGATTGTGGGGGGAAATAGAGGGGAACAGGAACAGATTTTTAAACTCTGGAATTCGGTCAATTCGCAAATGGGATGGATAACTTGTTTTTCTACGAGGGAGTAGGGACTTTTCTTTACTATTTTGAATTTGCATGCAGTGTTGCTGTTTTTCGAATATTGTTTTTTTTTTTTTTTTTTAAAAATTACTTGTATTGACTAATGAATTATACTTGTTTGCAGTTATTTGCTGGAAATGATGCTGATGAATTCGGTCCAATTTTGAATCAACAACAAACTCCCAAGATATTAATCACCACTTGCCGCTTCCATTCTACTGTATGTTCCCTATATGCAATTTGTTTTTAATCTCTGTCTAGTCTGTCTGGCGATGTACTTTTGGAGCATTAACATGTTTCCGACTTTTGGCTAAAATATGACTTGATCTGCAGAGGGGACCTGCTTTTATATCGGAGTTGCTTTCAGTTATACCAAATGCACATTACTTCAAGAGAGGAACATATGATCTGAAAAAAGTGCTGTTTTTCTCACTTTCTCTTCTCCCTGTGAGGGAAAAACTATAAACATTAGAACTTGTTTGAGCATTTCTTTCTAATTCCATTTTAAATTACAGATTGTAGAATATGCAAAGAAGAAGGACTTCACTTCTATTATAGTTGTTCACACCAATCGTAGGGAACCAGGTAGATGCTGCTTTCCTGTGAAGATTCAATCTATGCAGATTTTATATAAAAGATTGTTTTTAAGATACATTTATGCCTTTTTCTTCTAGATATCAAGGGAAGATGCCCCTAAAAGTGCTTAATTTTTTTCTCCTATGTATTGTAGATGCTCTTTTATTCATTGGTGTACCTGATGGGCCTACTGCTCATTTCAAGCTCTCGAAACTTGTTTTGCGCAAGGATATCAAGGTATGCAATAATCTGCATAATTTGAATTTTGAAGTAGATAAATAAATAGAAAATCTCTTTTGAAAGGAAATATGTCATGACATGTTAATTGTCAAGTCTACAGGTGCTCACTGTTGAAACTTATTTTTTGACCCCTTCACTTTTTGCTTAGTGGTCACTATAAAAAACAAACTCTTATAGGTCTTGCATTGCAACTTGTGTTACTATATCAAATTAAATCTACCTTGTGATTCAATCTGTGTAAACAGGAAAGATTGGTAGTCAATTTTATTTCTAATGTTGAGATTAAGCATGTCACTTTTTGTTAACAAAAATAAATTATTTAAATTTTTATTGCATGCATTTTGTGCCCCTTTGCAGAATCATGGAAATCCAACTGGTCACAAGCCCGAGCTTGTATTGAATAACTTCACAACACGTCTAGGGCATCGAGTTGGAAGGTGATCATTATCTTATTCTATGTTTCATTTTTTCTTAAACATTTATGTTGCATGTAATGTTTTTTTTTCTTTTATAATTTTGTTGTATTCAAATGCTAGGTATGATTGAAATACTTTTGTACTTGTCAGTTATTTTTATAATTTTATTTTGCTGAATATTTTATATTTTTTTTTATCATCAAATATCTCTTCTGTTTCCTGTTTCTATATAATAATAGTTTGTATAAGCATTGAACTGAACTCTTGCTATTTGTTGATTTTTTTTAATAGGTTAATACAGTCACTTTTCCCACAAGATCCAGAATTTAAAGGCCGGCGAGTAGTCACTTTCCACAACCAGAGAGACTTCATATTCTTTCGGCATCATCGGTATATATCCATAAGGTGTACAATATTGCCATATGATTCCTAATATTAGTGATTTTCATTTTCCTGACATTGTGTTATGTTCAACCATATACATAAGGTACATTTTTGAAACCAAAGAAGTTAAAAAAGCAGAGTCTAAAGGTAAAAAAGACAAAGATGGCAAGAGTGAGAATGTTCCTGAACAGAAAACAATTGCCCGACTTCAGGTTGGTGTTGGCTCTTTTATTATGCTTTTTATTAACCACCATTTAAAAATTCAATAGCTGTTGGTTAGTGAATGTAAATTCCTGTATCACAAATAGTTGTTTTTTATGCTTTCGGCTGCTCATCATTGCTTTCCTTGTAAGTGTTATAATAGTGGTATATAGTACGTAAATGATGGTCCATAAGTATTAGATAACAGAAGTGGTGGTTCAGATTGTTGACTTCTGTGATTTAGAGTGATCTTGATCAGGGGGTAATATAGAAGAGATACTATGTGAAGATTATGTAATCTTTTGTTTATGCTAGTTGTTTGCTATTTAATCTGTATTCACATGTAGACTCTAGAGAGAGTTAATCATGAATGTGATCATGACAGACCAAAAGTTGTCACATGAGAAGATATGGATGCTTACGTTAGAGATGGGTGATGGGTCTACTCTATCTGCACATACCTTCACAATGTCTAATGTTTATGATATTAATCTGTATTCACATGTAGACTCTAGAGAGAGTTAATCATGAATGTGAGTATGACAGACTAAAAGTTGTCACATGAGAAGATATGGATGCTTACTTTGGAGATGGGTGATGGGTCTACTCTATCTGCATTTACCTTCACAATGTCTAATGTTTATGATATTTTCAAGAATTTAAATTCTTCAAGCTGATTCGTTCTAGTTTTAATCTTATTAATAATGGTCTCCAAACTTGCCTCTGTAACAACTTCACTTAAATGCAGGAATGTGGCCCTCGTTTCACATTAAAATTGATTAGCCTGCAGCATGGAACATTTGACACTAAGGGTGGGGAATATGAGTGGGTTCACAAGGTAATTTTCTTGTTAACTAAACTAAACCAACTCCCAGTTTCAATTCCTGGTCTTTACTTTGTGAAGCATTTCTCCTGCCTGCCTAACTCTGCCCATTGTTATTTTGTTGTCTTTTTCTTCTCTATTTTAGCCGGAAATGGACACAAGCCGAAGGAGGTTCTTCCTATGACTTGATTGGGAGGTTGCATTTTGGACATCATTTTTGCTGGAATTAGGTTTTATCCGGTGAAGAGGGTTAATTATCTCGAGGTTGTTGGGATCTTTCAACTTAATTCTGGTGTATCATTTTTTTCTTTTCCTTTTTTTATTTTTATTTTATTGGGGGCTGAAGTCCTATCATCTCTGTAAGCCGGTGAGCAATTTTGACCTTACAGCTATTGGTGGTTGAGGAAGAGATAACAAAGGTTTCTTATAAACAAATATATAATTTGTTAACTTGAGATGATGGAATGCTTCTAATCTTCTATAGCTGTCTCTTTCTAGTATGATCACGGATTAATTTCTTTCCACCGTGCTGCTATTATGAGTTGACGCGCTGAGGCTACTGAAGTCACAATTGGTTCCACCCTGGATGTATTATTTTAGCATTGCCAGTAACTTGTTTCCATGTGTCACGTATTGGCTTGTTTGATTGCCGCCCAAAGAAAATTTCAGCTTAGGACGAATGTTCAAGTGACTAAAACTGAATTATAAATGGTCTCACCAATGGTTTCCGTCAACTACTAATCTTGTACTTTTAATTTATAATTGAGTCAATTACATTTAAAGAAACCTGGTTTGTACAAAACTGGGTATTAAAGGCCTCTGACCATTTATAGCACAACTACTAGCTGGAATTGAAATCTAATACAAGGAGATTTATAATAATTTATATATTTTGTTTAACCAATTAATCTAAATTTCTCGTTTTTTAAAGTTTACATTTTCAAACGTAATTTTTCCATGCTGAAATTGTTGGAGGCCTTATCCAAACATGCTATATAAGAATGATGGATTCCAATGTTAAACATGGTTTTAATATGATTCTCAATGCACTTATAACTCTGGCTTGAAAGGACATTAAGATTTAGGAATGATGGATGAGGAGCTGGACCTTGTAAAAGACAACTGTTACGTTATAATACAAAAGCTTGCCCTGGGAGGTCCACACGTTTTAGTATCAATAAACGTTACACGGATACACTCAACAATATCAAATGGCATTAGCCTTACAAGTTCACTTATCTTTATTGATCTGTTTGGAACTTTGGATCATTAGATGTGGATTGATCTGAGCTGATTAATGACCACACCACTTAATTAGATGGGTAAAGTTTATAATCATCTACCGCGGCTTCGATGGAAAATAAATCTTGAAGATGACATGTTCCTTTTCACATACTAACTAAAAATAATTGAAAACATTGAACAACTCTCAAGTGTGTGATTGATTTATGAATTCTCCACTTTTCAATGCACGTTGGATGAAAATTTCCTTCTCATAAAAGTGAATACAAATACACCTAAGGCTGCAGTAGATTAGTTCATTTTTTTTTTTACATAAAAAAGTGATTTAAATCAAATATAAAAAATAGTATACACTTTTGTTTAATTTGGTTTAAATGCAATATTAAGAAATACAACTAATATATCTTTTATTTTTCTAACTAATTATTAGGTTTTTTCTCATTTATTACACAATAACAAGTACTCACAACTGCTCCTACTTAGAGTATTTCACGAAACAAAAAATTAATGCTTCATTGATTTTCTAAAATGACATAATTTAGAACATTCTTTTTTACTGAAACATCACATAAAGTTTAACGAAGGGAATATAACATAATAATGATAAACCTATAGTTTACTCATCATTTTTTTTAGAAGCTTTACTCATCATAATAAAATAATGAAGTAATTTTTTTTTTTTTACTTCTTAAGCCGTACAAACCATAATACTAGCTGGAAAAGCCCAAAATAAAGAATTCTTTAGGTTAATTATTTGAGTTTTATTTCTTTGTGTTTGTATCCTTAATTTAATTGGTTCATGTCTGCTTCACGCAATTGGTTGGTACGTCGCATATCTTTCCTAATTTTATGATGCGGAGGTATCTTAAATCAAAGGAGAGGGTGTCACCGACATGTGTAAGTATAATTTTGATCCTTTTCAGAACATTGTCTTGTCAAATCATAAAAGCTGCATTATATTCCGCGTCCCTGTGTAGGTATCATCTGCACAAGCAACAATTAATTACTAGTGAAAGAAAAAAAAAATATTTCTTGAAGTCAATTTTCTTCATATTTTTTTAAAATTTTTTCTTCAACCAAATAAAAAAAATTCATTATATATGTTTTTTTCTCTCTCAATTTTTTTCCTTCCACTTTCACTTCTAATCTAAACGGACTTTTAATGTAAAACAATAGTAATGTAGTATAAACTTTTAGTTGATTAGTGGTCAAGCGAAAGAAATACTTATATAACCCGTATGAACAAGGTTTGTTCCTGAATTTCTATTTTAAACAAATGTAAGATAGAAGGATCATTACGTTAAAAAGAAACAGAACTTTGTAAAAAAAAAAACAGATAGAAGGGAAAGGGAGGATTAAATAACTATTTAACTTGCATTTATTTATAATTATATATAAAGGAAAAAGGATATAGTTTTTACATATTTTTATATCTATTTTATTTTTATATCCACCTTTATAAATTATTATTCATAAATTATTCATTAATTTTTATTATTTAAAAATATGAAAAAACAGTTAGTCATGGAATGTCTGTTTTTCCTAATGTAATATGGTATTTCTTTATTGTAAAATAATGTGTATAATAATCAAAGCAACGAAAAAGATGCAACTGTTCTGATTAAACAGATAAAATATGCTACTTGATAGGTCAATTAATATTTTAAAGATTTAAATATATTTTAAATTAATGCAAATATTAGTATCTAGTTTTAATAGGATAAGGGAGAATTTTTTTTTTTTATGAAAAATTGAAAATAGGGTAAAAGAGAAATATGTATTAGGCCTGCCTATCTTAAAAGTTTTCTCTCAAATCTCAATTCTCAAACAAGGAAGAAAATACAAAAAATTGAAGCACGTTATTCATTATTTTAATTCAACCATACTGTTCAACTTTTTTGTCTGGTCATGTGTCATTTAATTTTGAGAAAAGAATACTTTCTAAATAGAATACTATATTTCTTTATTTTTATTTTTCTTTTAATTGAACTAAACAAGTAAAGAAAATTTTAACATTTTACTTCATTTTCTTTATCTCATGTAAACTATATTAAAAATCTCTCCTACTTTAATCTTTTTTTCTCATTATTTTTTCTGTTGTCAAACTAAACATTAAGGATACATTTTAAAAAAAAAATTGGAAAGGTTGACGTGTCAATTTTTTATTTAAATGAAAAATAAATTAATATACTACATATTATACATATATATATATATAAGAAAACATGTATAATATAAAAATAGTTTTACGTTCACATACTATCATATATTATAAATTAATATTTTTTTAATAATTATTTTAAAAACCATATTCTAATTATTATTTATTTTTTTGTTAATATAACGTTAATGTAAAATATCTCTCAATATTATTGATGATTAAGTTTTATCAAAAAATTTGATTTATTACTTTTAATATGATTTTCTATCAAAAAATTTGAGTTCAATTTCACTTAACATATTTTGTTGTTATGAGGTAAAAATATTGATTCAAGCAACTATAATCATTAAATTGTAAATATTATATACAGTGAATGTGTATATAATTTGATTATTTTATTTACAAAATTTAAATTTGAGATCTCATTTAAAAAATCAAATTCAATTTTAATAGGACATATTTGTTATTATGCAATAAAAGTACTGATTCAAACAATTATAATCATTCTAGGTATTATCTATTTCTCTCTTCACTAACAATTCTTTTAAACCTTATTTAATTCCTATTAATAAAAACTTAACACAGAACTTGTGCAGAAACTTAAAATTTTGAGAGCGAAACCAGCCATTCTCAAGAATTTTCATGTCACGCCAGACATTTATGTGAAACCATGTTTAGGGGTGATTAGGTCATTTAGGTGGGAGAGAACAGAAAAAAAGATTATTTGAATTAAAATAAAGAAATAAAAATATGAAATTTCATTCAAACCAAGGCTTGACGATGACTTTTATTAGAAATTTTGAACAGTGTTAGATACACTCACCCGTCACTTTATCTTCACAGTATTTTTTTTGTTTTGAAGAATATTTTTAGGGTTTCGCCATCGATTTCTTTTCTGCGGCCAAACCCGCAAGGTTGGTGGAATTGAACAGATAGGCTTAATTTCAATTCCGCTCACTATAATAATATATCTGTGGGCTAAATTTTTTTCAACACATTTATTATTGATATTTAATATTTAATAGAAAAGATAGAAAACTTCTTTTTTATTTATTTATAGAAAACGATAGAAAACTAAGGACCGTATATGATTCTATATACATTCAGTGTTTTTGTTTTCAATCATAATCAAACTGCTATCATAGTGTTTGGTAGTAAGGTGAGTAGCAAGGGGCCTTTCCATTTATTTTTCTCCACTCCACATTTTTAAAAAGTAAAATTAATTAAGCTCAGGTTATAAAAAATATTTAGATTCTTTGTCTGTTATTCCCTTTTATGTGGTGAGAGAAAAAATAAAAATATCAAAAGAGCTATTCTTTATTAATTTGATTTTTATGACTATTTTATATCATATATTGTCATGTTGGCTTGTCAGTATAAAAAAAAAACAAAACTTAAATCCAATTCTCACCATTTTATATCATAAATTTCACCAGTTAATTATATTTTATAACCTTTTTTAAAAAACATCTCACAATTATTTTATATAGGAGATAATTTTAAACATTATATTATCACTAATCAATAAATATAACTAATCTAATCTTTTATAGTATCTTTTTTTGCTGAATTCTTTTATAGTATCTTACTATCTTTAGATGAGAGAGAAAAAATAGAGAAGAAAATATAGATGACTATATTTTTTTATTTGATTTATTCTTTTACTTAGTTGATAAAAATAGGAAAACAAATCTTTTTTTCACTGAATAAAACATCTTTTAAAAACAAAACTTCAATTATGTTTGTTCTTATTTTCCTTCAATTCATTTTTTTTTAAATTATCAGTAAAAATGTAAAAAAATTTACAATAATTTCCATACTCTACTCCTTGACACAAAATACTAGAATTCTGTTAACTTTGTTATTAAGACGCTGACTTATTACATTAATTTATTCATACAAAAGTGTGAGACATTGAAAGAAGACCATACTAGTTAACCACAACGTACACTCAATCAAACCACCTATGTTTGCTACTACTAATAATACGCAGACTAGTTACATTAATTTACTATTTATATTATTATACTATAATGTAGACATTGAAAGAAGACCATACTACTTAACCCAAACGTTACACTCAATCAAAAAAACCACCCTACCTAGTACCTAGAGCCGAGTCGTGCCGTGTGCAACTCAAGGTTCGACTTGATTAAGATAAAATATGAATGAATCAATACCCTTTTAACTGAAATTAGATGATTAGAATAACAGAATCCCTTATGGGGGAAGTTCTCATTTTTCTTGTTGTTGTTGACATGGTGAAGACGTGTGCGTTGCGTAACAAAGTGTGCCTCAATAAGTGATAGCCACAATTTTTTTTTCCTGTAATATAAAATTGTCCAATTAAAAATAATATTAATGAGATTGTTAATGCAAATAAAATGATGATTTTTTTCTAATAAATTGTATTGATACTAGATAATAGATATAAAAAAACATAATGATAATAAATGAAATAGGAATCCAAAAATGAAAAGAGAAACGAAGAATATCACTTATTAAGAATATCACTTATTATTATGTGAGTTAATGTTATGGAAAATAATCTAGCTCCTTATTCTATCTCTTGTGGTTGTAGCGGTGTGGTGAGCGAGCAATTATATATAAAAGAGAGAGAGGGATTTGATTTAGTGCAGAAGAAACAATATAGAGTAAACATAATAAAATCTTAAAGATAATTAAAAAATGACAAATATATATATATATAAATATATAAGATCTCTCTATATATATCATCATCTAGAAAATAATAAGAAAAATAAATAGAATATAATCAAAAAAATAAAATATAAAAATTTGAAATAGAATATTTTAAATTCAATAAATATTAAATACTAAAATCTATTATTTATACGTGGTATATTAATTAATATAAAAGATATAGTATATTAATCTGTATATCTAGATAGATATAATTTATTAATAATTAGAACTTTCTTTTTATATATATATATATATATAAATATTCATTTTGAAGCATATCACATGAACGAGAGCACACTGCTGTAACGGTGAAACACAACTTTTTTGTGTCCGTGTCCCGTCTCCTTGTTTCTTCTGCACTAAATCAAATCCCTCTCTCTCTCTCTCTCTCTCTCTCTCTCTCTCTCTCTCTCTCTCTTATATATAGTTGCTCGCTCACCGCTACAACCACAAGAGATAGAATAAGAAGCTAGATTATTTTCCATAACATTAACTCACAAAATAATCAGTGACCCATTTCAGATTTCGTCTTATTAAAGCACATAAATTTAAGTTCAAAAATCTCACCTTTATTGACTGTGGCGAGGATCTTGAGAATGGTAGGTTATTTCTCTGAAAAGGGTCTTTTTGTTCCTCTCTTTGATTTGATTTGATTTTTTTTTTTTTGGGGGCGGGGGGGGGGGGGGGGGGGGGGT
>PYAF01001402.1:2588-13355 GCA_007407185.1 Glycine tomentella | reverse complement strand
CTAACACCTTACCATAACTTTTGCAGGTGAAGTTAATTGGTGTGCCTTATGGACTATGCTTTCAACAGTTGCAAGACCTATGGAATCAAGCAGATGTTGATGGAAATGGTGTCATCGACTTTGAAGAATTCAAGGTAACATTATACAGCATGTCTTCACTATTGGATAATGTCTACAAATATGCACGCACTTGAATGTGCCTAACGCAGTGTGTGAATGTTAAAATTCTGTGATAAAGATCATAGGAATAGTGTAACAGTACCTCTATCCTTATATACAAGTCCCTTTTAACTAGTTCACAGGAATTAAGAAAATTGATTTAGTTAATAACATTAAATTTCTTAACAATTTGTAATGATTTTTTTTTTAAAATACCCATAATATTATTGAGACTCATCACCACACTTAGTCCTCATTATTTTTCATCTAATTAATTGATGTTTAGAGAGAGTATTGGTCATGTAGTTTATCTCATTAATTTACAGTATTTATTTTTTATTGTTTAAAAAATTGCAAAGTTACTAAGAGCATTTTGATAATAAAAAAAAAATAATGCTAAAGACAATTTGGAAGGAGTCTTGCAAAAATTGACGCATTTTTCAGAAGGTTCCTATAAGGAGGTAGTAGCAAATATCTAGCACACAGTATCTGTTATTATTGAATAAAATAGTGATAATTGACTTTGCATTGCAGCAGAAAATATGGAATTCTACATGTCCAGAGCATGTGTTGGAAAATCTGAATGTATGCATGGAGGATGGTAACACAGAACAGGAGCAAGAAGCCATTGGTTTTAAGGTGAAGAATGCAATGCTGTATCCGCGTGAAGTGGAGAAAGGACTATGGCCAGAAGATTATTCTCTTTCTGATCATGCTAGACTCATAGCTGTGTTTTCACCAACAAGGATGCGAAGTTCTGGCGCACAAAACTGAACGTACTTCATGGCACTAATAGTTATAGGCCCCATTAGAATCAACCAAAAAAAATGTGGAAATATAATGTATAGCCCACAGAAAAATATTCAATTTTTGGGACAAGTTTGGTGTAGGGGTAAACTAAAATGATAAGTTTTTTCACTTTCATTTTTAGTCCTTTACCAAACATGTCATGCCATAATTATTAGTGATTAGTCTGTCTTTTATGTGTTTGGAGTCAAATTAAAGTAGTGTTATGCTGTAGTCAGTTTTGATAAGCCCTGGCCATGTTTTTGTTTTCTCTGGTAATGGGATAACAATGTAAAGATATTTTTGCAATGTAGAAATGGATGTGCATATTATCTATTTCCTTTTCCTATTGTTTGTATCCATTGGTTTTGACAAAAAAGGCAATGGCCCATGCAATCTTTTTGCTACAAAATTCTCCTCGTCGTTGCTCTTTTGCACTGTTTTTTTCCCCTAACACACATCCTTATTCTTTTCTTTCAACTCTCAACTTTTATTCTAATAATACCCTTATACATGATTTTAGTTTTATTGTTCTGAAGTTTTAATTCTGGAACTATGAATAAAAAGTTTCAAAATTTAAATTCAAAAGTGTGTAAATAGATTGACTCTCAGAATTAAATTTACAAAAAAATCGTTTTTTTATATTGAACTTTCAATTATGAAACTCAATGTGAATCCTTGCACTCTAATGGACTTTCTATAGACTCTCAAACACCAATCCTTGGATGAATTGTTAGGGTTGTTGCTTCCTGCATCTCCGCAGGCTGTTCATCGGTCCGGATCAATTTGATGGATCCGATAATCCAGTGGCTTAGAAAGAATTGGGGATCGGTGGTTAAATCACAGCCATAGTCCGTTGAATTCTTGTTCACTGTTTTTGTTTTCTGGACCACTCAAAGGAATTGATGTCCAGAGGCGTCAAGCCCACCAGCCATGCTTCCAAAGTTTTTCGTCTGGTCTGACATAAGGCACATGCTACCATAGAGTGATTGTGCAAGATTTCCAAAAGAAGAGAAACAGGGACATATTTCTAAGGTTAAATTAATTTATTTTTTAAATTTGATTTGATTCTCTAATTTTTTGAAATTTAATTTGATCTTCTAATTTTTAAAATCAATTCAATTTGATCATATTGTCTAAATTTGATCATACCGTCACAAAACATACATTTAGATGATAGGACCAAATTTAGATGACATGATTACTCCAATTAATTTAGACAATGTGATCAAATTAAACAAGTTTTAAAAATTAGGAGACTAAATTAAACAAAAAAAAAGGACTAAATTAAATCAATTTTAAAAACTAGAGGATGAAATTGAAAAAAAATAGAATACCAAAGTGAAAATTAAAAATAAAGTAGAGGATAAAAAATTATTTTTCAATATATGTTTTACTATTATTTTAATATTGGTATTTTCATCTAATAAATTATCGTTTAAATTATTTTAAGATAATTATTTTTAAGGTCAATAAATTTACCATAACACGGTATTAGTGGAAAAAGAAACTCGTTATACTACTAGTGCATAGACAATTTATTTATATGATATTTAAAAAAAAGGATTTTATATGTGCAAAATAAAGAAAAATACTTTCAAAATCTTGCAAAACAACTCAATAAAAACTTAAATCACACGAATTGCTGTCACACTAATTTATTAGAATAACTTGCATAAAAATTATGTGATAAAATTTAAATTTTAAAATATACATTATAGTTTCTTAAAAAAGAGGTAATAAAAAAATTAAATTAAAAATTATATACCTTAAGTTTTCTCGATAAATTTTCAATTTATTTTTATCATATAATCCATGAGAAAGTATTAAATATAACTTTTCGTATACCATAGTAAAGATACAAAAGTTTAGGAGAGAAAATACAAGATGAATTAGTTTTTCTTCTTTCTATTTTCAATTTTCATAAATAGATTAAAAAAAACATCATGAGTTCAATTTATTCACAAAAATAAATATAAAAAATATTTTTCAAATCAAGGAGCTATTTTCTCTTTATTCTAACTTCTCTATTTTTACTTTTAACTTTACCAAGAACGCGGAGTCGCGGACTTTAAGATCTTGCACCAATTTTCACAGTCCAAAAAGTAAAGGAGTGAAAAGAATGATCGAGTTTATCATCACTTGGAAATTGTTATTTAAAAAATAGCACAAACTTTGTAATCATATGCTTATCTATTGACTTTAAAATGGGACATAATGAGTTTGTCTTAGATAACAAATCAACAAAACAAAGTAAAAGAAGCATAGAAATTGACTGAACAAGACTCTTACTGTTTTGTATTGAAAGAGCAAGGAATTGAAATGGTGGGCCAACAAACAAACGTGTGGGGTCAAGAATGAAACTGTAAATAAAAAACCACAAATCAAAGTACTAGCTCTCTATAACGTGACCTGTTTAGCTTTTTTTTTTTTCCCCATTGGTTTGATTTGAATCGCATTAATCATTCCACACGAGTGGAAAATCTATTAAACTCCTTGCTTGTCAATGGACTTTGAACTCAAATTTTCATTTGCATCACCTGAAATTAATAAACAAAATATAATGATTAATTTAAGCATGTAAATGAACATAAAGTTATGCATAAAAATTATTATTATTTCTTTTCTTATATTTAAACACGTCACTGGAATTAATGGAAGAATATGATCATTAATTTCAATAATTAGTGCAGAATAACCCGAGACTATAGAAAATCTTCATCCGTTTAACAGTCCATCAAAATAGGTATATATAGATTGGGCTATATATTTTTTATTGCACAAGTGCTTAACAATAATTTGACTTGTAATAATAAATTTAGGTTACAGTTATAATAAATTTTATCTAGTAATTTTAACACTAAGAAATTATTTATTAGTTATTTTTTTAAAAAAATATTTCAATTTTTTAATTTTAAAAGAGTATTTATACAATATACAATATACATATTAGTTTAATTTCAAAATTTTGAGAAATCACACAAAAAAATGTATAAAATAAAAATAAAATAAAATAAAATAAAAATGGTATCATTTGCCATTATTCTGTGGTGATAGAGAGACTCATAACAGCTTATTATAATAGCCTTATAAAATGAGAAGGTGCGTTGAAGTAGCCTCTGTCCATTTCATAGAAAGTGACCCCTGAATGAATTGTGAGAAAGAAGATTTTTATTCTTACGCGGTTAATGCCATGTATTGTTTATTAATGTGTACACTTTATTACGTATTCAAACATGCCTACTGGAAAAGCATACGGATTCTACCTTGGAAGTATATAGCAAAGCAAAAAGACATCTTTCGTGGTTTGAAAACAAATAGGTCAAAAAGCAAGTCAAGTTTTGGATCCAGGGAGAAAATTAATATTCGTGCCAACAATAACGTAGTTCTGAAATAAGAAATAGAATAGGAATATAAGTAAATTAAAATAGAAATTCTATTCCAATTTCGTTGTCTGGTAGGACTAGGAAGAAAATAGCATGAAAAGTAATTATGTTGCTTTTAATGTGATATATATTTTTTCTTGAATCAGATATTACAAATGTTTTTTAATCCATTTGCTCAATGAATAATTATGTTTGCGTTGTATAACTTACTAGTTCAAAAAAATTTTACGCATAAAAAAATTAAATATATGTGAACAAAAAGAAATTTTATATCATTATGTCAATTATGAAATCTAAATTGTTAATCTTTATTAGAAAAAAGTAAAAATGATTTATCCTTTTCTTTTATATGTTTCATGTATATAATACTAATATATTTTAAACCAAAGTTTGCTCTCAATAATATATGATCAATTTTATTTTAATCTTCTTTTTAATCATTACTCAAAATATTTTATTTTAGTCATTGATGTTAAGATTCACTATTTGTGTACTAGAGTGATTAGTAGCGATTGAAAAATAAATTTATTGTTGTCCAAATAACAAGAATTAAAATTTACACTAAACTAAAAAATTATCAACAAAAAAAGACCTATACAAAAAATTTACAATTTTATAAGAATGAAATAATAACGTAAAAATTATAACAAAATATAAAAGTTAATAAAATTTAAAATTATACATTTAAACCTTAATTGTTAAAAGATAAAACATTTTTTATTTTATTCTTTTATATGATGTATAATTTTTTAACCATTTAGCATTTATCTATATTTTTAAATTACTTTTCCCCTAACTTAAATTACTTGTATTTGTTTAGTTATTAATTGAATTAATTGTACACATGAGAGTTTTTTTTATGGTACCCTAAATATTTTTGGGAGTTTTGATGCTGATGGTTTTTTTTAACGAATAAAATTATCATGTCATTTATTTTCTCATTAATTAAAGAATTTTTTTTTCAAATTAGTCGTTGATTAATTAAAGTATTGTTTTTTTTAAATTACATCTATTTTAAATTAAAAATCTAATTAAACACAAGTTTAGAAGTTTGATCCTTCACCCAGTAAATCACGCTAATTCCTATAGAGTGATTATTATGCTCAAGAGAAATTTAATCTTGTGTATACAAAATTAACCTTTACTGGCATTATAAAATTCCTCATAAAATTGTGATCGATTTTCTTCCAAAAGCAAAATCGTAATGCAAAAAGATAGAACTTTTTGTCTTTTTTAGATGTTATTGTTAGTATTACTATTAGTCACACTTTGACTTCAAATAAAATCATCAATTCATGTCAGCAGTGTGATCGACGAGTGAGACTCTCAAATCTCTACTCAAGTTCAAGTCTTTCTCTACTAGCCAAGATTCAAATGGAGACGAGCATGATAATGCTTTTTAATGTTCTTGTCATTTTTATTCTCTTATCAAACCCTTTTGTGGTTGTGAATGCAAACTTTAAAGAGACAGAGTCACAATTTTATTTCTCTTGAACATAATGATCACTCTATTGGAATCATTAAATCAACGTGGTTTATCGGGTGAAATAGATTAGGATGTAGAATTTTAATATATCTTATGTTTAATAAGATTTATTAATTTAAAATAGTTGTAATTTCTTTTTAAAAATAACTAATCAAAGACTAATTTTTTGTGGTACCATAGAAACTCCTTTGCACACATTTCTCTTATATTTTCAAATATATTTATTGTATATTTTTAATTTTCACCACATTTTAAAATTTTAAAATATGAGCTAAGCCAAAAGGAGAACAAAGTCAGTCAATGCCTTTCAATTACAAATATTGATTGAAGACTGAAACCCCAACACAACATAACTCAAACTTCATTCCTTTCTTTACTCTCTTTGGCTTGGCACCTTTTACTACATCTTCTTCCTTTCCCTTTCTTCCCTCTCTCTCTGTCTCCCTTGCAAACAAAAAACACAGCAACACAGTTAACTGTTGAACAAGAAACAATGGAGAACAACATAATTCCCATATGTGATCACATGCCTGTAGGATTCAGATTCCGTCCCACAGATGAAGAGCTTGTCGACTATTACCTCAAACACAAGCTTCTGGCCGATGATTTCCCTGTCCACATCATCCCTGAGATCGACCTTTGCAAAGTGGAACCTTGGGATGTACCGGGTAATGCAAACACTAAACATTAAACACTAAAAGCACACCCTTTAGCATCAAAGCCACTTCACTGTTGTTTTGACTCGTTTCAAATTGTGGTATCAGGGAGATCATTGATCAAATCCGATGACCCAGAATGGTTTTTCTTCAGTCCTGTGGATTACAAGTACTTGAAGAGTAAAAGGTTTAACAGGACAACCAAGCGTGGCTTCTGGAAAACCACTGGGAAAGACAGGAACGTTAAGATACCGGGCACCAACAATGTCATTGGGACTAAGAAGACCCTTGTTTTCCACGAAGGCCGTGTTCCCCATGGTGCCAACACCAACTGGGTTATTCATGAATACCATGCTGTTACCTCCCATGAAAGCCAGGTTGTTTATTCTTTCTCAAGAAATTTTAACTGAAATTATGTTCATGAAACTTTACAGCTGAATAACGTCGTGTGGTCCATGTAGCCGATCTCATCTGGTAGGATAAGAATTTGTTGTTGTTGGAAATTGTCTTTCTAATAGATTTTATCACTATAGTAGGGACTTTTTAGGCTTTGATATAATTTCCTATCCTATTGGTTGTTCTGACATTAGAAGGTTATTGGATCCTTTGTTGTAATTTGAATCCCATGTTTTTTATATTATCAGTCTCTATTCATGACCCAATTTTGTCAATTTGGCCTTGGTTGATGATGAAAAAGGGGGCATTTGGGAGAGTTTATTTCAATAAGCTTCATGGGGAAGCTTATCAAAATATGATCTTTTTATTTCATGCTACTGAGCTCCTAGATAATGCTTATGGGTGAGCTCTCTCATGACTTACTGGATGAGTGTTTAATTGAATCTTTTATGTAAATGTGGTCAAAATTTATCATCAGTTTTCATCAAAGACTGCCAATTAATTTCTGCTGTATAACTCTTTTGGAGAAAATTAAGGCTGTTTTGCTGCATGCCCTACCAAGTCGTTCATTTTTAGTTTTTGCTGTGAATAGAACTTTTCAGGAAATAAATTTCGGATTTTAAATGCTGATTATCTCCAAGTTTTGCAGAGGGCTTTTGTTTTATGCCGCTTGATGAAGAAACCTGAGAAAAAAAATGAAGGGGGAATTAAGGCATCAACCTTTGATGAAGGGGACCCCAGTATACACGTTTCCCCCACTGCAAATCAGGCAAGAGCAGAAGGGATTGCACCCTTCATGGACATATTTACACTCTGCCATGTGAAAACATGCCGAAACTGATATTTGTTTTTTAATTTTTTTTTTTCAGGTAACTATTATTCCCGAAGTAGATATGGAAGAAATCTTTGAGGAGTTGGATCGGGCCGAGAAATTCTCCCCCCCAGTACGACAGTCTCAAACTGGCATTGAGCTGGAAGATTTTTTCGCAAACTCTCCATTGTTCAATGCCCACTTTGGAAGCAAAAGCATCAATATGCTAACTTCACTTGAAGTTACCGACGACGAAGATGAGTTGGTAAATTCATTTTGGGTTGATGATGAAGAATTTGTTATCAATGAAGAAAGAAGACACTGTTTTGTCAATAGTTCCACCCGACCAAAGTCAGTGAGAAGGGTATACAATGAAAGCTGTGAAATAGATGCTGAAGTTATCTCTAATCTGGTAAAGATATATTGTCAAAAATCTGAATGATACTCAGGATTGTATCTCTATTTGTTTATGAACTATTAGTTGGTTCTATAGGTTAACATCGTGTGCATTATGGTGATGTGAGTTTCCCATATTTAAACAGCGTTTAGACCTGTTTAGTTTAGTTTTATTTTTTGTTTTTAATTTTTTAATTACAAAATTGTCATCTTGTTTTCAATCTGTTTCCAAAGATTTGACAGGAAATAGAGAAAACAATAAAAAAAAGTTGTTTTCAATGTTTCCTGTACAAATATTTTAAAAGTGAAAGCAGGAAATGAAAATAGAAGTAAACAGGCCTTTGGTGTTTTTCTCCTATAGATTATGTAAAAAAATTAAATGTTTGGTTTGAGTTGGTTCTGAAGTTCTGTTGTGAGTCATGATGACCAATGCTTGGCACATTATTGAGACTTTAGTGCATGGTTGGTTGAGGGGTATAGTTTGGAAAGGGAACAAGGGAATGGAGATAAAACAATCTATTTTTGTTCTCCATTTTTAGCTTTCCTTTCATCTCTTCCCCAACATATACCTTTAAGGCTTTGTTTGGGAGTTAGGAGGGGAGGGGAAGGAAAGAGATTCAAGGGGAAGGGAGGGGAAAGAAAGGGAGGAAAATAAAGGAAGTTCTTTTCTCCTTGTTTGGGAGTTAAAAATATATTAAGGGAGGGAAATAGAGAGTTAATAAGAAATTTTTATAATTTTTTTCTTATTTAAAAAATTAATACATTATATATTTTACACTGACTAGGATAGGATAATAATTTTATTAACATTGACTCGTATAATAATAATTTTAGTTACATTTTCTTCTAAAAATCTCTCAAATAGGGGGAACAACAATTTTAAGGCTTTGGAGGATTTCAGAGGAGTTTTGAAAATCCTCAAATCCTTTCCTTCAAAAATTAAAACTCTCAAACAAGGAGATATCTCTGTATAAACCTTTCCCTTCCCCTCCAAAATCCCTCTCCCAAACAAAGCCTAAGACACCATAAGTACTCTTCTCTTGAGTTTGTGACTTTTTTTTTTTTTTATAAATATTGGAGCACTTTAAGAATTGACTTCGTCTGTTTATCTTTTCTGACATTACTACAGAATGAACACATTAGTGCTGGTGAATACCCCGCATCGAAAATGTTTCAATCATCACATGATGTCTGTGGTGGCCCAAGTCGTCTAGCTCCTAACCATAAAGCAAACAAAGAGAAAAAGGAGAGTATCATTCCAGATGATTTTTGGGCTGCGGAGACATCCTCTTCTGACTCAATTACAGATGAAGCTATTGAAATTTCTAGTTCTCCTTCCACTCCAACAAGATTGAAAAATCAGGGTCATCTAAGACCAGACAACTTCATATTACAAAGAACTGTTGCAGGAAGACCTCAAACACAGAAGAAAGTTTCACCTAATGCAGTCTCCCATGTAGAGGTGAGAAAACCAAGCAGCTGTGTTAGGAAAATTAAAATTTGTTTCTTAACCAAGTAGGCAGATGGTTCATTTGAAGTGATTTTCATTTTAACATACTATTGATAATACTGTGCTGCATGTGATGTATTTCTGCAGGTTCGGAAAGAATTGCTCCCTGTGAAATCAGAAAAAGATCAGAAAAATGCTCAAAACACTAGTTCAAGAGGGAACTTCAAAAACAAAAGCCAACAATCCTCTGATGTCGACAACAATGGTTCTTTCTTTTACATGGAGACGACTTCAAACCAAAGCCTATTTCCACGTTCGGTGTATCTTGTCAATGTTGTCATAGGGATTTTGTTGTTAATAGTCATTAGTTGGGATGTATTATCATGTTAGAAATTAGAAGCGAGGTAGTGTGTACCAAAGGCTAGTGAGGGTTACCATGGTTCCTTTTCATGTAGTTCAGCGTCTGCTTCTGCTTCATGGCAAGCTTATTATTATAAGATAGGTAAGGTGTATAATTCACATGTATTTTACACTGATGCACGTTCATTGCATCTTTCCTAGTGAAATATCTCTGCTTACTATTTGTTGCCTTTTCCATTATCATTAATTTTGCTATTGCAATCTTGATACCTGTATAATTAAAATATGGAGTATACCCTGAAGTGGTCGTCTAAAGATTGGCACTATAGTTGTCCTTCAAAGATTGTTTTGTCACCAAATTAGTCTTTGAAAGATACAAAGTAGTTACCAAATTTGTGTGTTTGTGTCTCCACTGGTGACACTGTAATATTTGGAAGACCAATTTAAGGGTTTACTCCTTAAATTTGTGATAACATAAACCTTAATGCTAAACAAATTTCTTCTAAAAAAAAAGGCTAAACAAATGTATTTTGTTTCATGAATTTTGAACATCTCTATCGAAATGAACTACCTTATTTATAGCTAATCTGTTTGGTGGTTCTTAAAAGCAGTATCTTAATATGCCTATGATGGCCTCTAATGAAAATGTTTTGATGCTGTTAAAAACATGCTGGTATGCGTGTCAGGTCAGTTGTTCCATATGTAGTCAGCATCAGAACTCATTTTCTTATCCAATAGAGACCTGTAAGCAAATCTTCAGAAAAAAATGATTAAGAATGAACATTACCTGAATTCTAGTAAAGTGGTACTCTTTTGTCCGTTCAAAATATGCAGGGCCAATTTCTTAATATGCCTAATTAAAAATATCACTTGGTAGAACC
>PYAF01001401.1:974179-1002433 GCA_007407185.1 Glycine tomentella | reverse complement strand
AAATTATAAATCTATTCGTTGAGTACAATAATAAAGATAAAAAATTAAATACATAAACCATTAAAAAAAACTTAAATGAGAATTGAATACGTTAGAAATTTATTAATTTTTATTATGCTTATTTATTATTCAAATCAATTTTTTTTATATTTTATGAAATTATATTATAAATTTTGTGAAAAAGCATGCTATAATTTTATATTTATAACTTTTTATAAAATTATTTTATTTGATAACTTTTTATTTAATGAAATATAGTTAGATACTCTTTAGTTTATTTTTTTTTATTTAGACTGGTCACAATAATTTTTATTCATTAAATTGAAAATTTTAAATTACTAAAATACCCTTATAATCATTAAGTTATTTTATCAAAAAAATATTATAATGTTTTTATCAAAAAATAAAATACTAAGGTGCGTGCAATCCCCATAATATATAGATAAATAGAAATTATCAAATGAAATTTCTTAGTTCTTTCATAATAATCGATCACCACTCTCCATTTACTAATTATTCATCTATTTTATATCACTTTCTTTCTCTTTTTATCTTTTAAATTCATTATTTTTCTTGCATACGAGTTAAGTCATTGTCTTATTCTTAAGCAACGGTACTAAACAAATTTCATCATCAGAAGGCAATGAAATGACAAAGAGAGAGCTAGTGATTACAAAGAAAAAAACATTCAATTAACTTGTAAGAAAGATATTGTATCAGAAAATTAAAGAGAAATAATATTATTGCTTTTAAATGTAATTTCTTGTATGCATGTCATATTCCTTTAATTTAATTATACATGATGCCAAGCCCAACTAATCATGATATGTTATTTTAAACATTTGGAAATATATCAAAACTCAGAAGAAGAAATGCAATTTAATTTCTTTCACCATATAATGATACAATCAACTGGCATGGACATAATGGACAACTAACAGAAGATGTGTATAAGAGTACATTTTATTTTGATTGGACCAACACACGTTAGCGACATTTTAAGTTTGTATAGTCTTCAAAGCAAAATCAGTATGTCAGGTTTCGTATGGTCATGCATGCAGTCACAAAAGAGTTTTATGCCATCAGAAAGAACACAACTCTAATATCTAGAAGGAAAAAATAGTGATTTTTCTGGAGAAGAAAGTAGTTAACACTTAACACATTTACTTCAGCATTTATTTAAAATAATTTGCTTATTTATATTTTTTTTTCAAAAACATAGACAAATAAACTAAAAAAAGTATACACCAAGATATGTAGAGGAATACTAATAAGCACTTTTCTTATATATATATATATATATGTGTGTGTGTTATTATAAATTTAAAATTTATTAAAAATATATAAATTATTAATTAGACTCATTAAATAAAAATGAGACGAATAAAATTTTATAATTTTAAATAAATTTCAATCAATAATTAAAGATATTAAAATATTAAAAAAATATATTAGAAAGTATGATGTTAACATTTTCTCATATATGTATAGGATTATATTACTGTCAAATCCCATTATTCTGTTCTACTTAGTATTATATAAATCAATATATAAACATGATATGCATGCTGAATCATCACTACATACATAAATATGGTTTTTGCATAGTATGTCGCCTGTTAGTTTCAGGCTTTGACCAAAAGAAAACAAATAGCACTATTATAAGGGTATTAAAAATTGTCTAGCTACCGGCCATAGTGCAATCTCTTTTCTCCCACTCAAGTATACAATACTATCAGAATTGATTCAGAGAGAGTTCATGTGCACACACTCCAAGGCACTTCTCACCTTATGATGCCTACCAATTGCATGACAGTTCGAAGCATATATTGTGTTAGACTCGGTGTTCTCTCTGCACATTTATAAATAAAATTACACATGAAACTACACGAAATCCCTGAACTAACAGAACAGAAACGAGTCAAGCCACCAAAATTTCCCTACCCCTCAACTCTTAAGTATAGATGAACAATATAGTACATACACTAGACAATCAAGTAGATGATATATATTTTTCAAAATGCAAAGAAGCAATTACAGGAAAAGAAATTACCAGAACAACTGCACTTTAATGAAGGTATAATTAATATGGAAACTGACAAGATCTTGAGATCCATTATTATTTTCTTCATAACATCTTCAAGAGTTCATACACATTTTTATTTTATTGATACAAATCGGACAATGTTGTGATATTGGTGATCTGTCACAGACACACACACGCACAGCCCTCCACAGTGTTTATTACTGCCACTACATAAATTACTGCTGCAACTACCGAGAGTACTGCGGTTTAGGTTTACACAATATTTTTCTAATGCAATTGCAAAGGGTGTCCCCAGCCCATTGTCAAATCACAACTTCTGCACAATTAGTAAACCAAAAAACCCACAAAAAAAATTAAGAAGCATATATAATTTATTTAGATATACATGTAATAATGCTAATTGCTAAACTACCAATGTCATGTAAAATTAAATCCAAACAAAAAGAAGATAACATGACACATGCAAGTTAGTTATGAGACTTGCTATAGCAACAAGAGAAAATCAAGAGTTTTGGTACAGTTATAATTTTTTAATCAATAGTTGAACCAGTTTAAACATATTATTAAAAAAAGAGAAGAGTATTCTTTTATAATAAAACATACCAAAACTCATAAAATTTCTGATTGATTGTCTAAAATTATTTCATATTATTATTATTATTATAATCAAAAACCTGCTGTACATTATACATCAATGTATGAGCATATATTGAAGTGTATATGATGAAAACCCTTAAATTAGTGTGTAGAAGAGAATTGATGAGGTTAGTTATGTGGCCTTACTAACTTGCATTATTTGAGGGAGGCAAAGAAGGTTGTTGTTGTTGGGGACGCTTCCGCTTCTTTTTCTCGTAGCTAATTCCCCTAGCCTTGGCTTGCGAATCACGCACTTCGCGAAGGTAGAGTCTGACAGCGCGAGCACCGAAAGGGTTAGCCTCAGGCTTCCCTCCATTCTCTTCAAAGGCAGCTCTGAGGCGCCCTATGAGTGCATCCAGGCTCCCCCACGCTTGCCGTAGAGGGCAAGGGCACGGTGCAGGAGGGTTCGGGTGCCCGAAGAACGGACAAAGCTGCGTGTGAACCTTGGTTTTCCCGAACTGGTCCAGGTACCGCAGGAACTCCAGCACGTGCGCGCCACTGCACCGTGCAAGCGAGAGTGGGGGCCTGTGGTTGCGGAGGTACTGCCCGAACGTGTTCCAGTCGCGCCGCTTTTGGTTCTCGTAGCGGCTCAGGGTGGTTGTGCCAGAAGAAGAAGAGGAACATGGCGGTGAAGATGATGATGGTGGTGGCGGTGGTGGGAAATTGGTGGTGTTACCTGATGTGAAGTTTATGGCTTTGGTACTGTTACTGTCCGTGTTTGATGAGTCAAATTCTTGAAAGGAATTCATGATCTGTTAGGAGAATAAGAAGCTAGGGTGTTATTACTGTTATTGGATCTACGAGTAATGATCTTTGTTACTGTTTGTAGATTCAGTGAGTTTGCTGCTTGTTGGATCGATGAGGAGGGTTTTCAAGAGTTGTGGAGATGAAGGAGGAGGAGGAGAAGGAAGAAAGATCTCTTGAAAAGAGAAGGCATGGAAGGTGTGTAAGAGAGAAAAGAAAAGAAAAAGAAGAGAAAAATGGGTTTTATGTTTGTTTGATCAGATTTCAGCAGGGTTTCAAGACTCAAAGAGAAAGAGAGAGAGAAGGTAGGAATTTTAATGGAGAATGGTGGAGATAACGTAACAGGAAAGAGGGTAAAAGAATAGTGGAGAAAGAGAGAAAGAGAGAAAGAGAGAGAAACCTATTTTGCTAGTAGCTAGGCTACCTTCAACCCCTTTTGTTTTTTGATAACTCCTAGAATACTTGAAAGCGTAGTGATGCTAGGTGCTTTTTGCTAACCCTGTTTTTCTGAAACCATTTTTAGGAATTCTATCACAGTGTGTTTTTTGGTGTGTTTTTTTTTTAAGGTGTGAGGGAAGAAAAAGAAGAGTATGCAGCTAGCTGAGTTGGTTTGACCTATGGCAGTGTCCCAAGCAAAGAGAGAAAGTGAGAGTGAGAGACCAGAGGGGCTTCATTGAGAAAGAAGCAGTGTTTTGGACTTTAGGGCTTTTGTGGAAATGAAAATAGGTTGAAAATGACAGTGAGAGATGATTGATGCAGACAGATAAAGCTAATCGGTAAATAATAATAATAATAAAATGGTCATGGAACCTCTCTCTCTTGCGTTGATTGACAACACCTTTTGAGAAATTACCTATCTGCCCTCTTATGTCGTCTGATACGACTAACTTTTTTAGTTTGGGAAAATATGGGATCATCAACCATAGTTGCATACAAGTAGACACTAGTAGGGCTTGTGAACTTACCATCATTAGATTGTTACTTTTCAACAAGTGCTAATCCCTAGACCCTAGATATCTGTGTGCAGATTATAATGATTTCAATGATGAAAATCATTGACGGCAAAGAACTTTCAATTAATTAAAAAATCACATCCTAAATTACCAAGATTAAAAGAAGACAACTATGTACCAGGAGGCTTAAGAAAACACTCGTTAATGTATTTTTATTTATTGATTAAAAGTTATTAAAAATATTTAATATATAATACAATGAAATGTGAATTTCATAAAATTTTATTATTTTTAATAAATTTTAACTAATAAAAAAAATATTACTAGCCTTTCTTGTTATGTATAGTACTGGATTCCTTTTGTATATACGTTGAAAATTTATTACCTATACTATGGGGGTGGGGTGGGGAGACTTTCATGCACAATAATGATGATCAAAAAGTATATGACTACACATAATAACAACACAAATAAAAATAACGAAAGACTTAAATTTCATGTGGTTCAACAGTTTTTATCTACATCTACGAAATATCTCAACAATATCTATCATCTCAAATAAGAATATAAGTTCTCTAGATCATAAACCTTACAAAATCCACCCATTTCAAGTTTTCTAAACAAAGGTGAGAAAATCTTATTCATTGGTTTTCTAAACAAACTTGTAATAAGGAGTGTTTTCTTTAAGTTAATTTGTTCACAACAATTGTAATGTTTCTTGAAATAGTAAATATTTTTTTAAAATATTCCGTAGACATAGGTAAGAGATATCGAACCACATAAAATTTATTTATATCCCTTTGATCATTATTGTTGTGCGTGAAGGGTTTTTTTCTCTCAACAATGTTAGGGTTGATGGTGTAAACACATGAAGTTTGCGAATTGAAAACATATGGGAAAAAATTGAAGATGGTTTTGATGAACTGCTACGATAGAGAGAGTTAGAGAGGTAATGGAGTTTATATTTTTTAACCGAGAGAGAAATTGTTGGAAAAATTAATCTTAATTTTCAATATTAATGCAAGTGAATGAAAATTTAAGAGATGCATTCCAAAGGTAAGGAATATGTATCTCGACTCTCGGAAAAATTCACTACCATAATGAGAAAGTAGGTGAAGAAGTGGATAATTAAAAGCCATCAAGACTCATTAGTGAGCAAAGTACATCGTGAACCACCATGCATTATATAAAAGAGTTATTGTGAAGAGAGAAAGTATCATCCAAACTAATGTGAAGGTCACCACCCAAGTGAGACGAGAGTTGTGTAATGAGATTTTGTTTTTTAAGTTTGTACAAGAAACATGTAATAGAGAGATTTTCTCGAGTTTGTCCAAAAAGTCTATGATCTTATTTAATTTATACAGTGAATATTTGTAGAGATGTCTTTTAGAAATAAACAAGATGTCGAACCATGTAAAATATGTATTTTTTGCTATTTTTATTTGTGGTGTTTTTGTGTGTATTCCATCTTTTGATTATCATATTGTGCACGAAGGGTTTTCTTTTTCTTTCAACAATGATATCAAGTTTGTTGGTGCGATTTGATGACCAGTAAAACGAGCATTAAAGTGAGATGAAGCTCATAGTGAATTCACTTGAGAATACTTGTGCTAAAACTCTTATTGAGGATGGAATGGGAAGAATTTTTATCAAATTTGTCCAAAAAGATTATAACCTTACTTAATATAATGAATATTTGTTGAGATATGTCCTTTTAAACATAAACATGACGAGGTGCTGAATTATATTAAATTCATTTTTGCTATTTGTGATGTTATTTGTGTGTACCCATATCCTTTTCGTCATCGTCATTGCACGTGAAAGAGTTTTTTTTTTTTTTTTCGTAACTTATATTTCATTTTTTTTAAAAGGAGTTCTTTAAGGAAATATTATCTGGTGCTACGGGGAATCAAATCCCCTCTAATAATATCAGAAAAATAGCAGTTAAGATAGCTTCACTACCAGCATGTCTGTCTAAACTTTACAAAACTTTAATTATATATATATATATATATATATATATATATATATATATATATAAGCTTTTCAAAGCGTTACAATTACTCGTTCAATTCCTAGAGTTAGTGCGTCTTTGAATCTCAATTGAATCATTTTTTTTTACTGCAAGTACATTGAACCATCTAAAATTTAGTTTAATTTGTCAATATATATTTGATTTTATATTGAGAAATTGATTTTTGAATCTACAATATTGAATTGAAGTTAAAATAATTTAGGAAACTTTTATATTGAACAAAAACATATAATAATTTCACTGTTAACTTTTTTTAGTATATAAATATTTAATCATAATATTTTTTTATCAAAATTAATTTTATAAAAAAATATATTCAAAATCAGTTCTACCAACACTAACCTATTTATACACACGCTTATAAGATATACAAGACGTGGGCACAATTGAGCCGTTCGATACTATTGAATATTGATGATCGAATATATCCAGACCATGCTTATTTTCCGAATGGACTTGTATGGAAAATGGATGGTCAATCGTTTGGAGAATGTCACTTCCAATTATAGCATGCAAAATTTGTTGGCAGGATAATAATATTTTCAAAAGAATTACTTTTTAAAGGTGAACGTTTTCACCTCAAATGGCATGCTCATAGATACCTATGACTATGAGTACCTTACTCGAGAAATTAAGAGTTGCATCACCGTTGCTAGTGGGGCAATTATAAAATTTGAGAAAGTGTGAAGTTTTTGAAGACAAATCAAATCAAAGTGAATACATAGGAGAAACAGGATGAGTTGACACCAAATTTGTCGTCAGATTTGATATGCCAACAAGATGTAACTTAACTCTACTGCTATATAATGTTTTAAAAGTGAAATTAATAGTATCATTGCTTTCATTAGCTTAAGTTTAAAATTAAAGAAAGAAAAGTCTATCATTTTCAATCAAATTAAAGATAGGAAATAAGATAGGAAAATGCTGAATAAGATATATAGAATATGTATGAATTCTTGGAGCTATTTTTAATTAAAATGGTACTTCAACATGCAAAACAAATTCTTAACAGATTTAAAGTTGGAAGATTCTCATATAAACCCGCTTAACATTAAATAGCTATTTTGATAGATTAATTTAAACTACTATCTAAACTAAAAAAAACAAATATCGATGACTAATAATCTATCTGATCGATAGCGTACCTCTAATGCTATTTTAATTAACTTTACAATTAATGGTGAAAAATTAACATAACAAAATAACATTAATTGAAAATACTACAGTGAGCTGGAATGTGGAACAACTGACTGCTCCGAGAACTAGATAAAGATGTGCAGTAAAAAAAGAAAAAGAAGAAAGAACTAGATAAAGATGTAGTCATGAAGACGCTAAACGACAAACTTAGGAGAATATGACTTAAGATTTTGAGATCATAAAACGCATATGATTTGTGAAAACTGTGATCTATCAAACTTATTTGTACCATTAATAAAATATTTTAAATTTAAATTCATATATATTAAATAATGTATGCACTTAAGTATGACAAGATGAGTATATAATATTTAAAATACTTTTGTGTTTGGTACTAATAATTAAATTCATTTATCTGATCATTTTTGTGTGAAAAATTGTTGAATTTGAATCTAATTATTAGAGTTGTTCATGACGAATCTTGTCTTATAAACCTGACTTGACCTCAAACTAATTTGAATAAATTTATTTTAAACATTAGATATAATAATATATTTGAAGAATAAGTTATATATATATATATAGATATATATATATATATATATATTATATATATATATATATATTCCGGTCATTTAAGTTGGTTTGGTGTTTTATATTTTTTTAAAAACAATATATTACTTTTTAAAAACAATTCTGCACTGATTATAAGATTTTTAATTTTTTGTCTAAAAAAATAAGCTATATTTTAATTTTCTTAATATGATTTATATTTATACTATTTTAAATTTACATGTTTTAAAATAAGTTAATTTTAATTTGTTTATTGAATATATAAATTATATTTTATATTTATAATAAATAATTTAAATTGTGATATAATTTTTTTAAAATTAAATAAGATATTTTTTTTGTTAGTTGCGGAGGTAACGTGTAAAATGCATTTTTTGGAATGGAATAAAAGATTGTTGATAATGCCTAACGGATAAAAGAGAGTGAGATCTTTATATCAGGATTTTAGTTTATTGGATGGGAGTAAATATAATAAATATCTAAATATTCTTTAGATGATCAACTAAGTCTACTTTATCATGTCATTATTTAATTTTTTTATGATAATTATTTAAAAAATTATATACTTGCATGTATGACCTGTCCCAAGTCAGGATAAAGGAGGAGGTTGGTGTAAGGAGTTATGACTCGGCAATAAAAAATCAACTATTTTTATGTGATGAATCTTTATGATATTTTATTGAGACGTATCCTTCATAGCGACGTGTTACATCGGGTCCCGGGTGTAGCTAAAAATGAGCTAGGGTCCTTACCACAAGGCAAGGCACTACATCGATCTCGAAATGTAGTGAAAAGTGAGTTAGGGTCCAGGTCTTCACCCGGATTTGGTGACAAATAGACAAGGGTCCAAACACGTAGATGGACGAACGTAGCAGGCAAACACCGTCCAGAGGTTTAGGATGAAATTGGGAAGCTGGAACATAGGAACTTTAACGGGTAAACTGAGAGAGTCAGTAGATGTTTTTACCAGAAGGAAAGAGATATTATTTGCTTGCAAGAAACTAAGTGGGTTTGAAAAAAGGCCAAGGAAGTGGAGGGCACTGGTTTCAAGTTGTGGTATACAGGTACAACCAAGAGTTCAAATGAGGTTGGAATTATGATTCATAGAAGTTTCAGAAATAAAGTAGTTGACGTTAAAAGGAAAGACGACAGGATTATGATAATTAAGGTTGTAGTGGAGAATCTAATTTTAAATATCCTTAGTGAGTATGCACCCCAAGTTGGACTACATTCAAGTGAAAAGAACCATTTTTTGGGAAGACTTGGAGGAGGTTCTGAGAGGGATACCACGAGAGGAGAAGATTTTCTTAGAAGGAGATCTAAATGGTCATATTGGTAAAAACATTGGAGATTTTGATAGAATTCATGGTGGTTTTGGCTATGGGACAAGAAATGAGAATGAAGAAGATGTCTTGAACATTGCACTAGCCTATAATTTGATGCTAGCGAACACTTTTTTCCGAAAAAGGGAATCTCATTTTATCATGTATCATAATGGCCAAAATTGTAGTCAAATTGATTTATTTACGACTAGAAGGGAAGATAGAAATTCGTGTATTGACTGCAAGGTCTACCCTTGAAAATGTGTGACGACACAACATAAGTTTATAGTTCTAGATATTAGGTTCAACAAAGTTCTTAATTTGAGGAAGAAGACTGAAAACCTAAGGATAAAATGGTGGAAGCTAAAGGTGGAGAAACAAATAGAGTTTAAGGAAAACATGTTGCTCGAAGGACCGTGAGAGTTTATTGGAAAAGCTAATGAAATATGGAATAAGATGGCTATACGTGTTCAAAATGTGGCAAGGAGGGTGCTAGATGAAAGTAAAGGAAACAAAGTTCTTACAAACGAAACGTGGTGGTGGAATGGAGAGGTGCAAGATCCTATTAAATAGAAGAAGAAATGCTTTAGATCTTTGCATAAATGTCCTAATGATAAGAATTTGTAAAAGTTTAGAGTAGCAAGAAAAATGCAAAGAAAGCAGTACGAGAAGTTAGAGACAAAGTTTTTGACGATTTGTATAAAAATATTAGGAGTAAGGATGGTGAAAAAGGTATTTACAAACTTGTAAAAATGAGGGATAAGAAGAGTAAATATCTCACCCAAGTTAGATGTATAAAGGATGAAATAAAAAATTTTTGGTAAGGGATGAAGATGTAAACAAAAGATGGCTAAACTACTTTAACAAACTTTTTAATGGGAATGACGACAAGAGTGAGGTGGATTTGAAAGACGTATCTGATGATCTGAATAGAAGATTTGTGTGCAAAATTAATACACATGAAGTTAAGAATGCTTTAAAGAGGATGTAGAATAATAAAGCTTTGGAACCCGGTGACGTCTCTATTGAAGTGTGAAGAGGCTTGGGAGATGTGACAGTAAAATGGTTGACCAATCTTTTTAATAAGATTCTTCAAACAAATAAGATGCCTGAACTTGGAGGAAAAGTATGCTTGTGCCTATTTACAAAAACAAAGAAGATATTCAGAATTGTTCTAACTATAGGGGTATCAAGCTCAGGAGTGATATTATGAAGTTGTAGGAGAGAGTTATTGAACATCGTCTAAAGAGGGAGACCAAGGTTTTCGTAAATCAATTTGGATTTATGTCAGGAAGATGTACCATAGAAGTTATTTTCTTGATACGACAATTAATAAAAAGGTATAGAGAAAAGAAGAAAGACTTACATATGATATTCATAAATCTTGAGAAAACATATAATAGAGTCTCAAGAGAAGTCTTATGGTGGACTCTTGAGAAGAAAAATGTAGCATTAAAGTATGTTAATGTAATCAAGGATATGTATGATGGGGCTACCACATGTGTGAAAGTTTGTAATGGAACATCAAGGTATTTCCCTATCGCAGTAGGTGTTTACCAAGGTTCAACTCTTAGTCTTTATCTCTTTACCTTAGTGATGGATGAAATAACGGAAAATATTCAAGAGGAAGTGTTGTGGTGTATGCTTTTTGCAGATGATATCATGCTTATTAATGAGACCAAAGATGTTGTTAATAGAAAACTGGAATTGTGGAGAAACACTTTGTAGTTTAAAAGATTCACGATAAGCAAGAACAAGAAGGAGTATATGAAGTGTGATTTTTCGCGGATAAGAGATAGTGATTAAGACACGGTGCATCTACTTTGTCCCAAGAAAGATATTTTTAGATACTTGGGATCAATTTTGCAAAAAGGTGGTGAGATTGATGAAGATGTAAATCATAGAATCAGAACAGAGTGGATGAAATGGTAGAGTGCATCAGGGTTTTTGTGTGACCTCAAAATTTTTCTTAAGTTAAAAGGAAAATGCTATAGAATAGCTGTAAGACCGACAATTTTATATGGAGCAGAATGCTGACCAGCACATAGGCAACATGAGCATAAAATAGGAGTAGCAGAAATGAGGATGTTAAGGTGAATGTGTGGTTATACAAAGATGAATAAGATAAGAAATGAGGATATTCGGCGAAAGGTATCAATGATACCAGTATGTGAAAAAATGATGGAACATAGATTAAGGTGGTTTGGACATGTCATGAGACGACCACTGGATGCTCCCGTTAGAACAAGAGTTTGTTACCAAGAACTCGACACAAAGAAAAGTAGAGGTCGACCAAAACTTACTTGGGAAAATGTAGTTAAATAAGACCTAATGGAATAAGATATAAATTGGCGGACGGTATGTCTTAGGATGAAGTAAAGAAAAACTATAAGGTTGGTAGAGGGTTAAACCCATTAGTAGTTATATGTTTCAGTCGTTCCTTTTTAAATTTTTTTCCTCTTCTTTCCTCCTCCTTTCACCTTTCTTTTATTTTAGTTTATTTTTCTTCTTTTTGTCTTTTTTCCACTTTTTCTTCCCCTCTTTTTTTTTCTGTTTTATTTTCGATTTATCATTGGGTTCATCTACCACCGACCTCAATTAATTTGAGTTAAAGGTGATGTTGATGTTGACATTTAAAGTAATTTGTAATTAATTGATTATGTAAAAAATTCCACATCTATCAAAAAATAAATCCTAAATAATTAAATGTTGACTAGGATATGCTTTAAATCTTTATCGAGAAATGGAAAAAATAAGGCTAAGGATTAATTTTATTTTCTAGATCACAAGCATTTTTCACAAAAGACAATCATATTCGAATCGAATATTAATTACTTAATAAAATTATTCTTTTAAATATTTAACACACTTACTTAATTGAGATACGATCTAAATCTTTTTTTCTTTAAAGTTAAAATAATTCCACATCAGTTCAATTATTTGGTGGTAGGATAAATCTAAATCTTTTTTTCTTTAAAGAAATGAAGAAAATAAAAAAAATACTAAATGATACGGAAAACAAGAGAAGTATTATAATTCAATAAACCTATAGACAATCTTATATATATACATGTTAAGACTCATTTTGTGTTAACATTAATGTTAAAAAAGTCTGCCAAAGTATATACCCATTTTCTTGTGACACTTTCTTTTTCTTCGTTGATTTACAATATTCCAACACAATGTTTGCTCTTTCTCTTTGTAAAACTCATTTCTCAGAACTGAAAAAAAACTCATTTCTCAGTATGAGTTTTTTTTTTTACGAGACTTGCACATACACAATTTAATGACTCAATGCAACCGGACTAAAATAAAATAAAATCATATTAACTATAGAGACCAAAAAATTATTTAACCTTTAGATTACAAGAATGAATTGCAAATCTAAACAGGGGACATGAAATGCGTAAGTTTGAAAACAAACCCCAGGAATCCTGAAAACTTTATAAATATTTTCATACTCTAGTTTCACAATTGATCTTCCAGAAGTGCTAATTTGAATCCACAAGTGCGTCGAATGAAGCATATTAAATTTGACATATTCACAAAGTCCCATCTGGGATTATGATTCTCCTAGTATAGACATTTCTCTGTATGCATTTCTAGCTGAAAATGCTCATTTTTTAAGCAAACATGTGTACTGCTACTTTATGCAACATGCATGAACACTGTTAACTCCTCCACACCGTCTCAAATCTCAAACATGATATAGCTTTATTACTTGGTCTATCTTAGCTCGACATACAGGGCAACCCCATTTCTTTGATTTCACCTCGTTCAAGCAAGACATGCATCCAGCAACATGGCCACATGGTATGCATGCCCCTTCTGCTGGAGCATCTAAACATATCACGCATGATGAACCACTTCCACTGGCATTTTCTTCTCCTTTAGGAAGCTTCTCAGCATCTGGAGATGCCATATCAACAGGGCTTAAATCAATTGATGGATACTGAATGGGACCATCTGCCAGAATCTCATTGGCAATTGGTGGAGCCGATGGATTCAAATCCAAAGCACTAGCATTCACATGGCTTTGGAGGTGCTGAGTATTGCCATCTAGGTTAGCTTCTTGTACCAACTCACTATCACTTGTATTTGGATTTGGTGTGCCAAGAAAACCATGATTGCCTGTATTCACTGCACTGCTTGAAGAGCTTGCTTCAAAGCTTGGCTGTGTATCAGGAAAGGGTGGCCTCTCCTGCATGGCAGACTGAAGGGATGCACTGATGGCCATAGCCAACTCTGTGTCTTCTGCATCTGGTGGTGCTGTGGGTGGACCTGTAGGCACGTTGTTTTGCAAGAATGCTGGACTTGCCTGCAAGATCAAAAGAATAATGCATCATGCAATGATCAAGGAAATCATGCATCAAAATTCAAAAGTTCATTATCTGCAATCCTTTGTAAACATTTTGGGAGTTAAAATGAA
This sequence comes from Glycine tomentella, assembly GCA_007407185.1. NCBI lineage: Eukaryota > Viridiplantae > Streptophyta > Magnoliopsida > Fabales > Fabaceae > Glycine > Glycine tomentella. Next base: position 988,557 of record PYAF01001401.1, on the reverse strand, counting down.
CTAAGGTGGGATAAAAAAAAATTGCTTTTAATAATGGAAAGCAAAAAATAGAAATTGGATAGAAAAAAAATGTCTGTCAATAAATAAAGGAAATTAAAAAAAAAATGAAGGTGGCTGTGATAAATGCTTTGAAGATTTGAATTGACACTGATATGAAGGTCATCTGCCAGAGGAATAAACTGCACCAACATTCAGATGAAAAGGGAATCCAAATGTTTTTACCATTCTGACTAAACTAAAGCAAAGAATGTTCGCACTTTGCACCGTGTTTTTGATTATCATAAAAATAATGAGATTGAGAAATCTTCCACGATTAATTCCATGAAGCAAATGACATTGTGATTTTCAATGAGAAAAAGATCCCTCCATATTTTAGTATCACACTAATAGAGCATGAAATGCTGCGTGAGCAAATTGCAGAAAATTTAATTTGACCACTCAATAACTTTTTAAAGGATAAGTTTACATATCTAGGATCAATATTTACAAAATGATGAGGAAATTAATGAGGATCTAATACAAGATACAAGCGGGATGGCTAAAATGAAGAAAGACACTAGGGATTATTTGTGATTGCAAAATACCTACCAAGCTTAAAGGAAATTTTTATCATATTGTTATACGTTCAGCTATATTATATGGTAGTGAGTGTTAAAGGGACAAGAGAAAAAGGTGAGAGTAGCAGAAATGAGACTGTTAAGATGGAAGTGTGACCATACAAGAAAGAACCAGATACGAAATGATTGTATACAATAATATATTACGTGATTGGGCATGTACAAATAAGCCACTAAAAGCATCAACGAAGAGAGTAGATTGCATGGTTTTTAGTCATGTGAAAAAGGAGAGAAGAAGACCAAAAAGGACATTTGAGGAAGTTGTTAAGAGGGATCTCATGGTGAATAATATCTCTGAAGATTTGATTTTTAACCAAGTTGAATGATGTGATGTAATCCATGAATCTCACCTAGTGGGAAAATCAAACTACCCAGTGAAAACACAATTTACCTATATTATCCTTAAATGTCGTGTGAAAAAAAATCCAACGTCATGACATTTGATCCCTACCTCTTTAATCATACAATCATAGTGAGAAACTAAGCTGAAGTTATCCTTAAACCCAAAATTTCAGCTACACACCATTGACATTTAAGTTATCTTAATGGCTTTCTTTTTCCAAAAAAAATCAATACTCCTCCTTAGGGATTAACATTTAAGTTACATATAGACAATTATCACATACTACATTCCAAAGGAAAACTCTCAAAAAACAGAGAAGAGTGATTTTACAGTTACTGTTTAAGCAATGCAAAGCTTACAATCATAATAGAATCAGTATAGATAGCATGTGACATACCTGTGGAATTCCTTTGCAAGCATTAGAAAACCATGTAAGTTGTTGCTTGTCATTCTCACTTGCAGGCCCAAGTTTAACACGTGCTTCTATAAGCAGACAAAATACGACAATGTCAAAGCAAGTCAAGAAGAAAACATTGCTTTTATGAAAAATCATAGTTGTCAAACTCTTGATTTACCTCCTAATTTTATTCCCTAAGGAGTTTAAGATGTTAGGACAAAAACAAAATTAAATCTTGCAAACTTTGCCAAAAATCAGATAACCCCAGATTAAACAGCAAGTTTTCAAGTTAGGATTTGCTCATGATTTGAGACTCAAAACACACAGCTTTCTTCAATTTTGTTGTGTACTTCTGTTGAATTGCTTCTATTCTGTGAGTTGTATTGAGTTTATGCAGCTAATTTATGTTTTTTTTTTATCTTTCATTCTTTTCCTTTTGTTCTATTTTTAGTTTATGAAGCTAATTTTATGTTTTTTTAATCCTTCGTAGTTTTCTTAGTTCGGTTTTATTGAACAAGGAAGGACTGGACTAGTATAACAACAGTTGGTTCCAGAATTGAGATATGTTTTTTTCATTTCATCACTTTTGTTTGCTTTATTATGTTGAATATTCAATATTGATTATGGACATACCATTTAATTATATTTTGGTACTAAGATATATTTTCTAAATGAATTTTTAAAGCATGTAAACTTCTACAAAATTAGATTCAAGTTTAATATTCCCCATGAGTTTACCCAACTTGAGTTTGACAACCTTACAGGAAAGGAGAAAGAACACAGTATAAGAGAGTACTAGTAATGCGATCAACAACTGTCACTGATGGATCAGACTGGTGAAGCTTTGGATCTTGTAAATCGGCATTCCACAGTCCAATAACGGTATGTGGTTGTGCATCCTGCTTGTTTAATTTCATGCATTAGAAAATACATGCAAATATATAGAATGATATGGAAAGAATATTAAGAAAAGCAGTAAAGCACCACCTCTAAGTCTAATGTGATAATTTTAAGTGCAAACATATATTGTTAAAAGCATTTCAATGTTCCTATTATAGTTTTTTTGCCCACATTGTAGAAAAGTAAAATGATTTAGTATCTCAGATATCTTCACTTTAACGAAAAATAAACATGTTACTTCTGTGTGTTGTGGATGTATGGAAAAATGATTAACTATGGAATACCTGCAATCTAGAATATATGGCAAGCTCCAGCTTGTAAGGTTTGGCAAGAGTACGGGAGCCAACTGGTAAAACAACCACCCAACTGAAAATAAAATTAATCAACAGTGAGCATAATCACCAGCTTTGTACAAATAAAAAGTTCATCCATAAAACAATTGAAAAAACTAATCTGCAGGTTGTGTGAATGCAAGCCCATCCATTAAGCAATAAAGCTAGAACTAGCCATAAAATAGCATGTGAAAGTGAACTTAGATGCTCCAACAATATGCGACATGATACCCACACTTTTTTTGATACCAACTGAGGAGCTACTATTTCTAGAAACCCAGGTCCATGAAACTCGCACAGCCAACCGGAGAACAAGCATAGATGACTCTACAAGCCAACAAATCATCATTGGAGGAACTTAGATGCTTCAGATATCAAGATAAAGAGAAGGAATTAATGTTACATTAAAAAAGTTTTGTACCTCAATTGTACGAACAACATTGCTGTGTCCTTTGGCCCTGGCAACCTCAAGAGCAGTTAGACAATCATCATTCAAGACTAAAGGATTGGCTGCAAAGTTGATCAGTAAATCCCATATAAATAACATTCATTGGAGTTTCAACAATTCAAATGAATGAAAATAGTCACGTTTTGCATATTATAGACACTTGACCATACCTCCATGCAAAAGAAGTAACTTAACAATACTATCAAAGCCCCTTTTAGCTGCATGATGCAGTGGAGTCCCACCATGACGACCTAAACAACAGTTGAAAGTTGAAGCCAACGGATGAAGCAAAAGCAAATCATAAATCAAGTTCATTGTTCAATTTCCAATACAATTCTTGTTCTGGAAAATTAAGGATGGCAGCAAAGACAAGCAAGACAACCATCTCAACTAAGGAATCTACAGGCCATGTAAACATCTAAAACAAGACACCTCATTACCAGAAAACTCTGAGGATTATATTACTTTTACTACCAAGTATTAAGTTTTATCAAATGGCAATTTACCACAGCATTCCTGTTCCTCAGAAATTGTAATAATTTAATTCCAATTCAAATTCAAAGCAGTCACCACCATTTCCCAATAAGCTAATTAATTTAGTCTGAAACCATAAAAAAACCGAAAAGAGAACAATACCAGGACGAAATGCATTGATATTGGCTCCAAGTTCTATCACAGTTTTGGCAACATTATAAAGCTGAGGATTCATACAAGCAACAATCAAGGGGGTCTTCGCATCTTTGTCCCTCCACTGCATCAAAGATCAACACAATCATCTCAATCAACACAAATATGCAACCGATCCAAACCCAGAATCATCATTCCCTTAACCACCACAATAACAAAAATAAAAATTAACATTTTGCACGGAAATTTTGGCACAGTTCCATTACCTCTAGGCCTGCTCCTTCTCTGTGAAGGGTTTTGATTCCTTCGGCGTTCCCATAACTGACTTGCTGATAGAGCAACTCGTCTTTGGATTGCCCTTGCCCCATCGGAATTCAGAAGCAAATTAGATTTTTTTTTTCTTTTGTTTTTTTATAGAGAAAATATGAAACGAGTATTCTGGTATAAGGGGAAGGAAAATTGGGCCTGAATTAAATCAGAATTTTTCCAGGAAAATTATAAACTTTCCTGGAAAATGTATATAGCAGTGTAAGGTAACAGATAGTGATTAAATATGAATATGATAATGGATTGTGGAGGAAGAAAAAGAAAAAGAATTATTATTGGGAAATGTGCGGGGCTAAAAGTGTAAATAATCAAATACGGAAAATGAAAATAATAATATTTTATTTATTTATATTGCATAACTAACCGCGTTAACGCTAGTGATAGTGATGGTTTTCTTAGGAAAGAAGGAATAGACGCTTCGTGTGAAGCTGCAGCAGCGTGCGTACATATGCACTGAACTGAATTCATCTCAGTCCAGTCAGGGACAATTGATAAGATTTTATAAAAATGACAAACCATGGTAACAGAGTATCTCAATCTTTTTCAAATTCTGTTTTAAGCCGTTCATGATCAAAGAACTATATTATATCTTACAACTCATGTTCCCAGCTTAATAAAAGGATGCATACTTAATAATGCATTAACTTCGATGAACCCGAAAATAACTTTCAACCACCAAGCTCAAGCACATGACCAAATATGAAGACAGAGAGTAGCTTATACCAATTCTTGGCCTTTTCCCCCATTAGGAGGCTTTTTTTTTCTTTTATTTACCAAATGTGGGCCAAAAAATAAATTATCATTTAGGGATAAGTCATGCCACGTGGCACGACTCCTTTTTTATTTGAAAAAATAAAAATTGATCGCTAAAATTTGGTCACTAATTTTGATCGTTATTTCAGTCGCTAATACTTTTTTCGATAGAATATTGTGATTTTTTTTTTGTTTGCGACCATAATATTCTCTCGCAAAAAGTGTTAACGATTGCAATAGCGACAAAAATTAGCGACCAATTTTTATTTTTTAAAAAAAAAAGTCGTGCCACGTGGCACGACTTACCCCAAATGATAAATTTTTTTTAGCTATCCCATTTAGTAAATAAAAGAAAAAAAAAATCCCCATTGGGAAAAAAATCTCAATTCTTCATACAGATGGATTACAATTTACAAGAATTAATTTTATTAAGAGGGAATCATTGTTTATTTTTTATTGGAATGTGCAAGGTTGACCTAATGATATGTAGTTAATCAATTTTTTGTGATTTTCATTTTCCACTTTGTCACATTACTCTTAATAACATTATTGTTTTTTTAATAAAGAAGGTAATTCAGTATTTATTAAGAAACTTTAATATTATACATATATTTTAAGATTTTTTAAATATTTTTAAAATCATATGACAGGTAAACCCGTTAATCCACCCATTAGCGGGTGCGGGTCAAGGTGTCTAAGCAGCCAACCCATCTCATCTCATTTTTGGTAGGTAGAAAGCTGATCAAGCCAAAATGAGGTAGATTGGTTAGCACTATCAATTTAGGGATAAAAATGAACCAGACCACCTATCAGGGACCTTTGCCCCGACCTGTTTAAGGCTTGACATGACTTGTTTATTATAAAAGTCATACTAAGACTTTTTGAAAAGTTTATTTAAATAAAAAAAAAGTCAGCTTCAAACTTTAAAAAAGTCTATTAGGCTTGTCAAGCTGACTTATTTAATATATATATATATATATATATATATTGTCAATTTGTCATACCCAAATTCTGTCTAGGTCCCAAAAAAATGGGAAACAATTTTTTTTAAAAAAATAATTAAAAAATAAAATGAAAGAAAAAACAATTATTTAAAAAAATGAAAACAAAAAAAAAAGAAAAGAAAAATGATGAAATGGAAAGAATAAAAAAAGGAAAAGAAAAATATTAAAACAAAAGAAAGGAGAAAGAAAACGTTAAAAAAGACAAAGGAAGATAATAGAAAAAGGAAAAAAAGGAAAGAAAATACTAAAATAGGAAAAAAATGGAATAGAAGAAAGAAAGAAAAAAGGGAAAGAAAGATAATAAAAAGAAAAAAGGAGAAGAAGATAATAGAAAAAGAAACAAAGGAAAGAAAGATGATAAAACAAAAAAAAAAAGGAAAAAAAAAGGGAAAGTAAAAAAGATTGGAATAAATTTGATTTTAGATTTACAAATCTCTATATTCATATTTATGACATACTTATTAATGGACTCGTAGGTCAAACTAGACTTTTACAAAGATCAAACCAAATCTAAAAAAAAAGTTTATAACAAAAAAATAGATCATATTAGACTTTATGTTTTCAAATCAGACCAAAATCAGGCATAAACAAACCTATTTCACCCCTAATTATCATCCCTATAAAGAATACTTCAACCTACCTTGATTGAAGGTTTAAATATGTTTTAAGTTTTTATAAATATAAATTTTGTCTAGTTTTATAATATTTTATTTTAAAATTTTCATATTTCTAGTAGTTTAATGATAATGCATTTAATACCGTTAAATAAATATAATCACCAATCATTATCGGTATACATTTTAATATAATTTTATAAAAGTTGATAAGCTTATCAATATCATTATCAATATCATACATAGTGATCTTTTTTTCTCATGTTTTAATATTCTTTTCTACTTTTTCATTACTTTTGGTTAGTTAAGTTCACACGTGTAACAAAATAAAAACATTAATTAAGATAATTAAAGTAATGAAAAATATTTTAAATTAGTTTGAAGAAAAAGAGTCAAAGTCGTATAAAATAATTTTATATGACTTTAAAAATAATTATTATAAAATTAATACATTTATTATATATTATAATTTATGATCCAATAATATTATAAAATTATTTTATATTATTAATACATATTCATTAAAAATTTAATACTGATCATTCATGATACTATCCAATGATCAATATTTAACATTTTCATCGTGATTTGATCTTTCTTTTTTCTTTTTCCTTTTCAATATTTAACTATTTGCATAAGAGACCTCTTGTGCAAAGCAATATAGAGAGCTAATTTTATTTGCTGAATTATACACAGACCTATTAGTCATTACGGCGAGATATATTTGTGTGCATTTTATTTTTATTTTTTCTCTCTCCACATTTTAACATTGTTATGCAAACATATCATGTGTGTTGCTATTTTTTTTTTTTTTGGTAGAATTTTACTATTAGCCTTCTTTTAACTTTTAATTATAATTTATCTATTTTGGTATGATGGGATGCAGAGAAAAACTTGGTAGATATTATTGCATAATAAATTATTTAAAAAAAATATCTCTCTGAACAGAAACTAAACAAAAACCAGTAAACTTAGATGGAGTTATAAAATAACAAGTATTTATAAAAAACATTTTTTATTTTGATTACCCCAATTTTTCTATTCAAGCTTCACCATTGTCTATTATTCTTAGAGTGTGTTTAACAAAAAATTTAATTTACTTTTAGCTTTTTTTATTAGCTAAAAAATTTATTTGGATTTTTATAAACAATTTTTTATAATAGTTTTTGGCCTTTTTTAAATATTATTTTTAAAATACAAACTTCTAATTTCTAATTTTTTATATTTATTTCCTTTTTATCCTTAAATATTTATTAGATTTTATTTTTAATCTTTTCTATTAAAGATAAAATTTTATTATTTTTATCTTTTGTGTAATTTTATATTTTTCCATTTTTTCAACAAATAATTTTACCAAAATAGTTATGATTCAATAAAATAATTCTTTAATTTTTAATTATTAATTAATTTTTCAACTTTTAATTAACTTTTCAAAAACTATTTTTGTAAACATATTCTAACTCGTATAAATCAAAACTACATAAGATGAAATAGAACATTTTAACAACTCTACTCTACCAATACGCTAGGATAATAAAAAGGTAGATAACTCTATTCTTGCCTTAGCTAGACTCTTGTGAGTCTTGATAGTTCCTACAATTAATTGGGAAATGCTTATAGGCACCCAACACATAAATCAATGAAAGGGTAATAAAAAGGTACATAATAATATATCTCTATTCTTACTGTAACAAGGCCGAGAGAGTTAACAGTTCCTAAAGATTGGAAAATGCTTATAGGCAACCAAACCAACACATAAGTGATAACTCAACGAGATTATATTCATACCGTACAATTTGTGGTTATCGTTTTGGAAGCAAAGTGGAAACAAGTGGCTGCTATTATCCCATGTGTAACTGACTGTCAAAGACAACCTAACTATACTGTTTACAAATCTGAGGGAGAAAATTTGAAGTTATATCTTAAAAAAGAAATTGAAGACTTAAAGTTCATGCCGGCACTTCCCTCCCATATGGTGGGGTTCACAGAAGTGAGCTTTCCTTATAAACTTAGCACACAAGGTTGCTTCAGCGCTGTCTATTATGCCGAAAGTGACATACTTGCACTAAAAAATTGAATTTTATTTAGATACATTTCAACTTATACCTTTCTTGACCAATATCTCTGAATATCTCATTTTGTTTGGAATTACTAAATTTGGAACTGATTTAATTTGATTTTATTTAGAATTTAATTAATTGGTAAACCAACTTTCATGTTTAAAACACTTAATAAATAAATGTAAAGTATATCAAAAGTTGTTGAAACAAGTAATTCAATAACAGAAGTTGTAATTGGAGGTATTTTATCTCAAAATAGACCGATCTAAGAAAGAAAGATTAATTGTATGTTAAAATAAGACTTTTAGATTATAAAATAAATTAAAAGTATGGTTTTAATAAATTAATAAAAAAATCTTAACCTTAGAATAGGTAAAATTGTCGGTTTATTAAAACAAAAATAAAATCAAAACAAAATTGTTGTGAATTTGCAAAATACATAAACGTTTAAATTAAGATTATTTCTAAATAAATCAATTCATATTTTCTTTTAAACTTCCCAAATGAATAAAAGAAACATATAACAGACTCCATGTTCCACATTGGATGCAATATAGAAATTAAAAAAATGGTACTTGAGTCATTGTTTTGACTAATGATGTGGCAATGTGACAGCACACCACAAAGAAATTACATAAAATGCTGTGCATCAAAACTCCCTTCACCATAAGAACAATTTCTTAGTTCTCTACAAGTTCTAACTCTCCCACCTGTTTTAGACAACCTTGTCCCAATCCCTTCTTTCCAACCAAAAGTTATTTGTTGGGATTGATGTCTCGTCTGAGGCTAGGAAAGAAGCTCCAACCTGCTAAGAAGGCTTGGAAGAGCTTCTCCAACAAAGTGCAATCAAAAGTCCAAAAACTCAACATTCCCAAAGCCATCAAAGCCACCTTCAAACGCCTCCTTGCCACCTTGCACTCCCTTCATCACCTCATACCCTCAAGAGCTCGTCGTCGTCGCTCCCTCGTTTCGAATAATTTCCATGTTCATAGCAAAAAGAACATATCTGTCATAAGCATAGATGACCTCTTTACTGAGCCTGCTTCTTCTTCTTCTTCTTCTGTCATGAATGCGCATGCACATGCACATCAAGGGGAAACAAGCAGAAGCAAAGAGGTGAAAAAGGATTTGGCAGAAGGGAGCAGTGACATGAACACTATAGAGGATGCATGGAAGGCTTTGGTTGCCAAGTCACCTCAACTGCAGGTAGATCAGAAGGCAGAGGAATTCATTTCCAAGTTTCGTCAAGATATGAGGCTTCAGAAAGAGAGGTCTTTGCTTGAATTTCAGGAGAGGCTAGCCCGAGGTTCCTGAAATTTATGTGTGTTATTCATAGTGACCTATGGAGCATGGTTGTTTGGATCTTTCTTTTGAGGTAGTCAGTTGAAGTGGATTTTGCCAAAAACTGTGACAGGATATATATCTATTCTTTAGGCTTTTCCTAAGGGATTATTTTTCCTCTTTACATTGTTTTTATTCTTCATTCTCATGTATGTATATCTTATCAAGTGTGTATTAACATGTATCTGGTAACATTTAGAAAGCTCAATGTAGTTGCAGGACCTTCTTTCAAGTGTCAAAAGATAAGGCTTTCCTTTCCCATGTTATCTGTAGCTAAAAAGACCTAAAAAATTAAGGTCTAAGTGTTTGCTAAAAAGGGTCTTATTTTTTTGGTGGGAAATTGTTTTCTAAATAGAAAGGGGAATTAGCAATAACAATTGTAGCATTGAGCAGAATTGGTGATTATCAATTATGTTATTTTCATTTTGTAAATTTCTTGAGTTGTGCACAAGAAAATATTATTGATTTCTTGGTCTTAAATTCATAGTTTTCTTCCCCTGTGCGAATATTTAAAAGGGGTGCTGGTTTTTGATACATAGTAAGACGTATCTTATATGCTGATTTCGGGGGAGATGTTAATTTTGTTAAAAGGCCAACGTGAAGCTTCAAATGTATATCATTATTATGCCATTGAGAAGCTGAATTACCGTTATGAACGTTCCAAGGTAAGTTGTTCCCAATATTATGCCATTGAGAAATTATAGCTTTCCAGACATGAGAGGCATTATTGGAATTTCTAATGACTGGTATAGTTTTGGTCATTTATCATGCTTCATCATGTAACACTGATCAACCCACCTTGCTCCTTGTGCTTGCATATCATATCCCAAGAAATAAGATGAATTTTACGGCTATTCCTGTACTGCCTCAAATAAAATCCCTACAGATTTTCTCTATCTGTTGACATGTGGTAACTATAGGGATTATCTTAGTCTGAAGAATATAAGCAGGGATGCTCAATAGCAAGGATTGGGGGTGCTGCATATTTGATTGTGAAAAAAAAATCAATTTGGTGTGTACTTGTATCAACTTAAGTAAATTTCAATTAAGGATATATCAATTATCGTGAAACTCATCAATACATGCATGATGCATCTAGGATTTGATAACCTTATGAGTTGGATTTGAAATTACTTGACATTATATATGTTCACATGTTTTTCTTGATTGACACTCTTAATATATGTTTATTGAGTTTTAAAAATAATTTCATATTTCCGTAAAAAAAAAATCATGTTATTGTGATTACAATATTATATGTCATTTCAACCCTTCCCTTCCTCCCAAAAAAAGTATATCATTTTAAGATGGAAACAAGTAATAACAATGTTAATGATCTCAATTTTTAAATAACCTATAGCAAGCAAAGATTTAAATAGCCTAATAAGTTAGACTGAGTTGAATTAATTTTTCTATTTGAATATTCTCACGTTTTCAACAATTTTAGAGAATTAAATAATTATAATTGTCTCAGAATAAAAATTAATTTTATAAACAATTATATTTCAAACAGGCGTAAAAATGGAATAACCAGTGCAAATGTCCTGATTTCTTACTAGTGTATGGAGGCCTAAAATTAGCACCAAGTGCCCTCTTTTTGAAACCATTGGAATTAAATCCTCCTGTGGCATGATTTAATGTAAAATCTCTAATTGAAATTAATGTTTAGGATGCAACAAACATTAGTCCTAATTTTACTTTTAATTCCTGCCCATATCTCATCTTAAAAGCCCAAAACCAAGTCTCCACATAAAACCCCTCGTGCTTAAGAAGAAAAACAAACCCCATTCTCTTTGAAAATTTGAGATTATTTGATTTTGAATTTAATTATCGAATCTAATATATGGAACAGGTGTTTGGGATGTCGAAAGATTGTTTGAAATTTTGCCCGCAAACATTCTTCCTAAAATCAAGATTTTGAAGCCTCCTTGTAGCTCCAATTCGGATGATTACATGGAGTGGTCTCATTCTGATGAAAATCCAATTCTCCACTTGGTATGATTTGAATATTCAACCTAATAATAAATTATTATATTATACTAAATATTATTATTAATTATTAATTATTAATGTAACAAACAGTAATAAATAAATATAAATTATCAATTAATATTATTATCTTAGTTTTTCACAGAATCTCATGTACGGATTATTAAATAATACAACTACCTGAAATACTTTAAACAAATATTTATTATTATTGATTTAGGTTTGTAATTTTTTCTTATAAACAAAACTAATTCATTAAAAACTCCTCCTTGGCACAAGGCGTGACCAATTTAGAGAAAAAGGGGTTATAAACATTGATATGTACAGCCAAACCCACCCCACCTCACAAAAACAAGGATGCATATACTAGAACGCTATTGTTCTCTAGGTCATTCAGCAAGGAAAATTCGTGCTTCCTCTAATGTCAAACCCCACTTCAAAACATAGGGAGTATATACCAGAACCTAACACATCATTGTAACCACATATAACCACCCACCAAGTGTTTGATCATAAGTGTAAGAAAACCAAAACAGAGCCACATTTCTCCTCACGTCTTACTTCCCACTCCAACATAACTCGGCATCATCAGCAAAACCTCTAAACCAGTATCAAACCATTCTCATTCTTCACAATAACCTCACCTCGATTGATAGGATTCCCGAAGCTTTAAAACTACACCTTACAATTTACAACAGACCAAGACACACCCTCGGATTCAGGAACCAACCCGATAAGGGATACGAGGTACCCCCAGTAGCTGAGATCCATCTCCAAGAGTTTATCTTCATATACTCAATAATTTGTTGAGTTTAGGTTCATAATACTTTTTAAAAAATATAATCAATCAATTGCTACATATATTTAAAATTTTATAATATATTTTTTTAAAAAAATTATATATATTATAACTATTGCATATATTAGTCGTAAATTTATTTAAAATTTTAACAAATTTAAGTATTCTAATTGATATATGTTGCGCACTCGGTAAGTGTACCGATCTTTACAAGTAATAAAGTGATAAATAGAATATCATTCCCACGAGAATTCAGGCACCAAATTATTGCAACTATTATCTTTAAATTGGAGGAAATATGTTTAAATTGGATTGTGAATTGCATTGTGAATTAAGAGAATTAAATAACAGAATTAAAAATCAATAAGAATTCAAAAGCAATATTAATTAGAGTATACGCAATTATGTGGAAGAATTGTAATTAGAGTACATTCACCTTTTGATCCCTAACTTCTTGACTTGAATTGATTACTAAATTGAATTATTCTAATTGTTCAGAATAGTGACTTTAACCCTTTAATCCAAGCAAAAACTAATTCCTTACTAATCTTTCTTAGGTTACGCATTAAGATGATATATCATTTCATTCTGCAATCATACATCTATATCCCTAGGTAATGTAACAATTGTTATTTTACCACTGTAAGAGATTAAAGCCCAATATTCCTATTGTAAACCCTAACTCTTAGAACTTTACCAAAATGATCAAGTCTAATAAAGATATAATTAATGCAACACAAGGTAAAGTAAAACAAATTATCATAAAGAATAATAGAACCAATTCAATTACAAAGGAGTTCATATTAGATTTTGGCCCTAACTACAATAAAGAGAATTAGCCAGACATATTCATGTCTAACCTTAATCATATAAACAAAATATACCTAGACCAAGAGTCTCAAAGGAAAAGAAGAAGAAGTATAAACCCCTTCAATCTTGATTCAATTTGCTTGACCTAGCTTCAATCAATCCCCAAAGCTACCTCCATTGCTTTTCTGATGTTATTTCTCAGTGTAAAAGTGTCTCCTTTTGATCTCCTTAGTCCATATTTATAATTAGGTTATAAAACCCCTTCATATCTTCTATTTTTGTGCAATATCAATTAAAATCTTGAAATTCCGTGTCGCTGGCGCTAATGGCGTGGTTCTGGCGCAAGTAGTGTGGCTTTACAGTGGCATGGCACTAATGGCGCCAGATCTCACACTAATAGTATGGGAATCCAGAGAGAATTTGTCAATTTAAGGCCTGTGGTGCTAATGGCGTCAGCTCTCGTGTGAATGGCACTAGACTCCAGAGAAGATTGCCCTATTTTAACTTTCTAGCGCAACTGACACGAGATCTCGAGCTACTCACGTGAGACTACAGAGAATCTCGGCTTCTTGATCTTTGCTGTCTTCACTTCTTCTCTTGGTTTCCCTGCTATAAAATTGCACAAATTAGTGATCTTATGATTGATGATATAATGATCAAAACTTCCACAAATATAAGACCTTTATTGCTCAATTATGATTTATTCTATGATTATTTTAGCTTGAAAAACATTATATGCTAGACGCATATCAATATATTCTTATTTAAAAAATTAAATAAAGATTGATTTTAATCAATTTATAAACTATTAGTTATATTATTAATACTAAAATCAAATAAGAAAATAAATCAAACTACATCATAAACATAATATATCCAAATGATTCTATTAATTTTTATCACTATTTCTAATAATTTGATCTTATTGTTTATAATATTTCCGTATATATGATAACTTAACATATTTAATTAATTAACTTAATTTATAAATCTATTATAAAAGAAGATTTTATCATG
>PYAF01001401.1:919768-971136 GCA_007407185.1 Glycine tomentella | reverse complement strand
TTTTTGTTTATTTCAACTTAATATAGATTCATGTTTACTTCCACTACTCAAACAATTTTTAAAACAATATCATATATCAAATAATTTTATACGGATATTTGACAAGAGATAAATTTTGCCATGCTCAAAAATCATAATTACTAGAAATCATATTTTCTGATAATAGATAAAATTATTTAATTGATCAGTGAAAATTTTAAATAAATTTCTTAATAATCAAAGATTGATATTTTTACTAATAACTTTAATTATTTATCACATTGAATAATTTAATAAAAATAATATGATATTTTTATTATTATAAAACAAAAATTAAACTTTGAAAAGAAGAATTCTTACCCCATCCAAGGGAATATTTTTGTAAAAATGTAAGTTAAAAACGATTTTCATGAATAATAGTTTCACGAGAATATATTTCTTAAAAATACCTATCAAACATGACACTAAAAGTTTCTCAATTACTATTCCTTGAAAAGTAAAAATTTCTTCCCAGTCAAACGTTTTCTGTCTATCAATTTTTTTTTTTTTTATATATGTTATCATATACAAATTAACAGAATTCTTCTAACCCTCACCAAAATATTATTCCTGTGCATTTCACAGCACCAGCTACTAAATACATTTTTAGGATGGCGCGCGAATGTGCTTCCCACCAATGACAAGAAAATATTTGCAATGTCCCATCTCAATTACAACAGAATGGAAAGCTCTAAAAAGTAAAAACGAAAATTAATATCATCAGCCAAAAATAAAATTCATTTACGAAACACCTGCCATTGTAAAAGCAAAAATGATAACCTTAACAGTTCAGCAATTTTGTTTTACAACGTTTTTTCAAGCTCACAGCAGCCACCCCAAAGGAAAGACACCTAATGCAGAAAATCTTTCATGGGATCATCGTGATGAATCTTTTTCATGTGATATGCCTCCATCTCCTCAGGAGTGACCTGGGAAAAGTATTATGGTGTCAAACATAGAAAATAAATTTCCCTTCCTCATTAGAGAAACTCCATCCTCATTGCTTAGCGAGTTGTTTATTTTCGACACTCTTAGGCTTTTACTGTTGAAGGTGATCTATGTGTTATGTTAGGTTGCTTAAAATTACAAAAATGTTTCTTGGACACCCTTGAGTTGTTTACAACATGAGAGAGTCAGGAAGAAACGAGAGATAATTGATTAATTTAATTGATAATGTAATAATAAGAAAAGAGAGTTAGTGATTGAGTGTTTGAAATTTTTGGGTGTTAAAATATAATCACTCTAAAATTAAGCTCTAGTTGCTTCTATAAGCAACGGTTAATTATGAATAAAAAATATTTTTTTTCCCATTTAAAAGTCATTTAAGGAGAATCATTTAAGGGTTGCTTAAATTGCACTCATTGGAGATAACACTTATGGGTGGGTTAACAAACAATAGCAAAATAGAAACATTACCTCATCATTCCATCTAACATTATACTTGCGTTTCCTTTCGTCTTTCTCTTCCCTCTTTCTTTCATCCTCCTGACCAAACAAAAATGGTTTGCTTAACAAACTAAGAAAACGAAATCATTATTCATAACCACATATTTTCAAAATGTCAAGCTCCAAAACTTGGGCAATGTCAGTGAATTACATGATCTCTAAATAGGAATGGAAACTCAAAAGGTAAATGAAAATAGAAAACCAAAAACGACCTTTTTAAGTGCCTCAGCAAGTTTTTTCTGGTCCAGGACCAGGTCATCATGTACATCAGTTCCCCAAGTAGCAAGCCTTTTCTCTTCTGCTGGAGCAGGAGTGTCTGCATTTATTTTTTCAAACACAAGCATGAGAATACAAGCACTCACGGTTAATTAGATTACATTTGGTCAAATGACATAACAAGCACTTGATATAGTTGACAAACAACATAAATCATACCAAATTCGAGGAGTGCTCGTACAAAGATAATGGAAAACAACAGGATTGAGGAAGATGAAATAAACAGAATACAAAATATGGAAACGTTGCAAATAGAGAATGATATCAAAGAAGAATGTTCTAAAATGAATAAATGGGAACACTTGCCTTCAGATGCTGCTTTCCAATCAATGTTTGCCTTCATTAAATCTGCTACTGCCTCAGCAGCTTCAATTCCTGCTGCCCCAGTGCAGTAACTGTTTCTTATAGTTTGCTTACAACATTTGTATCCCCATTGGTGATCCTTCCACCATGAACCCCATACACTTGTATGATTATTAATGTATATATCTTCTTCATACTTGCTTTTTGGGGGAGATGTTTCCTGCAGATATAAAACAAAAAATCAACCACCAGAAAGCTTTTTGCATTATAATGTTAATGATTAATGACAATGAAGAGTTAAGAAATATGATGCATAAATTCATTGAAATAGAAAAAAATTACACAAATAAATTACGATAATTTTTTTTAGCAACACTTTATCTTTTCAAACAATAAGTACTGCATGGATAATGAATATGCAAAGGAAATCGACCATTTATCAGTTGTTAGTTTAAATGTATGCAAACTAAGGAATCCAAATAAAATATTTTATTAATCATATAACAGATCTAAGCTCTAATTTCAGAAAGCAAAGACAAACAAGTCAATTGATCATGCAAGCAAGACCACCAAAAAGGAAAATAAATGTTTAATTCATAAAAATAAAATCAACATGAATTTCAGATTGAATAATACCAGGCCTTTTATAATTCTGCCAGCCCTATCATATTCTACTTGTCTCTCTGTTTGTCCCAAAAGAAGCTCCTTTGGAAGCTCTTCTTGGGCTGAAGCATTTCCATACTTCTCCATTATGGCATTTTTTGTTTGTGATTTCAGCTTCTCTTTTATTATCTTAAAATTCTTATACAGCAATTCAGCTTGGGAAGGTGCAGCTTGCATGTGTATATCCTGGCCTTTCTCAAATGCTTCCCAAGCATGAATGTTAAGTTGCTTGAACTCCAAAGCCTGTCCACTCATTCTATATTGGTTATCTCCCTGTCAAAAAGAGTAAACAAACTATATTAAACAAAGGACGTTCAAAGTTATATGTACCTATAAACCAAATAAAATCTCCCAACTCCCATGATACTCACTCCATAAAATTTCTCACTAGGATCAGCATCAGGAAGGGGATCCTCTCGCATAGAACGGGTCTTTGGATCATAATAAGCAGAATTAACATCAAGATTCAAAAGGTATTTTGCAATGTCCTCTCGGATACGCAAGTTTCTGAAGCAAACAAATAGAATCAGAATAACAATCACAAAATATGACTCTGTTTTTGGGTGAGGAATTAAGGTTGAGACATTGATACTAGTCTGCTAAGTACAACAAACAAATAGGAAGACAAATAGAAACACAGTAAGGAAACACACCTTACAGTTCCTGTACTGCCACCACCTGTAGTTCTAACACGCTTCTCAACTTTGGCAAAGTCCACCTGTTTGCTCTCATCAACTTTAGCCTCATCAACCTTCAGAGCGTCTTCATCTTCATCATCATCACTTAATTCATTCCCCCCTTTTTGCTTATTGTTTTTCTCCTCTAATTTCTTTAATTGCTGTTCTTTTAAATACTTCCTTCGAGCCTCATCCCTTGCCTCATATCTTTCTATGACACGAGCATAGCTTTCCATATCATAACCATTCCATCGATCTCGCTTGCCATCATAATCAAGTTCAAATGTTTCAATCTTCTCATCAGGAGCAATATGCATGTTTGTCCATTTTGCTCCTAACTTTCGAGGCCTCTCCGTGCATGACTTTACATTATGTGTCATTGCTCCACAGCTTAAAGAAAAATATAAGCCATAAGTGGATTGAAAATAATGTCACCCACAACTAGTAATGATAATAAGTCAAACAACATATCCTAAGAACACAGGTTTAACCAAAAAATATTGAAAAAAGGGTGATACTAACATCATATGTATTGAAATCATCACATTTATTTTTTATCAATGAATATGGGTGACTGCAATACCTACTCAGAAAAGCAACCTCACCCAGTGAAAAAAGAAAAGGAAAGATGGAAAAGAGAAGAAAGAAACCATGAACAAGGGCAAGCTTGCTTCCCTTTAAGAACCATCTCTTTGATTTGTCCATTTTGTAACTATATCCAAAATTTACAACATTGATTTCATTTGTTCATTGTTATAATATCATTAATGCCTTGGAGCATTGAAGGAAAAATACAATCATTAGAAACATATCTTACATGTTTTAATTTACACTAGACACCTAAACATGAAAGTTTATGGCTACATCCAAAGTAAGTTTAATTCCATCCATGAAATGAAACCTCAACCAAAATAAAATTATCTTTTACATATTAAATTCATAATTGAATAAACAGAGCTACATCAAGTCAGGCCCAACATTTTGATCAAATTAGAATATTATCACAAAACATCGAGGGACAAAATGAAAAGGATATGTTCTATCACTGAACAATAACAATACATGAGTTTACCAGAATGATAATCACTGCACCTCATTGCAACTAAAGAAAACAAACCTGTATTTGGTTTTCAGTTAAAATTCTTCATGCAGCAAGACACCATTTTCCAAATAACTGCAGAGACATACCAGAATTAGAAAATTTGGATAAAAACAAAAAAAGTGCGCTTACTTTTCACATGCTCCCTTCCTGTACTTATCAGCCTGAAATATTTTTGCACCTCTATCGTACCAAGATTTTGTATAATTTGGATCCGATTTCCATTTCCGTTGATGTTTTAGACTCTAAACAAATAGAAAAAAACCACTCAGGATACAGAGCTTCACCATCATAACAAATTGGGGGGGGGGGGGGGGGGGGTCAAAAGAGAAATAAAAAATTGGCTGCTTACAGGTTTCTCAGCATTCAAATACCATGGAGCAGAAGACATATACTGGGGAATATGAGGGTTAATATCTTTTCCATCTTCATCTACCTCAGCTGGTGCAAGCCCGGCTTTACGTGCCTCCTCCAATTCAAGCTGTTTTCTGTGGTCCTCCCTAGATTTGAAAGTTGCTGCAACATCAGAGCAGGTGTTTATTAAGCATGCTTATTTTCTTAAGCACCATCAAATCCCATGCAATATATATACTTGAGATCAGAATCATCTGATGCCTTCAACAATGTATATTTTTAACATCAAACAACAGAAATCGCACACTCTACATTCCAGGAATGTAATTTTAACCAAAGTATTTTAATTTGCCCCACCCAGTCCACAATTTAACTGTCTAGCGGTTCACAATTATTAAGTATTTAAGAAGATGAGATCAAATAAATCAATTGTGGACTATCCAACACTGAGTTAAAGTATTTCTCACTGTGACTCATAAAATAATGGAAGATAAATCGTTCACTGCAGGGTTGTTCCCATCAAATGCAAAACCATTTTCTGGGTAAACCACTTGGCGCCATTTAAAGTAAAAACACACACACAAAAAATAAAAAAAATTGAAAAGGAAGTACCTGATGCAGTTGCCATGTCTGATGATTACAGGATGCGAGAATGGCAGGAACGTGGTGACAATGATAATTAATGGACGCTATGGAACATTCCACAATGTTCCGCAGACATTATTCAAAGGCAATTGCTATTTACACACGCCTTTGTTGCTAAGAACACCCCATTCCCATAGTTCCAAAAAATATTTTGAGGATAAGAAGGGATCAACTTACTCTAAGAGTAACTTTAAAAGATTTACTTCTCATCTTAATCATTGATTTTCTTGAAATCTAATGATTAAGACTAACTACTCATTATAACCATTAGATTTCAATAAAAATGAATAATGAGGATGAAGAGTGACTTTTTTATAGTTACTCCTGGAATAAGTTAATTATTTTTCTTTCAGAATAGGTATATCTTATCCTGGAAATAAATTTCTAGGAAGGAAAAGGATTCCAAGGGTGTACTACTTTATGGAAACAGAGTATAATCGGTAGTTAAGATGTAAAAAGGGGTATGGAGGTGTACTTGGCAAAAACATGGACAATAGACAGCAAGTGCCTTATTCAAATACGAATTAGAAGGTGGGCCCTGGGTTTTAAACTAGGCTTCCAGCTTCCTTCTGTTTCAGTAGCCCAACTTCATCCAAGATGGTGTGCGGTGATTTTAATTATGAGTTATTTATGTTTTTAATTCTTAGACTTTTTCAAGTTTTCTCTTTTAGTTTTTAAGCAAAATTTTTGTTAGTTTTAATCCTTTAATTTTTATTTTATTAATGTTTTTGGTGTTGTAGTTAAATAGCAACGCTAATTGATGAGATGATGTTAATTTTATTATATTTTATTGCATTTAGTGACAATTTATTTTTTAATGGTTACAAATTGTAATAAAATGAATCAAATAATTTCTAACAGCTAAAATTCTTCAAAAAACTGTTTTTGCCTTTTCTGATTTTACCCCTTTACTTCATCAATCAATGCAAACTCTCCTCAAAACCAAACCAGATCCAAAATAAAAATAAAAATGAGACACAAGTCCACATCAAAATCAAACACAAACCCAACAAAATAATAAAACTTAAAAAAAAAAAAAAAAGAATTAGATCTCAAAGCCACAACAACACAAAACCCAAAATCTGTTCTCCTTCCTCGTATTGTTTGAAACCCACAACCACAACGAGAAATGACGAGAAAGAATTAGATATGGTGAAGTCCCCGAAGAGGTAAATAAGGAGGAATAACGAGAAATTTGAGTACGTGGGTTTCCATTTTTTTTTTTTTTTTTGGTTTTGGGGATTGGGAGAGTGAAAGATTGTGTATAAGAATGAGTTGGGCACGTTTTATTGGTGTTTTTATTTTTGTCTTTCGTTTGTGTTGCAATGAACAGAACGATTGGTGTCATTACGAAGGTCTAGTGTTGTATTGTTTTTAATGCGTGAATTTGTGTTGTTGGAACTGAATTTGATTTTGGTAAGAATTCGTGTCTACTTTTTTTTTGGATCCGATCTGGTTTTGGATAATTGAGTGTGCATTGATTGACAAAGGGGTAAAACCAGAAAAGGCATAAGCAATTTTTTGGGGATTTAGTCTTACAAATTGTTTGATTCATCTTAATAAAGTAATTTATGAGTATTTTTAACAGTTAGAAAAAATATTTTCATTAAACATAATAAAATATAAATTTAAATATATTTTTAATATATCCTTCAATTTCAATTTTGTTATATAATATTTGAAAATTTTTATTTTAAATATTTGATAACGCAATTTGCATTATCACAAATTGAGTTGTCAAATATATTAAATCTAAAATATATTAGAAACAAAATTTGAATATATATTAAAATTAAAAATATATTTAAGTCTAAATTATAATAAAATCAACATAATCTCATCAGTTAACGTATTATTTAACTACAAGAATCAAAAGTATCAACAAAGTAAAAGTTCACGTCTAAAACTAATAAAAAATATATTTAAAGACTAAAAATAAAAATATGAAAGAGTTAATAGATAAAAAACAAATAACATTTATTATTTTAGTTTTTGACTAATATGGACCCTGAATTGAATTCGGGAAACAACATTCTTTAAGGACAATCTCTTGTATGCTCCTTACGAGCAAAAATAGGAATAAATTAAATCAGTAAAAACTCAAAGTTAAGCCTTAATTCAATATATTATTGTAGAAAATTCTTGGGTCTCTTCTAAATTTCTACACAGTTACCTCATCAATCTTGTTATATATAGTTCATATATAAACCACACAAATACCTTTCTTTTACAAAGTCTTCCATGAAACTTCTAACATTTAATCATGCTTTTTCCAAGTCAATAAAGATTACATGTAAGTCTCTTTTTATTTACTTTAATATCTTTCCATCAATCTTCCTAAAAGATAAATAACTTCTCTTGTAAACCTTCTGATATAAAATATATTTGTTTTTTTTTTTACAATTCTTATCTCTACTCTAAATTTATTCGTAATCGTACTTTCTTATAATTTCATCCATATGTAATTTACAGAATATTAAATATCGCACTTGTGAGGATCTAAAGTCTTTCACTTATCAAACTCTTTTTTAGATTCCAAAATTTCGTTCAATAACTGTCACTTATCTCCTGCATTTATCCAAACTTCAATAAAAATACCACCAGAATCAATAACTTTATCATATCCAATAGGTGCAGGTTGACTACGACAACTTTAATACGATTTGGTATAGGTTTTTTTTATAAAAAGCAACAAAGCAAAATTTTCTTTTGGTCTCAATCGAAATAAAAAGATGAAGTCTTCCTAAATACTTTTTCATTAGACTTGCTATATGAACATAATGACTCCCGTCTTCCAAATTCTTATCATGGTTTTAGTTTACTTTTAACCTTGTTTCCATTTATTAAAGTTGGATTCATGTTACACAAAGTTAGATGTAAACTTTTTGTTTTTACAAAAGTTAGACATAACCTGTTACAAGTATAGTTAATATTATTTTTCATTTAAAATTGACATTTTATTTCAATAATGACAATCAATTTTAATTATTACAATAAAAGCAGTGATTATCGAAATTAAATATTGATTTTAATTAACAACAATTTTTTTTTTGAAAGGACAAATATATATTTTTTTAAGAGCCAAGGAAAATTTTATTCAAATAGACTTAGTTTGGAACACAAGCTGTGACCATAACCAAGCCTAAGTTTTCCATCTATTGGGCCATTGTATATTCATTAACTTATGGCCTTATTATCACTTTTCTTATTCTTACATAATTACTTCATAGGAATATTGTTCACGAGGGATTTGTTAAGTATACTCGCTTATTGTTTAAAAGAGATATTTCAGTAAGTTAGACTTTGAATATATTTTTCAAAATTTTGAAACTATAACTTTCTGAAATATTCAATGAGTGTACGTTAATAAATTCTCATCCAAAGTATATGGGAAGACTTATTTTGGAAAAATAATCATCAGCATCAATGACTGGGAGCAAGCACAATATGCAGCAGCTTTTGACTAGGAAGTTTTCAGGAAATTAAACCACGAAGACTTAGCCAGTGTGCGCCACAAAAGACATTAATATTGTTTGCAAAAGAACTTTCTTTCCAGGAATCATGACTGAGTGCGGAGCTTTATTATTTCAAAGTTGAGTAGTATTACATCAAAAAAAGTTTAGTACTATTTTACACTGACCCATTCTATAAAAAGTTCAGATGAGGTGACATTATTTGTTTTAAATACACATTTAGTTTAAGTTGTTTTAAAAAATGTTTTTTCTTGTAAAATGTGTATGTATTTACATGTCAAGAATATTATTACAAAAATTTGTTTATTTATTTTATTATTTTTAATTGTGGAAATTAATTTCATCTTTTTTTTCTTCAAAAAGGAAATTCATTGCATTACTTCTGCACTTATCTCTCTCTTGTCTTAGTTATTAGATTTCTTTTATAGAAGTTTTCTTTTTTCAATTACAGGAGCATGAAATGAGAATACAATAAAGAGAATACGAGTCCACAAAAAATATTCTTCTCGACATTATATCCCGCTTCAAAATTTCCTTCCCCTTACTAGTTCAAACTATCTCATTTGACTAGGAGAATTGCATTTTGCATAGAAATAAAGAAGTTAAATTAGTTTTTTATTTTTCTAATTTACTTTTTAGATTTAATTTGATTCTTGAATATTTTTTTTGTCTAATTTAATCCTTTATTTCTTAAAATTGATTCAATTTAGTCATCTAATTCTTTTAAGTATAATTTAGTCTTCTAATTTTTAAAAACAATTCATTTTTTAAGAAATATGTATTTTGTTACAATTTTAAATCATTTAGTGAAGATTTTCAACGGTCACATTTGTGATTTCTTACAATTTAAACACAATGATCAAAATTGAATTAGTTTAAAAAATTAGATAATTAAATTGAATCTAAATAATAAATTAAAAGACTAAAAAATTAATTTAATCAAATTGGGTGGGTGAAAGCAAGTCCTTAAACGTACAACATAAGGAAGCAATGTACATTGTTACACAAAGTCTTCTCCCACTCATCTTTCTATACCTATGAAGTCTTTCTTAAAAGGTAAACTTAATGTACTACCTTGTCTTTTTTTATACCCAAAGCTTAAAAATGACAGAGATGAAAATGGTTTATAAATTTTTAAGTGAATATTGAATCTAAAATTGTGTTCATATTTCTTTCATGATCTAATATCGACTAGAGGTTGTGAAAGCACAAGAATTGGTTGAATTTTACTCTTGAACAAATTTTTCCCTATACTTGAAAGCACTTAAATAGGAGAAATAAGACAGGTTATAAATTCAATTAATTACACACATTGTGGAGTGAGAAACAGAGCATGTTGCGTCAAATTCTTTAGTTCAAAGATGTTCATGAATGTTTTCCACAGGGAGAGTGAGTGTATATTACTTTAAACAGTAAAATGAAGAAAACAAAAACAAAGTAGGTGTGAGTGTGACACAACTAATTCATCTTAGAAATTAACTGCCTTCACCCCTGCACTCACTTTTTTGTAGAAAACTAAGATTAATATAAATATTATTTAACCTCAGATTTTTTTTACAATAACATTTGATGTTAAGTATCTATCAGTTTTATTTATCACTAATTTTTGTTGAAAAACTTGATTAACTACTTTTAGAGAAGTCTTTTCTCTCTATCACCTTTTTGCCATTCACTAGAAAATTGAAATGATGTACAAGTTGAGATTAGAAGTTAACACGCTAGCACTCAGGAAGTGGAATTGTTTCTGATTATACAAGCTCTCAAACTAGAAGAAATTAAATAATAAGAGTATTAGAGAATCAAACAGGTTAGCAGAGGATATTCTAACAAGATTTCTCAACCAATTTTTAATGTTAAGCGATATGATTGTTGCACAGTGCTGAATTCTTGTAACTTTTTGCTCAAAAGACATTGTAATATTCTTCTGACTTCTGAGTGAGCATTGCAAGTTAAGTGTCCTTGGAAGCTTGTTCTGGTTAAAATCTTTAGAGTTAAGTCTTCTATTTATGTTTGAAGAATATACAAATAAAAAATCTATAATTAAGACTTGAATCAATATATAGAACGAAGAGAGCTCCGGAGGTTATAACTTATACATTAATTGGGTGTTTAACACATTTTTGCCTCAACCTGCAATAGAGAATGCCAAGCTTAGATACAATGCCAAAATGAAACTAGAGCCTAATTACGAGAATGAACCATAAAAACATCTTCATATTATTTACATAAACAATAATTGTGACTTATTTTTTTAATGTTCTTTTTACTATATTATTTTTACTAAAATTAACAATTGATCAGAAATCCATTTTAAAAAAAGTAAAGTGCTCATCTGCCGAGTTTGTTTCGCAAATAAAATGCCAAAGTGATGTTAGTTTGAAGGCCAACAAATTTGGAAGTCTTCTAAACATGCACTTGGTCTTGGTCCTATCAAGAAATAAACCACGTACTTGTCCGATAATATACCCTTAACTTGGTTTGGAAAAGTAAAAGGAGTTCATTTTCTCTGGATCTAGTAATAAAGTTGAATTTAAGAGACACTAACTGAAGTGGCATCAATCAGTTCGCTTGGAAAATATTTTTCATGGCCAACCTTTAGCTCACCACTCATCAATGTGTGGAAGTGGAACTCGTGTGAGACTGTGTTGAGATCTATATTTATATACTTGTATGTGATGTGTGTGTATAAGCACTTTCAAGATAAGATATGATGAGCTTAGTTGATCTGCGTTAGTAGGTTTTCTTACAGCTCTAAGCATTTGACCCACCCTTTGTGAGTATATATGCAATTATTCTCAAATTCTTTACTAAATTATGATCCAGAATTTTTTATACAAATTATGATCCAGTTTGATACTAAAATAATATCTAATTGCATTTTAATTTTCTATTCAATGTGGAGGCCGAAATTTGTGGTCCAAAATGTACTGCCATTACCACATCCACGTGTTCAATGAACAGTTAGTTACCTTGGCAGCCAAAATATTTTTACTTTCCGTCATCCATCAAATCACTTGCAAGTTGCACTAAAACCAAATTCACGATGGACTTTTTCAAATCCGATCATCCCATTTGAGTGTAAATTATTCTTTCATGCATAATCATACTAATAAATAACCCGAAAGAAACTGGACAAGAAAAGAAAGCTCAACAGGGGCATAATTGTTTTGAATAATTCACATAATACATTATTTATTGATATTACAATCAAGTAACTCTAGCCTAATTAAACTCTAATTTGTAAAATACAAAAATGTTAGAGCATTGCCGTTTTCCACTAAAAAGAAAGAAAGTCAGTGTTTCACTACTAGATTACATGTGTACATTACATATCATTAGCCTTTCGCATTACTCTGGCTGGTTTCTTTGTCAATGGATGATGCCTCTAAATCTTGCAGCTGGTGATAATGCTGTCCCCACACCAGAAATTATCGTACCCTTTTGTTGTAACGGTCAAATTGAAGTTATACCATGCCATTTAAACTACTCTATCTGCCAAATTTAATAATGCCCTCATTCAACGTGTCACATGAAAACTTCAGAACTCTGGCAATTCTATTGAATCATTGGTCCTGGTGAATATGTCATACCAGAAATCCATGCCGTCATCAAAGTTTGAATCATAAGCATGATGACCCTGCTGAAAAGTTTCCTCATAGTTAGCAAAAGGGTATTGAAGTCGCATCTCATTTGAGATTGTCAAAGATTGTGATGATGACATGGTGGGGTTTTCATCATCAATTGCAGCTTCTGACCAAAAGCTCTCATCAATCACAGGCATTGTTTCCAAAGACTCTATGTCTTCACTCTTGATATTTTTGCTGTCACCAACCGTGACCGATGAAAAATCACTACTAGAAGTAGTGCATGCCGATGATGTTGTTGTGTCCATTTCTCTGAAATTAAGATTGTCAGGTTCTGATTGAGTTATGATGCTGGAAATTGAATCAGAACGTTTGATTTTTGGCTTAATGGCTCTTTTGGAACTTAGTTTGGACTTGGACTGGTCTGATTTCAGCAGCCTCTTCTTCAAATTGGTGTGCCAAACATTTTTAATCTCATTGTCAGTTCTTCCTGGCAATTTGGCTGCAATTGCTGACCACCTGAAAATAAGGATCATAATGGTTAATTATTATATTCATGAAAATAATTGCACGAGATCCGCGTTCACATTGTTTATTCTAGTGGATCAGAAAAGAACAAACATTGATGTTGTCTTAATTGATGATTACCGGGACAGTGAATCTCATGCTCATATTGGTATGTACGTCTAACACATGTTGTAGTTGCAAGCAACAAGGCAGATCCAAATTCTAATTAATCAGAGATTCTTGCTATCGTAACCCCACTTTTTTTATTTTTTTATTTATTGATTCTGATGTTTTATGGATTAATTAACAATTAATGTCACTGTGTTATTTTCTTGATGCACGTAATTAGTTATAGCTGCATATCAGCATAATTATTTCTCCTGCACTCTTTGTATGATAGTAACTTGCACCGTCAAAGGTGGGGGGGGATCATACCTCGATTTTCTCGTTCAACACTTGAGTCCCATTATAGAATAAAATATTAATTAACACAACCTTTTCATTTTTAATTTTCTTCCAAGTTGACAAGTATTGCCCCTGGTCCCTACCACTTCAATCTTGTTTACTGTTTAGTATATCTATCAGGGAAAAGGGAAAACTTAAGAAACAAAACGGCACATTCATATAATTTCAGCAAATAAGAAGAAAAAAAAAGAATTGGATGGCTGGCATATATGCATGATGCTTTGTCTTGTAAAGCTTTTTTTATGACAAGTTAATTAGCATGATTAATGTCATATGGGTCCAAAGCAAGGAAATGATCATTGAATATACCTGTTCCCCAGCAACTCATGCAGCTTAATGATAGTTTCTTCTTCTTCAATTGTGAAATTCCCTCTTTTAATATCAGGTCTCAGATAGTTAATCCAGCGGAGTCTGCAGCTTTTCCCACACCTTAACAAGCCTGAGCAATTTATCACAGAAATTAGAAAGAAAAAATCAATACACATATCATGACATTCAATAAGCTTTGTGAACCATCAAGTTTAATTTATAGCACTAAATTATGTCAAAATCTAAACAAGGCTAGGCCATTTATACTTATACTATGGTGTATAAACATGTCATAAATTGGATATTATAATATTTGTTAAATTGAAGTAATAGAATTATAGATGTACCTGCTTGCTTTGGGAGGGCACGCCAATTGCCATGACCATGTTTTTCGATGTAAGATGTGAGGATTTGATCTTCCTCGGGAGCCCAAGGACCCTTCTTCAAACCCATCTTTTCACAACAAGGAGCTCTCACCATCTTTGTGCTCTTGTTTTTATGGTTAAAAAAAATACAAAGGAAGATGGAGGAATGTAGGAGTAATACTATAGTATATGCTAGAGTTCTCACACTCTAGCTAGCTAGTTCTTTTCTCTCTTTCCCCTTCAACTTCGTTTCCAAAGACCCGTGTGCTGGCTATTTATCCTTGGATATTCCGCACGCCATGACTAGAATGGTCCAACTATAGGAAAAACATACTTCCATATTCAAACTATTTAGTAGTTTCCGCGAAGGCTCTTTCTCTCTCTCACGCACACACAAAGAGAAAAGAATAAATAATAATTTTGCTATTTTTGCATATATAAAGTGAGACTTGGGAGTGGTAAAAAAGACTTCATGGCTTGTCACTTTGTTAAATGACAAAGGACAAGTTTGGCACACATTCATGGTAATTTGCCAACCAATTGCATAGATTTCTAGTATATACTAATATAATTCGACGTTGTTTTATGTGTCAACTTAAGTCCTTATTAGCTAATAGGCGAGTAAATCAATATCTAATAACTAATGTTCTTTATTTTTTTTCAAAATTTTAATTACCTACATAATTTTGGTCCCCCTGACAAAATGTATGCCAATAAGAAAACATTTTTTAGTCCTATAAAGGCTAATAGGTTCTAATTTTGTGGTTCAGTAAACTCAAATTCCAACTAAAAGAAGTGCAAGAGCTATTTTAGTCCTCCTAACAAGATGTATGGCAATAAGAAAATACTTTTTAAAATGATTTTGCGTGATCTCAAAGGAAAAATAAATCTTGAACAACTACAAAGACAATAATCCCTCATGCTCCACAAGCGGGTTTGGGCCAAGCAAGGTCGATAAAATTTGGCTTGAAAGAAAAAAAGGCCTATTCGGCCTAATCTCCCATAAACCATTTCAATTCTATTTTTTATAAATTTATATAATTTCTTAGGAATTTATGTATTTAAATATTTTTATTTTTATTTTTAGTTATTTTTAATTAGGATTAATTTGGCTGCTCGTTGGCTACTGACCCCATATAGGATCAGGCTAATTTGTAAAATTTGTAGTATGGGAAAAATTTAAGTCACCCATTTCACACTTTGGCCTGTGTGGAGTCAAAGCGGAATAACTCAATTTGGCACCTCTAATATGATGAATGTAGTTTAAAATTTAAATATTATCCCGTCTAAAGTGATTAATTTGGATTGGATCAATATTCAGTTTTAGTCTTATTTTTATTTTCTTTCGAGAAAGTATTAAATAAATAATAAAATATATAATTAGCATAATAAGTCAAGCTGGTCAAATAAAATATTAAATAATTATATTCTAACAATCCCTTTTTAAAATACATTTCATAATAAAAAGAAAAAACAAAATGAAATATGTCTCATGAGGTGGATAATATAATAGGAAAAATATTATAAAAAATGATGAACAGATAATGTGAAAATAGCATTATTCCTATAATTAATATTTGAGTAAATAAAAAGAGTGACATGGGAACCCGTTGACTTAACATCTGAATATGATTAAAAAAAAAATTCTTGATCACTTTCAGTAATTATTCAATATACTTTTTAACTTTAAAAATGAATAAAAATATTGTTAAATTATTAAATTATTTATATTCTTATTATAAAACAAACAAACAAAACTGTATCTCATATCTCGAGCTAATTATTTTAAAAAAGATATTGAAAAATGATACTGATAATTTAATATTTTATTCAAATTATTGTCGATAAATAGTTATTTTTAAACTTGTAAAAAATTGTAAAAACATATATCTCGACTAATTACTCGAAACTGCTTAAATTGTTAAACGAAGAAGGGATATATTTTTTATATACTTAAACATTTTTAATTATTAAATATATAATTTTATTTAATTTTGCTCCTTCAAAAAGTTTTATCGTTAGTATCGATCTTTGTAATTTTTTTTAAAGTAATTCATCTCAGGATTTAGTAATTACAATACTTACATGTTAGAAAGTATCGTAAGACCGAGATAGATATAACTAAATTCATATTACATTATCATTAAATGATGAAATTATAAAATTTACATAAATATTTTTTTAAATGAAATGAAAAAATATTTAAAAAACTGAAAAACATACTTTTTAATATGATTTTGTGTGATCTAACAGGAAAAATACTTAAAATGATTTCATCATCATCATCTCTTCGTCAAAAGGTCAGAGAGAAGGGCATCTTGCATTCATACTTGATAGTATCACTGTAGCAGCCACTTGTACAAATGTACAATCACGTGCTTTGATTTCAACCAGAATACGATCGTGAGTTGCCCATGCACTATGCCCCCCTTTGTTACTCTCATCCTCATTGTCTCATCCATAAGGGAAAGAAAATATAAAATAAAATTAAAATATTTCTTGCTAACCCACGTCTATGTCCATTATATACTAATTATTAAATAAATACGTACTCACGTTTTATTTTTCTTTTTATTTCTTTCTACATTCAACTTTTAATTAATATTTTCTTTTGTTATCAATTATTATATTAATTATAGCAAATTACACTTGTCCCCCTAAAATTAATGTTTATTACACTTACATTCCATTTTAAAAATCACATTTCTTTTTTATTAACCGTGTTATTTTTTTTGTGAAATGTTATAAAAACCTCTATGATTATCATGTAAGTATGCTTCCACCACAAATTCATATCAAGTTTCGCTTACAAAAATACCGTCAACTTGATCCTCACCTCCCTTGTCAACTTCATTGCCTTCATCAACCACAACAACTTCACCGTCCCCACCTTGACATGTCTATGGTCTCTTCAAGTGTTGCAACGACCTCACCAATAACAAGTGCTCTTATTCATGTCGCATGTGGTCACCCATCTTGACAACCTCTGTTTCACCTCTTGCAACGACGTGCTGATGTTAGATAACTATTTTGTCAAATACGACAATGTCATGTCATTTTCATTGGGGTCGAGGACATGACCAAGACACCGTTAAATCGTCATTTCTTTCTCCTTTTTCTTGTTATCTTTAACTGTGTTAGTGGGTTAGAGGAATATAGTATAGGGGATGATAAAAAAAATAAGAGAATCTATATAATCTATATATATATATATATATATTAAATGGGCTCTATAAGCATATTTTGCTGAAACTTTTATTTATAGGGCGACTCATTCAAAATATATAGGAGCTATTTGCTAGTCGTTAGCATACTGTTTAGACACGAATGTGTTGGGGAGCAGAGATATAAGACCATCGTAAGTGCTTATTTGTGAAAACCCACCTTGATATCTAAGTCCTCCGGTCAGATCCAAGATCGTTATTAAGTCAAAACAAAACAGGACATGACACAAGGGCCATATGCATGTGTCGCTACACAGTGATTGGTTTATAACGTAAGAACATGTACTGTCAAGCCAGATTATTGGTGTAACTGTTATGTCAAGAACAAGCAACAAGGAAAGGACTAACAGTAACTTTAATGTAAAATGTTAAATAAAGATTTTGAGTTTAAAATATATTTTTTATTAGATTTTTTAATAAAAAGATAAAGAAATTTTTAATATGAAAAATGAATTATTGTAAAAGAACTCTTAAGATTTACATATTACTAAAAAAAATAATTTTTTTCCTTTTTCTTTTTTCCTAAGATCTTAAAATGAGATATACCATTAAAAAATAAAATGGAAAGGATCCTTAGAGATATTTAATCCTACAATTCTACACGATATTATAGGGTCTACTAAAAAGTGATCTAAAATTTCAATTTTAAGATCTATTTATTGAGATAAAAAGAAAGTGAAAATAAATAATAAAGTGACATATGAATCACATTTTTATGTTTTAATTTAATTTAAAAAAATTATTTTAATTTTTTTCTACTCTATCAAAAGGATTCTTAAGGTCTTTTAATTGAGTCAAAAGAAAGTGAAAAAAATAAACAGTAAAATGATGTGAGATTTATATTTTAATATATTTAATTCAAAAAATTCATTTTCGTTTTATTTATTTACACTTTATTGAATGGATTCTTAGAGCATATTTAGTGATAGATCTCAAATTAGGATTTTATACTATTTTTTGGTAGATTTTATAGTGTCATATAGGATTAAAAATTTCTGAAGATCCCTCTCATTTTTTTCCCTTAATGATAGATCTCATTTTGAAATCTTAGGGAGAGAGAAAAGGAAAGAAAATTTATTCATGTTTGAACAGTGTGTAAATCTTAAAGGATCTTTTATAAGAACTTATCCCCCATGTTGGAGATCTCTTTTACTTCTTTATTGGGAGATCTAGTGAAGATCAGATCTTGAAGTCAAGATCCTTATTCAAAATATTACACTAAAGATACTCTTATACCACAAACAAAGAAGAATCAAATTAAACAACTCTTAAAGTTGGCCAGTTTTTTTTTCATTTACTAAGATTTCAATTTAAACAGATTTTGTTAGCGAATATCTTAAAAACATTAAAGGCACTCACTCACTTTGGTTCACTTTGAACCTTCATGTCATGGTGAGCTTTTTGTAACTTAATTGTGTTCTTTTAAGGCTACTACGTACTATTAAGTATTATCAGAACAATGGCTATAATATGTTTCTGCCATAAGATGTCATCGTGATATAACAAATGTGGATAAAACCAATCATAGTTTAGTTGAGAATTGGGATAGTGAGACATCATCATGTCTTATGCATATGCTCTTTTTTCATTATAGCAATTACACTGCATAATTGATTAATTAAGTTGTTTATTATAATTTTGTGGGTTTTTTATTTTTATGTAGCTTTAAATATTTTATACAAAAATTCATTCGAATGATGAGATTATTAAAATGAGTACTTAACTTAATTTTGTAGGTCTTACAATGCCTAAAAAATACGTTATTTATGATATAAATTTGTCAAGCAATGATTTTCATATAAGTAATTAATGATGCTTATATTATCAACATCGTCTTATTTGCTCCAATGAAAATAAATTAAACAATTTTATTTAAAGTTAAGCAATTCATATAAACATTTTCATTAAAGATACTTTTTAGGGTTGTTAATTTGATTCAAACTTTAAGTGGAAAATTATTTGAAATAGAGAAATAATATGTAGTTTTTTTTTACATAGTTCTTAAAACAAATGCATATTTTTTTTCCTCATCAATAAAAAGACTATATATATATATATATATATATATATATATATATATGAATATGTAGAAACTACATGGTATCAGAAATATCCACAATTAAAACTCACCTCTATATGTTTTACTCATGTATATCTAACATGTCACCATGTTGCATGCATAGGTTATATAAAAAATTCTATAACCTATAGCAACACGGACATAACTATACACATGCATCCACCTATTATAGTATACTATACCTACCTCCCCCACAAAAGAGCTCAAACAACACCTCTTGCCACTCGTATAATCCTAAAATACAAGCACCAGGATTAAGCTCCATGAACAAATAAATAACAATAATTTATCTATTGATTTTATCCAACATCACGCATTAAAAAATATTCCTTGCATCAAATTCTGCTTGTGAAATTCAGTCTATTTAAATCAAATATCATTTCTAGTTTTCCATACCATTCAAATGATCGTGCACCAAATGATTTTCCATCTAACTTTATTTTATTAACTCCCAACAACTAATGTTGATTAAAGTGATTGACTTGCATGTGACAAAAAATCGAAGATAAATATAATCACTCATAACATATCTTTCAAACATTCATAGTAATTGAACACCAAATTGATCAACAATTTCAATGTTACAATTATAATTTTCTTGACCAACATCAATATTCTTTTTTATCATATTGTCTTCATTAAGTAACTTATTTATCCACATTCTCAATATGAAAACAAATACAGCATTTAATAATTACTTGAATTTTCATCCCTTAAAACTACACGTGATAATGATAACATATACTATTATACATAGTCGATGCGCTGATGATTAATTAATATTTGAAAGTTTCAATTAATCGAGTATGACGAAATTCTTTATACCAAGTGTAAGAATACACGAATATGATAAATTTTATTCTACAAATTCAACTAAAAAAAAGGTACTATAGTGTAATATCTCCATTATATAGTTTGTATCATTACTTCAACGTAGGGAAATAGAATACAAAACCAATTGTCAAAGTACACATATTTTGACTTACTCAGTGATGTTAAAAGAAATAATGTGTATTCAAAGCGTAGACTTGAAAACATGACATGTGCACTCGAACTATATCCGATCATCGGCCGAAAAATGAATAATTAGTAATAATGGACCGTAGACTATGACTTATTATTATTATACCCTCATCATCAGTCACTGGCATGGTAATGAATTTATTTAATAGCAAAAAGATGAAACAATTGCCCATGGTAGTCAAACGTTTTGGACTGTGACTAAACAAATATGGGAAAGTAACAATTGTGATTTGAATTTTCATATCCTCCACTTGTTCCTTGTTTGCATATGCATAACACCCCACGCGCACGTGAACATATGGTTTGAAACTTAGGAATTATTACGAATTAATTAATCTGGTCTCTGTGATTCATCTTATTTTTTTTATTCATTTCATAGTTTTACTTGGAGATTTATTTGATGTATTTATAATAAAAAAATATAGTGCATTTCTTTAATTGACTATGTAGTATTAATCTATATCCATTAAAATTAAACTTAGTATTTAAAGCATGTTTACTTGGGGGAGTGAGGAGGAGGAACGTGACATAATGCATTTCAGAGATTTACTTATTGCAGGTTGAATAGTTTCATATCCATATCATCAGTTTCAATATTTGCCTTCATCAAAAGTGTGTGCACATAAGAAATCGTGCATTAAGGAACACCAAAAAAAATATAAGAAATCGTGCGTAAATTAATTGATTGTAAATGTTTATTTGATTTCATTTTAAAAAATTGATTTCAAATTCATAATTGATTTTAGATAATTAAACGAATTGTCATATATTCAATTGTATGCCGGATAGTAGTTCATAATTTAGTTCGGGATTTATAGTTGTTTTCTTAGTTGAAATAGCTTTTACATTTGATAGAAAAAACTATATTAACTAAGTTTTACTTCTAACTTAGTTTTATAATAAAAATATTCAAATATAAATCAC
This sequence comes from Glycine tomentella, assembly GCA_007407185.1. NCBI lineage: Eukaryota > Viridiplantae > Streptophyta > Magnoliopsida > Fabales > Fabaceae > Glycine > Glycine tomentella. The sequence goes on along the minus strand of PYAF01001401.1, from coordinate 949,701 downwards.
ATAATTTTTAAAACTAATTTTAATCAAAATCACTTCCATTTAAAATCAATTTTATCCATACTCATATTCAAACACACACTAAACATGTTTGAAACTACATTATGAAGCTACATGATTATAAGTGAGTCAGGACCGGTTGTATTACAAATATAGAGTTAATTTTTATATATTTTTTATACTACCATTGAATATATACACAATAAATATGTTGACAGTTTAAAACTATAAATAAATTAATCAAATTCTAAATGAATTAATCTCCACTAGTTCACATTTAAATTTTATATTCTGCAAATTCGATTAAAGTTCATTGACAGTGTAAATACATTATAATCAAATTCTAAATGAAGTAATCTCCGTTAATTCACTACTTTACCTTGCAAATTCGATTAAAGTGCATTGACTATGTAAATAAAATTACACAATAAGTACATTATAATCAAAATTTAAATGGATTAATCTTCATTAGATCGCATTTAAATGTATTTATATGTAGTTTGCATATTCGATTGAAGTATATTGATCATATAAATACTTATTACATTATTATTTAATATCATAAATTATCTCACAGTTAAAAACTATTATTTTTTAATTATGATTTGAAAAATCACAACCAAAGTGATTTTAATTAATTAACGGTAAAAAATAATATAAAAAATATACCAAAATTTAATCTATATTTGATAGACTTTCGTTGCCTGTGAGTTAAATGAATCAATTCTTAGGCAAGTACACGTTTTTTCAAAACTTTTTTATTTTTATTTTCTTTTTTTACTTTAAAATGATTATGAAATATTTAAAACAGACGGAAAGGATTTTTTTTTTTTTTGGTGTATAAATAGGAATAAAATGTTGTTCATAAACTAGGTAGAGCGTAAAGATTATTTGTTAGTCATCACATATTTGATTGTGTTCCTTTTTGTATTCACTTTGCTTTTATGAATGAAATAATATAATTTATTATTATTTAAAAAAGAATGAAAATGTTTTAAAAAATAATAATATATTTAAGTAATCGCACTAATATTGAAAAATAAATGTATGTTAAAGGCTAAAAAAATAATATGCTCGAAAAAGACAAAAGCATATAAGAAAATGAAATACCGACATATCATTAATTTGAATATAATTATGGTTTACCATCTTGAAATAAGATTTTATATTTAAGCATTTATTATGCATAAATTTTCCCATAAAAATTAATAATCAATATTATAACAAAAATATTAAAAAAATGAAATTAATTTCGAGACTACATATCACTCAAAGTCTCAAATAAAATTTTCTTCTTTCACCAAAGTCTTCTTTATTAAAGATTGAATTCCTGCCCTTCAAAAAACTTAGCTATATACTATTTGTGCAAAGACTTTTTTGTTTTAAAAAATAATCTTTATAATCCTACGTGAGCCGAAATTAAGTTAAGTACAATGCATCTGCTACATTGCATATTATGTTTGGAGAGTCTGTTTGGATAAAAAAAAAAAAAAACTATATTTTCAATAGAAAAAAGCTTTTACTTGTAATTTTTATTCAAACATACTTAGCTTTTCAGCTGAGGGGAGCTGCCTCTTTATACTCTTACTTTTTTCTTAGAACGAACTCGATCTTCTCGACTCTCGCTTTCCTGGACAGAAAGTGCTGTTTTTTTAGCCTTATTATGTGTCAAAGAAATCCAATTTGGCCTCTTTACACGGAATTGAAAGAAGGAAAAAAAAGAAGAAGCTTTTGTGTTGTATACACTTTTCCATTAATTAATATTTATATTTACGTATCTGATTTTGCTTAGTGCTTCCTAGCTAAAGTTGTCATCTATTCTTTTAAAAGGCATGTTTACGGTGAGATATATTTAGTCTCAAAGTTAAAATAAATTAATTTGTAAAACAACTAATTAAAACTTAAGTTTTAGGCCATCAATAAAAAAATATAGTTTTCATAAAATAAAAAATACCACATTTATTAGAAAAAAATATCCTACATATTGACATAAAAGCCCCATATATAATTTCTTTATTTAAAGTAAAATATTGGCAATTGTAATTTTCACCCCCCCTATTCACTTTCTCCCTTATATTTAAATTTAGCAATTGCATCATAATCCCCAACAAATATTTTTCTACTTAACAAGTAAACACCATCAAAATAATAACCATCCGTACCGTACCAGTTTTCATACAATCATATATAATAACACACAAGTATCCCACTAATTTCAATCCTCGCATCTTATCATTGACAAAAATGTTTAATATATAAATTTTTCATTTAAAATAAAATATTTCTCTTAAAATTTATTTTATGTTTCGGTTACCATTGGGCTGTTACTTGAATTAATATCCTTCATGAAATTTCTTAATAGAATCAATATAATTGTTTGTAATTTCATCGAAGTCACTAGTACTACACGTTAATAATATTCCGATGTTATTAATTAGTAACATCATAGTGCGACTGTTTGTATTCCTTGGACTTCACCTGATACCGACCGTGATTGTGACTTGCAGTATCATGCATTCCCTCTTCCCAGTTACGATTCTAATATGTACTGTTTAATTTCTCAGGAGATATAGCTAGGAACTTGGAATGCTACGATTTTTCTTCCTTCATATGATATATTTTTCTCCTCCTTTGATATTTTGTTTGTTATAAATTCTGTCTATTCATTAAGCACACAATTAATTGAAGTCTTCGTATGCTACCCTCAAACGATTTCTACTTTCTTGACCAATTATTTTCAACTATTAATTAGTAATTCATATCAAGGTTTTTTAATTATTATTTTATTGACATTGTTCGAGACACCGCTGCAGGACAAACTATAGAAGGGATTGCACGACAACCAGACGACAACCAGACGCCGAAGGAAAAATACCAGGTAATTTATTGCTTAGTCTAGCTTTTATGGAAGCTTTAATAATTTATGGATTGATTGTAGTATTAACAATTTTATTTGTTAATCCTTTTGTTTAATCTTAAAAAAATAAAAATACATATCATTTTTTCCGTGGACTTGCTTTATCCGTCTTATTTTTTCGAATTCTATTTATATTAATATTTCACTCTTATAATTCTTTATCTATTCGGACAAGAACACATTGAAAGGATTAATTGAAAAGTGAAGAATTCAGATATAGATTCGCCCTCTTTCTTCTCTTTTTTAGTCCAATAACCCCTCTTTTTTTAAAGATAATTTTTCTCAGGTGTTAAAACTTTGAGAGATTTTATAATGAATATAATAACTGGTATCTAATTCGAATAAGTAAATTCTTTGGTTGTTTCTTAGTTTGTATTGTCTGCAAAACTTTCTTTACGACCAATCTACAAAGTGTAAAAGAACTTGGTTAACTTTGAGAATATTGATAATTAAATTTAGCCACTGGTCCAATTGGGATATTGTTTGTGGTTAATTTTAAACATGGAAACTATCTGATCTTTGTTTGCTAGCTACTATGGAAATTTTAATCGTGATGACGGCTATTATGCTTGCGTACTAAAGTTAGGACACGAATTAAAGAAAAGTTTACGGGAAAATGCTTTTGATTCTTGACTCAAAACACAAGTTGGTTCAAATGTGTTTGTTTTTAACTTTGAAATTTAAGATGAGTTGGATTTAGAAGCCTCACTATGTCAGAACAAATTTAAAGGTTATCTAAAATATTTATTAATTAAACCAACTTTTGTTACAAAGTATGATGAAAATTGATTTTTTTTTTTATATTATCATGTCATCTGTGTATAATATTGACTCACTTTTACGGATTAATCTTTGATAGATAACATAATTGATATTTTATTAAAAGAATATGAGTTCAATTTTATTCACACAAACAATATGTGCTATGATTCCAAAAAACAAGAGCACACAATGTGGTATGAAAATTCATTATAAACATTAATCAATTTAATTATGGAGTCGGACCACAAGAAACATGAGCATGCAAGTTCAAGACATAAATAGTGATATATACAAAAAAGTATGTAGAAGTATAGGAAAAAATACCCTTTATAGCATTTTGATGGGAGTGAGAGAGAACAAAAATATTCTTATAAAAATGTATTTTTTGCTCAGAAGTTTATAGAAGAAAAAAAAAGGAAAATGAAGGGATTTGAATTTTCTTTATTCCCCACCCTTTTGTCTCCTCTCTTACGTTAGGAGATTTTTAAGAGATCAAAATTAGCTTAAAACTATTCTAAATATTGAATTGTTAGTGTTATTTCTTTCATTAGGAAATTTAGTGTTCATGAAAATATAGCTTAAAAGTATTGTTGTCAATATATTGAATTGTTAATATGTTGGTAGAGTCAAAATAAATATATTATGGATTGCTCAATTTATAATTACATAAAAGTAGGGTGGATTGGTGGAGGTGAGATGTGGTGGTCATGGAAGTTTGGGGGAGAGGTGAACATGGAGGTTTGCTCGGGAAAGGAAGGATAAAATGTGGTTACTTAATGTTGTAGGTTTTAATGATGTCAAAAAGAAAACAACAAAGACCAAAGCAAAATAACATGAATAATCTTGAACACAAACAAGTCAAGCAATTAGAAGATTCAAGATTTAGGTTAAATTTTTTCCAATAAACATATTTGACCATTTGATTAATTTAAATCAAGTCTTCAAGTTTATTTTAAAAGAGTTAAATTTGTTTTTCAAGTTCTAGAATCAATGTAATTGATTACCAGAAATTTGAAATTGCACCAACAAGTTTGTTTTGAAAAGTTAAAGTTGTTTTTCCAATAAGCATATTTGGCCATTTGATTAATTTAAATCAAGTCTTCAAGTTTCTTTTAAAAGCTTTAAAGTTGTTTTTCAAGTTCTGAATCAATGTAATTGATTACCAGAAAATTGAAATTGCACCAAAAAGCTTGTTTTAAAGAGTTACATCTTTTGGGAATGACCTCTAACGATTTACATGAATTTTTCCTATAAATATTCATCATTTTAACACGTTTAATAGATGATGAGAAACATTTTAAAAGATATTGCTAACAATCATTTTAATTCATCAAGTTCTCAATAAAAAAAACTTGGCCAAATATACTTATTATGGAGAAATTTTTTAGTGCTTCAAGTTGTAACATTTTTTCTAAACCAGATAGTAAATTCTTAGATTTTTTATCTAAATATTTGAAAAGGGTGAAACATCCCTTATAGGAACAAAAGTGTGATATCTCTTCGTTCTTGAAAGACTCAAACATCAAGGGTGAGACATCCCTTGTAAGAACAAGAGTGTGATATATTTTGATTTTTGAGAGACTTAAACACAAAGGGTGAGGGATCCCAAGGTATAAGAGTGCTTTGTTGTTGTAAAGGATTTGAAAGACAGTGAAGCTCTCAAGCGGATTGCTTAGGGATTGGACGTAGGCACAAGAAGTGATCGAACTAGTCTAAATCGAATTTATAATTCTCTCTTCCCTTATCTCTTTACTTTTATTGAAAATTTACTATATTCATTTATTTTGGTAAAGATCTTAATTTCTTGTTTTTTTCTTTTTAATCAAGGTTTTGATATATTGTCATATTTTTATCATATAAAAAAAAATAGGATGTATTAATAAAGAAAATTTTATAAACTCAATGCACTCCTCCCCTCTCCCTCTTGAGTTCATTGAAAATGGGATGTTAGGAAATTTGGGGGTGCACAAGAAAAAATAGAGTGCTTTAAGTAATTGCCTAAAATATACTAGTAGTTTAACATTTTGTTTTGGTGAGCAGATGTACGTTTAACACAACAATTCTGTAAAAGAAATTTATAAATGGGTCTAAGGCCCAAAAGAGAGAGGAAAAAAACTACACAGAACAGCTCCTACTGCTATATCAGCAACAAAATGACAAATCATAGTAATAGGCTATTCCTCCTTTATTATTTTATTTTTACATTTTGGTTTATCTTCTACTGCCAATTGATTTTTTAAAGAGATTAATTTATTTTATAAAAAATAAAACATCCTTGTTGTCAATGAAAAAACATAAACAATTACTAAATTCATATTTTGGTTTATCCTCTACTGCAAATCGATTTTTTAAAGTGATTAATTTATTTTATAAAAAATAAAATATCCTTGTTGTCAATGAAAACAACACACATTCATATAACACCAATGATTAATTTTCTATTATTAATAAATGAAATTTTTACTTTTTGCTAGAAACCAATCAGTTGTATTTGTGTGAGCTACGAGAAATCACAACCTTTTTATTTGGGAATTGTTAAATACTCTCTTCTTAATTACTATAAGTATATATTCTTTTATATTTTTATTACTGTTATTTTTTTCTTCAAAAATATCATTTTCAATCCACAATTTTTCCTGGTAAATAAATGTACCTGAAATTAATTTTCGGAAACAAAATGCCAACCGCCACAGCAGCAAGGATTTTTTTTTTAAGCAAGGAAGGTGTTATTATTATGCTTCCCAAGTATATCCGGTGAAATTTTTAGTTTGTTAGTTTTTTTTAGAAAAAAAAAAAATCAAACCCACGATTGTTTATTCTTTTTTTTTTTTAATCATCTGTGGGAGTGTTAACCAAAACCTGCATCTCATAACTCAAGAAGATCACGTTCAGATCGTCGACGTCCGTACCAACACTTTCAGGTTTCCTTGGGACATTATAAAGGCACATTCGGATCATCAACGCGAACAGCCACATTCTTATGTCGTAATATCGAAACTGTGAATTTCTTTTTATATATAAAGGAATTATTTTGGTAATAAAAATATTTGAAGGGAGTTATAAATTTAGTCATTTAGAAAGGTGAAAATGATAATCGCCAAAATAAATTTCTTAAATTTGAAGGTCTGTTAATTCACCTTGTAGCTTTTAGTTTTCAGCTGATTTGGATTCTCTACTATCACACAATCACGCAGTCGAGAATGTGGATTCGATTGGTATTTTAAAAGTGTTTGTAAGTTGAATTTATTAAAATAACTTATAAACCGTCACATTTTCATCGAATGATTCTTATCCGTCTGCTTACGTGAATATGTGTTTTCTTCGATTGCAGGAAATCAGAGTACGGTTTTAGCCTTGTGACATGTGGCTTTTTTTTTTTTTAGAACATTTGGTATTTGTGATTCTTTTTTTTTTACTTAGATTCACGTGAGTCAAAATTAAATGTAAATGAAGCAGATTGAGTCTCTTAACCGGCTGAGTCTAATATAAAGTTTGTATTTTTTGGGTACATCCGTGAAGTACTATTTTTTTTTAGTCGTATGATATATTATTAAAATAATAAATGGTTTAGATTTGTGATTGGTTATCGGCTGAGTCTCTTCCTCCCAATGTATCACCTGTGTTGGCCGAAAATCGTCTTAAACAGAGGAGCATCGTTGTCGATGGTGGCACCATTTCTTTCTTTCTCTCTTTTTTCTACAATTCACATATCAGAACTTGTGCAACAACTTCCTCCAACATCATCCACCGATTCAAATACCTTTTTTTTTAAAATTATGAAATGTTTTGTTTCCAACAACCATTTTTTAAATTACGAAATGTTTTTTGCGTTTCTTTGTTGGGTGAGATGTTTTGTTTGATGTTGTTTGGTTGTGTTTTTGTTGGTGAAGAAACACAAGGAGATTTGGAAAAAAAAAAAAGGAAATCAACAAAATCCATGACCAAGAAGATCTGTCAATCATGGTTTATGGGCATCAGTGGTAGAGAGCGGTGGAGAAGATGGTGCGGATGAGTGGAGTGGATCTGCAAAAAAAAAAAAAAATCCAAAAAATCCAGAAGAATGAAGAATAAAGAAGAAGCATCACGGTTGTCAGAGCAGAGAGCATTGCAGAGGAAATGGTCACTGTGAAGTAGATGGAGAAGCAGCAACTGCGTGAGCGGATGGTGGCGGTGGTGCGAGTGAGGATTAGAAAGAAGTTGTCGTCATTGCATCGGAGAAAAAGAAGTCGACGTGGTTGCTATTGGAGAAGAAGCTGTCATTTGAGGTTCCGACCAAAGTTGTTGTCATTGCGTCGGAGAAGAAGAAGCTGACAGTGGGCGGTGAAGGTGCAGTGGCCATGGAAGAGAAGTTTTTTCCTTTTATTATTTTTTTCCCAATCATGAACCTTTTATTTCCGATCACTTTGTTATATCACCATGAATCCTAGAATTTTGTACTTAGAATTCACCCTCTTACCTATTATTATTGTTATGAAAATCGGTCAAGTAAAAGTACCAAAACAATGAAATATATGTCAAATAGGTGATCATTTATTGATCTGATTAATCCAATTATATATTAGTAAATTATAAAATATGTATAATATAATTAATAAAACATGATTAATTTATATTTTATATTTCAAAATTAAATTCATTATAATGTTTAAAATTATAAATATTATATAATAATTTATTATTATAAATTATTTTATTAAATATTATCATTACATAATTTTATCTGACTCAAACGGGTTATTTCTCATAAAAAATACTACTTGTGATTTATATAAAAAAAATATTGTAGTTTATAAATTGTTAAAACAAAGCTTTGGAAAATGTAAACTCACGAGGCTTAGCGTTTGCACTTTGCACCTTTCTTCAATATGGTAAAAAAACAAAAGAACAAAACGACGATTCCCAGTGTTTCTTAGTTGCGTTTCCTTTTTGTCGTTCTTTCGGTTCCCTTTCCTTTGGTTTTACTTTACCTTTCCTCCAGGAAAGTGATGAGAATATATACCATTTTTTGCGTTTCATAATTTTCTTTTCCTTACACAAAAGATTTTAAAACATTTCTCTCTCTCTCTCTCTCTCGCTTCAATTCCTTCTTTCTTCTCTTCGCTGCTCACTGTAGCGTAGCCATGGCTTTCAGAGTTGGAGGAGCGGGAGGAGTAAGCTTCCTTTTGCCTCTTCGCCTTCCTGCTGCATCTTTTTTTTTTTAATATTCTATTCAACTTTTTATTTTCCTTATTTTACCTTTTTTTTTTGCGCTGTCTCGGTCGAATTTTGCTGATTTTTAGTCGCTAGTACAGATTTTGGTTCTCAATTTTTGTCCCGCTTTGTGGTTGGTTCCTCGTATTTAGAGTTCCGAGTTTTTCTTATTTTGAGTGCAATATCTTTGTTTAATCACGAGTTTTTAGTTTGCCACACTCACTTGACATTAAATCGATGTTGATCTTGGTATACATACAGCTATTAAGATATTGCAGATGTTTTTTTTTTTTTTAATTTTTAATTTCGTTCGTATTAGTGTTGTCTTTGGTTTGGGTTCTGGATGCTACTATTTTGATGCATCTGAGTTTGGTCTGGTATATGTTATGTTTTCGTATATTTGGTTTGCTATGAATGAAAGCTTATTGAATACTTTATTCCTTCCTCATGCATGAAGTTGCTTTGAGTTGCAATTAACTTTAGGGTTGTGTGTATCGGAGTTTCTTTTAATCCGGAGCATTGGATGCAAGATAAGCAAATGCATTTATCAGTTTTGTTATATTTTTTACACGCATACTGCATTTGTATCTTGTGACCTGATGTGAAGTTAGGGAACTGAGGAGCTCACATGAGTTAGGAGTGTGTGATTGTATTTGTATCTCCTATTGGATTGTTGTAGTTTGTTTTTGTACTGTGAAAGGAAATAACATTTTTTTCTCCCTGATTGATTAGATTCGTTTTACTGGTAAATATGGTTAAAGTATTGAATTTGGAAAGGGCAAGAGTTTAGAATTAATGTGTGGATTCAATGTAGGGAAATGCCTCTTCTGGCATGGGTGTTGCTGAGCATAGCGTAAGCACGTTCCTGGAATTGCAGAGGAAGAAAGTTCATCGCTATGTGATTTTTAAAATTGACGAGAAAAAGAAAGAGGTTGTCGTTGAAAAAACTGGAGGCCCTGCTGAGAGCTATGATGATTTCACTGCATCCTTGCCTGAAAATGATTGTCGATATGCTATCTTTGATTTTGATTTTGTGACGTCTGAGAACTGCCAAAAGAGCAAAATCTTTTTTATTGCATGGTTAGTCACTTAGTTTCTTGTACAATGATAGAAATTGCATATTATATTAACTCATTCATTTCTATATACACTGCTTTACATGTGTGGATATAATATTTTACTATTGCATTTACATATCTTGCTCTCAAGTCTTGAAATACAAATTATTATTAGTTAAGACAAAAGTATGAGAACGCATCATGAATATTATATGACTTTGCTCATCTAAAGAAGCATATATGAGTTGTACAGTGGAAATGTAAATTCTGTACAATGATGTCATTCTCTAGTATGTCTACATTTGATTCCAATTGTTAACCATCTTTTTTTTTTTTTTTTTGACTGGCTAACATAGTTTTATTAAAATGAGTACAAGGGTACTCAAACCCTCTACAAGAACCAGACCAAATCATCTGGAAAACCATGATTGAGATTGAGCAATGTGAGATCCCTTAACCCCACCATATCAAAGGCTGAGTTTTGGAAATCAGTCTTATTTTGCAACAACCATATTGACCAAACTACAACATGCTAGAATATGCCAAACTACAACAGTCTACCAAAAGGTTTTCCTCCCACACAAACAATTTACCCCTTCTCCTTCATTGCCAACACCAAACATCCCCTAGCCACTCACCCATGTCAATAATGAAACAGTCCTTATCCTCTGAAATTAGAAACAACCTAGAGAAAGAGGCTTTGAGGATTGATGAGCCTAACTATGTATCATGCGAAAATTTAACCTCTCCACTCCTCATTACTCTGAGAGAAAACCATAAAGAGTTAACATCTGTAACACATTCAACACTACATAATACTATTTCAAAACATTCAGCACTATCTTAATATGATTAATATTCTATTCTTAATAATACCTGTTCTTATTCTTCTTGTCATGGCCTATCCTAAATAGACCAGAGAGGCAGAACACTCAAGAGTCAAGACTAGTATTTTGACTAATTCTTGAATCTGAATTGTTGCGTGTATTTCAAAGACTGACTTATTTTGCATTCTCTCGTGTAGAACTTAAAAAGACTTCCGTATATTTCTTTTTATAAAAAAATACCTAACAATTTGTTACCTAGCTTGTAGCTGCTCCATTGAAGCTCTCATTCTATTTCTCAGTGTGTTTTCTTCTTTGGGTTGTCTAACATTAGATTATTATTACCTAGATCCTTACCAATCATAAATTTTGCTAGAAAATAATACAGAGAATAGTGCATTATTTTGAATAACTGAACTGTTTTCTCCAGACTCTAGTCATTGGAATTATGAAATTTGAAATGAATTTCCTTTCTTGGAGTCATGGGATGGAATCTACATCTTGGTAAAGCTGTCAAGTATTTAAGTTTCTCTTTGTTTATTATGATTTGCAAAAAAGAATAAACTTAGTATAAATGGAATGTGTCGAGTCATTGGTTGGCATGAGAGGTTAGTTGTTTTGATGGTTTATTTTTTGAAGGTAGAAGGACTTCTAATCTTTTGATTTGGGATCTGATTGATATTTGGTATGTGCAAGTTTTTTATCAGATGGAATCGAAGAAAACTTATTACTGAGGTAGGTACATATTGTTATATTTTCAAATGGAGTAGGGGTAAGTTGTAATGAAATTGTTTACATATTTTCAAGCAAAATTGAACTTCAATTACTATAATACCTTGTTGAACACTTGAACTGGGGACCGTATGTAAGACTATAAATATGTTTTTCCTCTCTACTAGACTTATCCACTTGTATGTTCCTTCTTCAGCTTTGAGACCCCTTTTTTAGCTAATTAGTTGTTTTCTCCCCCCTATTTCTAGTAGTTGATTGTGTTTTGTCGTCCTCACTGAACATATGTGATAGTTTTTTATCACCTTTCACTTCACATGAACTCCTGTGTCCAGTGTTTGCATATGGTAACCATCTTCTCAGCCATTTCTTAATTTTTGTGTTGATTATCTTGTCAGTGTTTTGATTATTTTATACATTGAGCATGTTGCAAGATAGACAACCTTGAAAGTATCAAAATATTATTCAGTTACTTTCTACTTACAAATGGAGAGCTTGTCTTGACACTTGCAGAGAAAATTTACCTTGTATTTACAGCTGTTGGACTAAACCAGAGGAAGTTTCTGTTAAATAATTTGGCAGATATGTGCCTGTATTCATCTTCAGTTTATGAATTGATTGTTTTACAGGTCTCCTTCGGTAGCCCGCATTCGCCCTAAGATGCTATATGCAACATCCAAGGACAGGTTCAGAAGGGAGCTGCAGGGCATCCATTATGAGATTCAGGCAACAGACCCAACCGAGATGGATCTTGAAGTCCTCAGAGAGCGTGCAAACTGAGCACCTACACAAGAGGGTTGTGTCTAAGTGATGTAGTTAGGATATCTGAGGCCTCAGGGAATGATGTTGACTGATACCCTTTATTTGTTCTACTATGATCTCTGTCTGTTTCGCGACATATTTCTCATAAATAGCTGACTTATAATTTTATCAAGTAAATAACCTGCACCAGTGAAGGCTGATTAGGGGTTCCTGCCTAAGAAACCCCACTGCAGGGGAATTTATGCTTTTCCTTATTGCCGTGATGCTTCTCGGGTGCAGATTAATATAGTAATGGCTATTGGAAATTCGACTTATATTCTATGAATTTCAAATGGACGCAGTTGGTGAGTCTACTTTGTTACATGCCAATCCAGTTATGGGTTTGTTTTTGTAGCGAATTCCAGCATTGGAACATTTGCTTTCTGAACCAATGGGAACTAATGTACACAAGGCATTGGGTTAAGCTTATTTTGTGTTATTAAAATAAAAAAGAATTAAAAGCTGTAGAAAATAACCTACAAAAGATTGATTTGACTTGTTATAATTATAATATTGTATTAAGTTAAATTCAACCGCACAACAAGCACTACAACTGTATGTGAACTAGAAAATAGATTTTTTTTCCCCATAGATTTCAAATATCCCTTCATTTGTCCTTTTTTTTTTTTTAAGATTCATTTGTCTTTATTTTCTCTCTCCCAATATTTCCAGATCATAAATGTCGTGGGATTGAATTAATTATAAATAAATATGGATGATCAAATGGCCTAGGCAGATTGGCACCCAATGATATTATTATCCAACTGCCCGTGGCTCCACAGCATTATTGCCTGGGCCCTAGCACCTTTCCCTGCCTTTTTGATTTTATGTCTTATCTCAAAAGTGAGAGGATATATTACTATTTTCTATTCTCCAAAGTACTATTTTTTTTTTCTTCTGTTAGCATTGTTTTAAAGCATGGGTCCTGAGTTATTCTAGATGCATATAATGCTAAAATAAATAAATAAATAAATAAGGGAATGGTAACAATGAATTGTAGGCATGATTTGCGTTGGGTCATTATTTTTTTAACATACATTCGTCTTTTATTATAGGTACTATATTTAACAATTGACACTAACAAAAGCTTTCTTTAAAGGTAGATAGGTTGACGTGTATAAAAATATTCTTTAAAAATTAGGTATACCTCTTTCTTTAAAGATAGGAATCAAAATATGTATTTGAGAGTTTATAACTTAAACCTCCAATTCAACCAACTAAATTATATTTCTTTTGCTAAATAGATATATCTCTGCGTTAACACCATCTCTTGTTTGAGTAAATACCCATGATAGTAAATAACTTTATTGTCAGACGAATTCGTGAATTAAATCACGATTTTACCAAAAAGGAAAAAAAAAATGATCTACAAAGAAAAAACATAACAAAAGGGGTTTGGATTTTGGGGACCAGCGGAATTGTATTCATGATGTAATTTTACTAGTAAAAGTGTAAAACTTGTCCGTGAAAACTTAATTTTCAATCGTGTATTCAACTTATGACTGATAACAAGAAAACTTATGTTTGGATTAAAGTTTGAAGAGTCTAAAAATATTTTTACTCTGAAAAGCAATCATTTTCTTTTCTTTTTCGTGTATTGAAATTCGTTACTGTAGATTGGAATTTGACAAACTACTTTTCAATTTTTTTTTTTTTATAGATACTTTGTAAACTTTAATTCAAATATACCCTAACTTGGACAAATAAAATGATTTGCATTGTTATCACTTATGTGTGCATTTGTTTTGCTATTAACATATGGTAATTTAAGTAATAGAGATTACTCTTACCTATGTGATCTTAAATTTGATTTCGGAATTTACATGAATAAAAAATACACAATTTAAATAAATCATCATACATGTCTTAAACAAAGAAAATAATAATTTCAGTTTGATTGCATTGATATGCAACACAAGTCCATGTCATCATTATCTTTTACAAAGTCACAAGGTACAACTGTTGTTATTACGGCCATCAGGTTTTTGGATTTATTCAGGATATTTTTCATGACGTTGTGGTAAAAAAATTGATGCATTTTGATGAAGTCGTGGAAGCTGCTGGTAGCCCCTAGTGTAGTCTAGTGTGACATGTTCAATGTTCTTATCCTTTCGTCTCTGTCTCCCACTATCATCAGTGCACGTACCTTGTGATCTTCCCACACACACGTGATCCCACGCTAATTAGATCCTTACCCTCCCCAACACACTTCCATGATTCATTCACTGTTGCCTCCTTTTTTGCCTATACAGTAGCTTTAGGCTGAATCTTTATTTGATTTGATGCTTGATTGTCTAATTATCTTCAGCTAAACTTTGATGGGGTTGTGAATATTAAATATCTAGCTGGTGGGTTTTTGGGATCTTACTAATTATATTATATAGTTCAAGTGTGAGTTGTCTTTGAGGCTGGATTTGAAGAACTTTCCAGTCAGTTATCTCTTATCTTGAAGGATTATTTTATTATATAATTATATTGAATATTCCAGCTCAAGTGGTTTGTGGATATTGTTCTTTAATTTTATATATGCTTTTTTGCAACCTTATTATTATTCTTCAGTAGCTTTTGTTTGCTCGATTGGTAAATTTTCCTCTTTTCTTTTATGTGATTTTAACTGGTGGTCTTTAAATTGGTGACTGAGACATGTGGGGATGGGTTCTCTCTGAGTAGGATTTTAGATTGATACCTCACACAAAGCAAAGTAGCATCAAGTTGGACTTTCATGATAAGCTACTTCTTGGTTGGTCGACTTTAGTAGTGATTTGAGGCTCTTATCCCATGTTGCTATAGATATCTTTATATTTTTTCCCCGAAAATCCAAGATCCAACCTTTGCTTCTAATATCTGAGATATTAATCTTCATATATTTGCTTTTGGTAAGGATCTTGATTAGGAGAACTCGGTGTTTTATGTTTTATTGGGTGTGTCAGAAACTTGTTTTAAGGAGAAGCTACCGAGAGAGCTGTTATATGAGGTTCAAAGCTTTGGCTATGCCATGAAAATTTTGAATTGTACAATATGGGTAGCAACAGGACTATTGTTTGGTTTAGAAGGGACCTTAGAATTGAGGACAATCCTGCATTAACTGCTGCTGCAAAGGAGGGTTCTGTACTCCCTGTGTATATATGGTGCCCTAAAGAGGAAGGACAATTTTATCCTGGGAGAGTGTCAAGGTGGTGGCTGAAGCAGTCTCTTGCTCACTTGGATCAATCACTGAAGTCTCTTGGATCCAGACTTGTGCTCATCAAAACCCACAGTACTGCGGTGGCTCTCGTGGAATGCGTAAAGGCCATTCAAGCAGCTAAAGTAGTGTTTAACCATCTGTATGGTAAGTGTAACTGGTGTAGATTTAACCTTCTGTTTTAAATGTTTTATCCAATTTTGAACCTATCATATATTTGGTGTCATTTAATGTTTTGGGTCTCCAAAAAGTTGAAGAAGCAAGTAGGCTTTTTCTATTGATAATTTGGAGGAGGTTTAGGGCTGAGCTTCAAGGTAGGGTACTCCTTGAAAGACAATCCTCAAAACTGAACATATTGGTATGTTCACTAAGTGACAATTACTTGAGGCGTTTTCTCATCCATACTATTTTTGTTCCGTGTTTCAGTTTGGTATTATGTTACTGCAAAATGAAGAGTGGATGATTGTCAAAGCTAGAGAATTCTAAAAAAGAAATAAAGAATGCATTGATTCTTTAAATGCCATAACTCATTAAAAATCATTATATATCAGGTGGCATGAAGTATTCATTTAAATCTGTATGTTTGTTTGTCAAATCAATTATTTAGTTTTTTAGATGGCCGCTTTAACCGGTTGAGACATGAGAATTAACTGGCACTAGGAGGCCTGCTTTATAATGAACAACTTCCACATATATTCTTCACAGTTCAATGCTAGTTAGCTGATCCGTATTTCTTACCCTAATTATTCTACCAGATCCAGTTTCACTTGTCCGTGATCACAACATCAAAGAAAAACTAGTGGAACAAGGCATATCTGTTCAAAGCTACAATGGAGATCTGTTGTATGAGCCATGGGAAGTGTATAACGAGAGTGGACGTGCTTTTACTACCTTTAATGCTTTTTGGAAGAAATGCTTGCACATGCAAATGGATATTGTTTCAGTTGTTCCTCCATGGCAATTAATTCCGGCTGAAGGTATGATATGACTATATGCATAATGCATGTTACTTCGATTTGATTATTTCTCGATAATATGATTGTTGATACAAGGTTATTGCTGGAGGTTAAGAACTAGGAAGGAGGTCTAGTTCTTAGACAATTCTACTTTGGAAACTAGCCGTAATCTGATCAACTTCAACTTCTCTTTTTATATCAACCTGTCTATATACGGAATGGTTTACATATATGGACACAAAAAACATGTCAGACATTGTTTCTCTTTTTGGACGACAGGAAAAATTGAGGAATGTTCATTGGAGGAACTTGGTCTTGAAAATGAATCAGAAAAACCAAGCAATGCATTGCTAGGACGGGCATGGTCACCAGGTTGGAGAAATGCTGACAAGGCTTTAACAGAATTTGTGGAGCTGCATCTACTTCACTACTCCAAGAAAAGGCTGAAGGTTGGTGGAGAGTCCACCTCACTCTTGTCCCCATATCTTCATTTTGGAGAATTGAGTGCAAGGAAAGTTTTTCAAGTGACTTGTATGAAGCAAATATTATGGACAAATGAAGGAAACAGTGCTGGTGAAGAGAGTGCAAATCTTTTCCTCAGGGCCATTGGACTTAGGGAGTACTCACGCTATCTTTGTTTCAACTTTCCCTTCACCCATGAGAGAGCACTTCTGGGGCACTTGAAGTTTTTTCCTTGGAATCCTGATCCTGATATCTTTAAGACTTGGAGACAAGGTAGGACTGGCTTTCCTTTGGTTGATGCAGGAATGAGAGAACTTTGGGCAACAGGATGGATACACAACAGAATAAGAGTAATAGTTTCCAGTTTTGCTGTGAAAATGTTGCTTCTACCCTGGAAATGGGGAATGAAATATTTCTGGGACACACTTCTGGATGCGGACCTTGAAAGTGATATCTTGGGTTGGCAATATATCTCAGGAGGTTTACCAGATGGCCATGAGCTTGAGCGCTTGGACAATCCTGAGGTTTGTCATGTTTTCCTTCATTCAAAGGATTTACAGTTTGCTTGGTATCACTCAGATGTGATTATTTTATATTCCATACTTTAATTTAATTTCTATGCATTTAAAAGTTTGTTTAATCAACATAACATTTATAACATATCACTGCCTGATATAGCATTTAACTTTACTGCAGCAAAAAAATCTTTTGTTTCCTTACCTTGCCTCTGTCCTCATGTGCCATTTTTTGAGATCTAAGGAGGTTGATTATACTAAACGTTATAGTAAAACTGCATAAAACTAGAAGATATTAGTTTTGTGTTGTGAAGCAAAAACTGACGCAATGTGAGTTACCCTGCTGCCTGTAGAAAAATTAGAGACTTACTTTTTCATATTTTCTTCAATTCATTTTATACCTGGTGAAATTTATCTGTTCATATTTCTTTTACAAGTTTTAAAAGGAATAATGCTCCAACAACCAAAGTATATCTTGTTTCTATCTAACATAGATAATTTGAATTTTGAGATTATGTTTCTGTCTAGCCAAAGTATATCTGTTTCATGCATTAGTGTAGGGCATGCCAATATATTTGTATTTTGAGATTTTATTTTGATTTTTTCTGATTGAATATCCATGGCTCTCATAGTTCTATTATCCATTAAAAAGATTAGTATTTCTAAGAAGAACTATAGTAGTTGAAAGAGATCTTTTGCCAATATGCATATTTAACTGAGGCTGTTATTACTTGTTCCTCCCCTCAAAAAAAAAGAAAAGAAAAAGAACCTATTAGCCTCCTTCATTGACTATTACATCCATAAGGAGTAAGTTCTACCCTTTCAGAGAATAGAAAAATAATCAAAATAAAAGTTAGCAGTCTCACATCTCTAATTTTGGTGACAGATTCAAGGGGCTAAATTTGATCCAGAAGGTGAATACGTGAGGCAATGGCTACCTGAGTTGGCAAGAATGCCAACTGAGTGGATCCATCATCCTTGGGATGCACCACTTACTGTGCTTCGAGCAGCAGGAGTTGAGCTGGGTCAGAATTACCCAAAGCCAATCATTGATATAGATTTGGCCAGAGAAAGACTCACTGAAGCTATATTCAAGATGTGGGAATCTGAAGCAGCAGCAAAAGCTGCTGGCTCTGAACCAAGGGATGAAGTTGTTGTAGACAACTCTCACACTGTTGAAAAGTTGGACACTCAAAAAGTTGTCCTGGGAAAGGCTCCATGTGCTACTATTTCAGCTAATGATCAAAAGGTGCCAGCTCTTCAGGATTCCAATAATGAACTGCCTCCGCGGAAGAGGCCAAAGCATATGATAGAGGAGGGGCAGAACCAGGATCACTCTCAAAATCATAACAAAGATACTGGCTTGTCAAGCATTGACCAAGACATTTGCTCCACAGCTGATTCTTCATCATGTAAGAAGCAATGTGCCAGTACAAGCTCATATTCATTTTCAGTTCCACAGCAGTGTTCCTCATCTTCTAATCTGAAGTGGCCATGGCAAGAGCAGATTGATATGGAGCAGAGTTCAAGCAAAGATGGTAAGTACATTCTTACATTTCCAAGGGATATATGAAAATGCATTCTCAAAACAAGAAATGCCTTGCAACAGTTGCTTTGAATAGATGTTTGTGATGATGTTTAAGCTGATCTAAGAAAATTTCATAATTACATTCATTAATAGCTTAATCATTAAGGAAGCTACAACTGCAATGAAACTATTTATCTCTGGAAAGAAAATTAAATTTGATGGAATAGTTCTAACTTCTAAGAATTGGATAGGCTAGCAGAGATACAGTAACAAATTAACAATTTAGCTGAAGTAAAAGAAGAGTGAGGAACCAATTCTCTTCTTTGTTCTGTTGCTCATACGTAACATAGGTGACCCCAATACAGTTTTGAGTAAATTAGGTTCCTTCCATCAAATTCGTAGCCTTATGTCACATGAGCAGTTTATCCCATGATTCTTAGGTTTTACAATTATGTTGGTCCTGCTTTTGGAACTGAGCATGTTCATTAGTGCAACGTAGCTTATAGTTCTCTTTTATAATTATTATCATTATTTTACACTCAATTTTTTATAACTTTTTTTTGGCTTTGGCGTGCTATTGATAGATAAGAATTTCAATGCAGGAGCTATGTGAGGTTGATGTTATTCTTGTTGATAAAACCAGTAGCAGCTGCATTGCTCATGGAAGGAAAATGGTGCCATATTTAAGTTTTGCAGTTTGTTTAGCCTATGCTATCAATCAGTTGTGTAATAGGTTATGAAATACCACAAGAAGAACACGGATTACAACAATAGTGAGCATTGTATATTATGAACTTGTGCTGATGGGCTGGTCCATACACATTCTGACAATCCCGTAATTACAAACTATATAACCAAATACTCTACACATTATATTACTCTAATGTGGCTTGCATTTTATCCTTCTTACTCAAGCATTTTTTTTGCTCAATTACACAACTTTGTTCAAAATGTTTAAACCATAACTGTAAACTAGTACAGCCTTTCTTAACTTGGTTAGGATTTAATTCTATCATGTGATGTTGTGTGATTAAAAGTTTTAGAATTTGGCACTCTTGATAAATTTCATTTTTTAAAAAAGGTTCAGCAGCTTCATTTGGGTGGGTAACACAAATCTATAGCAAGGAAAAAATCTCATGTATATGCTTTCCGATCAAAAACATCTCCATACTCAAAATCACAGATCACATTTTATAGCAATGGTAATTTTTTTTATCGACAAATATTAGATGGTTAGAATATTAGTTTTGTTACTAGAGAGAATTGAACTTGTGATCTTTTCCTCTTTCTTCCTTAATCATCCAATCACTTTATATCTTCTATAACAATGGTAATGATGTGTTATAGCAGTTTGTTCTTTGATTTTGTTAACTTACATTAAAGAAGAACAAAACCAAGAAAGCAATTCAAGATGTAAGATTATTACGTCCTTTTATCTCCACAAACAATAAGAAATAAAAATATGGAGGCTATGCATAAATATAACCTCACTTATTCATCAACTTGTCTACACACATGGATCTTAATTAAAATACAAATTTTGATTATGGTAGAATAATCAAATTCTAAGCAGAAGAGGTAAAGTTAAAGTTGGCACAGTTGGCGTGCTCCAAGAAGAGGGAGCGGAAGCCAAGCCTTGAGGTAGCCAAGTCAAATTGTAGTATGTTGTTCTCCAACTGATGTGCTCCAATTGTGATTGAAGTAATTGGTTGAGAATAACCCACCACATATCCAACTTGGGCCGTACTTGGGTCTGATCCAGCATCCGCAAAACCCAAGCAAATTACATCATTAGTATACACCATTGAGTTCGCGCCAATGATGCTCCACACCACTTCATTCTGCAGCACTAGATTTATGTCAGGCACAGCAGGGCCCATTCTTGTAGACTGAATGTCTTTGGTTGCAAAGCAAGTCCCAAATGGAGCCACAGGAGCAACTGTAGGGGCTCCTACTGCTTTTACAAAGGCCTCAGACACAGCTTTGTAAATTGTGGTCTCCAAGACAGTGTATGGATTAACAGTACTAATCTTAGTCCCACCAATGCCATTTCTATCTATAGACAAAAGGGTTGTGTTCAATGGTACATTTTTGTCAGAGATTCTAATGGATTTCACCCCAATGAAGTATTCCACTGAGGGTTCCCCTTGGAAATAACTTGGAGCAGTGCTAACAGGGTTTGTAATGAGAGGGGTGAAAGTGAGAACCTTGGAGAGATCAGAGTTCAAATAACCAAAATTATAAGGGCCATCACCAAAGAACATGACACCATTTGTCATAGTGGAAGAACTCAAGCAAATGGCGAATTTTCTATGAAAGCTGAAAGCTGAGGAAAATTGAGAAGGAAGGGAAACTTTAGTTCTGCCTAGACCAGCCATACCTGTGACACCACTAGCAAGGCCGTTTTGGATAACATTTGCTCCGCATATGTAGAGGAACTTAGGCACAGAAACCACTCTAACAGGATTGTTTCCATCAGTGGCATTGATAGCAACAACATCTGCACGAATTTCACCAAATGTGGAGACACCAGTCACAGTGTTGCTTACAGAACGACTACAGATTTTGTCCTCAACATTGCAACCATATAACCCGAAAAGTGAGCACTGAGCAGAGCCACAACGAGCTGGTTTTGAGGTTGATGAGACATAGCCTTTTTCACAGTTCACCCAAAAGTAGCCACCACCAAGATCAACTGTTAGTTTCACTGGCACAAGTGGGGTTCTTTGTTTGATTTGTGTAACATACTGAGGAACTGAGGCAGAAACATCTTTGGTGACAGGAAGAACAAGTGCCTTTGGTCTGAAAGAGGTTTGAGCTATGGAGAAAGCGATGAACAATGAGAGAAAGCATAAAAATAAGAGTTTAACTGAGGTAGCCATTGGAACAAGAGCTAGCATAAACTGTTTTGAGGGAGGTAGAGATATGTGAAGATAGAGATAGAATGGAAACGTATTAATGATGAGGATAACATGGAGAAGGATTCGGACCTACTTATATAGGTTTCTCACAAGTTAGTCACTTAGACTTTTCTTCTTCTTATATATGGATGAGCTTCAACAAGTTGAGCACACAGATTTGTAAGTTAACGCGTGTCACTTTCAAAGATGGCGACTGAGTTAATGCATTGGCCAACTCAAACATGTCCACTAATTCTTCTGTGTGATATTTTGGGATTTGGATTCTCTCTGGTCAATAAGTTCACGCCATCAAATGGAAATTGTTGAATGAAATATAGGATGATCATCAAAATTTTAATCTCGCAATTTAGATTTACAAGCATATATATTTAAATTTGCAACCGTTCGGTCATCCGACAACTTACTGCATGTGTATGGATTTTAAAACTAGACCAAATTCATTTGCATACTCTTGGGCATTGATTTTATATATATATATATATATATATATATATATATATATATATATATATATAAAACTTCGGATATATGTATTTAGTACTACAAAGAATACTTTTTATACTCAAATCTTTATTTTTTATGTAACTATATCATAATTAGGATAATTGGTTCTTTTTTTTCTTTCATTTTTTCACTAACAAATATCATATCAAACATTGAGTTAGGCAAGAAAACCATAATATGAAATAAGCATAAAGAATTGAAGTTAACTATATTCTTTTTTCAAAATTATTTGCAAACGTTTCCCGAAGAACCATTCATTTCATGAAAAACCTGCGCTTGTTAGCAGCTGAATCAAAGTCAGTAGTCATTGTCGGGATGGAAAGCTACTCTTCAACCACTTATTTAAGCGCTATGCACCTAAGCTCAGTCTTTCTGGCAGCTATCTTGCTAAACCTAGATTCTTGCTAAATAGTTCCTTTTTCTTCTCTCTTTACTATTGGATAGCAGGTAGAGATAAATTAAGAAAAAAATGCCTGTAACTCTGCAATCTTTTGAATGACAATTTTTTACTTTTGGACTTTTTTGCATTTGCTTTCTCTTTTGAAATTTTAAAGAGGTGACGGTTTTTTGTTAAACCTTTCGATGGCATCATTCTTATTAATTTGTGTAACTTATCCTTAATTTCTAGGCTCCATGCAAGTGTTTTCGTTATGCATGCTTTCTGCAACCTACAATAAATAACAAAAATATATGGTGAGTTAATTTCCCTAAGTAAGTGTTTCCTTTATGCATGCTGTCTGCAACCTAGCTAGTGCGTGACGACAATGATTGTGGCCGATCCTTTTTGCATTTGTAGATGTTCCCTGTGAGTGTTGTTTTTCTTCTCAACCTTTCTTTCTCTTTAATTTTTTCCTGATCTGTTATCATATGATTAGTTTTAGATATCTAAGTTTGTTTAATATCTCCCGACTTTAATTATTGCTCAAGTTTTGGTCTCTCTCCTAATATTATTGCGTCTGATGGATGACTTTTTGTCACTGAACATCATTAATTGATAAACATTAAACATATACAAAGTGTAAAACAGTAATGCAAAGGTAGGTCGTTATAGAATTGAAGACGTGGTCCTTGAAAAAAAGTGGAAATTTGGAAGAAGAAAAAATAAGTAGAGAATTTATTTGAATTTATAAAAAAAAAAAGTTATATATGATATCCTTATAAGTTCTTTTTAATTTCTTGTGATAAGTTTTTTCTGTAACCTATCAAAATAAACTCTTGTTAACATATTTCAATAAATTTATAATCAAACTCATGACTTAAATTTCGATTTAATAAAATTTTATTAAATAGCCGTTTAATACTTTAATTAAGTTGTTTATTTAAACATACCCATAATAACCTGTTTCGTATTGTTTTTGGAGAACCAGTTTCTTCTCGTAGATCTACGTTGAATTGAATTTATAATTTATGTACCAATTATCAAGGTCTCTGTTAGTACTTCATTGTGCACTATCTAATTGAGATATGTATTGAAATAAAAAGAAAAATAAATGCTCTTCTTGAAAAAATAATGATTTGTTCAATATATGCAACCATCATTTTCCTATAATACACAAGAATTTGTCACTTCAAAAGTTATAATCTATATTGTAGAGAACAGAGTTCATTTATAATTGTTGATTAAAAATCAATAATTATGATAATGATAATGCATATATGATTACAATATAAATAGACCGATCCAAGTCGAATTTGTTGGACTCGATCCACGTTGACTAATCTCATAAATTGATCGATCTAACTGGTTCACTTCCTGTTGGTGGATTAAATGGGTTGATCCACCAATCCACCTATGGCTTAACATTAAAAAAATAATTTTTTAAAAGGAAAAATCAACAAAGAGAGAAAGAGAAACGACCAATCAGAAAATGAAATCCACCTCCATCTGCGAGGGAATACGATAGGGAGGGATGGAGGGAAAATGACAATGGTGGCATCATGGTGAGGTGCCAAGGTGGCACAACAACTTTGTGGTGAGGGTAGAAAGACAAGAGAGAGAAAGAGAGACAGAACGAGAAAGCATGGTGATTGGTGAGGTGGTGGTGTCATTGTGGATGACAGTGACCAAAGGCATAGTTGTAGAGAGTGTCAAAGCAAGATCAAGAGATTGAGAGACAAAGAGAGCGAGATCGAGTGTGAGTGACTAAGTGTATGACAATCTATGTATGTTTTAGAATTAGTTTTGAGTTGGATTATTTGTTAGGTGGATTCAACCTGGGTGAGCCGAGTTGTAAACGAGACAAATTATATTTCTGGACTAATTGAAATTGTTTCCTTTTTTTGGTCCGACTCGGCCGAAATTCGTGGTGGATTAGGTTGACCCACGAGTCCTAACCCATTTTTGACAACTCTACTATTTTTCCTACCAAGAAATCAGAGAAGCAAAATAATGACATGAACATAATATAGAGACAAATTCCAACATGGCAACATTCTCCTGAACTGTATCAACAATATAATTTTACATACATGAAATATGGTGATTCAGTAATGTAAAAATATTTTGTATAAGTTATTTATATATAATAATTTTTTAAAAAAAGTGAAATTGACTGCACAGAAAATTAAATACTATATTTAATGAATATAATATGTAGTAAAATTGTAAAAAATATAAGGCGAAAGGGAAGGTGACGAAAGAGGAAGCAATGCGTCACTAAGGGAGGGAGGTGTGCCACAGGGGAGGGAGTTGATTGGCTTCTAAAGGAGGGAGGGAGAAGTTAGAGTTGAGATTTCATTGAGTCTGTTTGGATGAGTCAATTTTAAATTTCAAAGAATTTTAAATTCTAAGAATTAATGTTTCAATTGAAATTCTTTCAATTTCAAAATTTTGTATTTGAATAAAGAAATTAATTTTTTTCATTTTCAAATTTTCGTTTGATTCAGAATTTGACCCACCCCGAAGTCAGCTATCTTCACATGCTTTCGCGAGTTTATTAGTTGATTTGAGGGCTTGATGTCCCAGTGCACGATGTGCCATCGAGCCATCCCCTGCAAAATTTGCCGAGACAAATCTACCAGCTATTGCTCCTGCAAGATGTGTTTCTCCTCCAGTGAACCATCCGACCATGAACTCCAACAACACTTAGATTTTGTTGTTCTGATGGTACATCTTGTGGAAATTCACCACGTTCGGATTGTCCACGTCACGGAGAATCTAGATTTCCTGGTGGATCTGTTGTCGCACCAACTCCTCATGGTGACTGTATATCACCTTCAGTGTGTACACGCGTCTGCTGATGCGGTGGACCACCTTGTACACCTTTCTGTCTCTCCCGTTCACGATGCGGTTCAGCCTCTCCAGCTTTGAGAAGGGGATCACCTGCTGCGTCGCTGCTGCAACACCTGTCAATGGGGGCAAAGGAAGCAGCACCGCCAAGTTGGTGTCCAAACAATAAATTTAAGATTAAAAGAGAATTGTAATTTCTTACGTTTTAGAAGGAAATTAAAATTTTACATTTTTAGTTGTTTAAAATTCTGCTTTGAAATTTCAAAACTTTAAATTATTCATATAAAAACATCCAAACAATAAATTTTAAATTAAAGAATTTTAAATTCTTCAATAAATTATTTTTTCAGTTAAAATTATCTATCCAAATACACAGGGTATTATCATAATGTATTTGGAAGAGGAAGGTGTAGAATACAGAAAGAGGTGCAGGATTCAACACCCTAAAAAGAGATAAAAAAGCCCATTGGATTTTTGAGGTTGTGGTTGAGAATTGGGCCCAATTGTAAGAGAGATAAGAAGGTGGGGGGAAGGGAAACTTCGTCTTGGTTGGTTCCATCGACGACTGACTAAATACTAAATAGGTTGTTGTGTTGTGTTGTTTCCCAATTGAAAATCGAAATCGAAATCCCCACAACACAATTCAACACAACCCTTCTTCTTCTTCTTCAATTGTGTTGGAGCAGAATGTGGCCCTCGGCGGAGATGCTATCAAACATAAAGGAAGCAAGTCAAAGCGTGGTGTCGACGCGGCGCCCCTGGCGCGTGTTCCTTGACCCCTCCTCCCTGAGCCTCCCATCCTCCATCTCGGAAACCACCACGCGCCTCGCCCACAACCTGACCTACTTCCTCTTCAACTACGCCCTCCTCCTCCTCCTCGTCTTCCTCCTCACCCTCCTCCGCCACCCCTTCCCCCTCATCCTCTTCCTCCTCCTCTCCGCCGCCTGGTACTTCCTCTACTTCTCCCGCGACGACCTCCCCATCGTAATCATCCCTCTCGCCCTCGTCACCCTCGTCGCTCTCTTTGCCACCGGCTCCTGGCTCTACCTCCTCCTCGCGGTGGTCATTGCTGCCGTTGTCGTTTCCTTGCACGCTGCGCTCAGGAGTACGGACGAGCTTGTTGGGGATGATCAAGAATCCCCTTATGGTCCTATGCTTGGTGACACTCCTTCCGCTGGTGCCTATGTCCCTGTTTGAGCTTTTTTAAACTCTTTTTTTGTACAATTCACTAACGATCTCATATTTATTCATCTGCTCCTTCACTGCTCTGCTGCATTCCTTGTGTGCAAATATTTAGTTTGGTATTGGATGGGATGATGATGCCCGTCAATATTGGTGTTGTGTCTCATGAATTTAACAATGAATTGTTAAGCTTCATGTGGTGCTGTGAAATGGGAATGTGTCATCATCATTATAACAGGGTTTCTATGTTATGGATTTCTTCACTTTATTAACTTTGCTCTGTGATGTGCTATGTTGAACTGAAATAATGCACAAATAATGAAATTTAAGCATGTAATTATTTTAAGTGTTTTTGGTACTATTCTAGTTTTACTTCGTAAATATGTGAAATTAAGGTTTATATTAAATGTCGGCATAGGTTAACTAGGTGAAATTTCAATTTTGATTTAAAAATAGTACATCAATGCCTAAGGACTGCATCTAAGTTTAGGTGATGTTCAATTCCACTTGCATGATTGTGGCTGAATGATTGACCAGTGTCTTTGGGTAGGCACCCTTGGGCATGGTTGTGTAAATGCAGTAATGCCTTTTGCTTTTGGATTGTAAAAGTCATGATTGATCTGGATAATTGTGTGTTATTAGTGACTATCACCAATGTATTTTGTGAATTGTGATTGATCTCAGTACAATGTGTAATCACCAAGATAGTGTAAATTAGGATCCAAAAGCCCTGAATTGGTATAGCTGTTGATTTGCGATGAGTGTGCCATTTGCTGACAGCATTATCCCTTCTTAGGATGAGCCAACTGAGCTGATTATTGTGGTAGTATATTGCATTTGTAATTGTGAACCTGTTTCTTCATCGAGTATAAATCTATGAAGCACCGATACTCTGGAAAAAAAAAATTCAACGTATTGGATACACGTCCGATATCGATACCGATATCTTGAGGATACTCCATTTTACGTATTGGTTTAGTTAAATATTTTCAAAAGACATTTTTGTAAATTAAAAAAAAAATAGAATGAAGTTTGTTCTTCCTCTATATCCACACACTAGTTGATGTATTTATTAATTTTGTATGGATAAATGGATAATATATTATTTATGCTTATGATTTTCCTTTTATTATATTTTATTAATATGAAATATATTCTATATAAAAAAATATTATTTAATACTAAGATGTATTAGGAACGTATATTAGAATTTTTGAAGAATGTATCGAAAACGTATCGAAAACTTTGTATCAGTATCACTGCTAGATAGGTATAAATAACCATGTTCCTAAAAGACTTGTCCTTGTGAGTTTCTTCCTTGCAAAATCAATTCTTTTGATGTCATATAATGTGACTTTTTTGCTTTGAGTAGTTATATCATGCACTCATCTTTAATGTCAACATCCTGTTCTGCAGCTGCTACTTAACAAGCATAACATTAAACTGCCTGTTCTGCAAATGTACCCCCTTTCCAGAAACATTCCACTTTTTCTACTTGAATTCTTTTCCTACTTTTGTCATGTGAAAAGTTCACAATATTTGTATCAGAGTCTGTCATCTATATGGATGATACAAGTCCTAAACAGAATGTCATATTAACTGTAAAAATCAAATAAAATTATAAAGAGGACAAAATTGCTAATTCTCTGAAATGTATTTTAGTTTCTGTGTATTTTTGCGGGAGAAAAAATTGTTTGTAGCATTTTTCCTTGTGATTTTATTCAGTAAGCATATAATCTAGTTTAAATTAGTTAAGGGCTTGTTTTCTCTGATTTTTTTTCCTGCAACATTTCTCTATGCACGTGCCTTTGGAAGAGTAGCATCAATATTTTTTTGACTGTTCAGATATTGCAATCAGTCGATGCGATCATTAAACAAATAATTCCATGCTTTAGAATCAAAGCCACAAGTATTGTTGCAAACGTTTTTTTTTTTCCTCTTTTAAGCAACAGAATAAATGCACATGCTTGTTACTATGATTATTCAAAATTAACAAGACGATATTCGTTAGTCAGGTGTCACGTGCCGAACTTTGCTTTTCAGTGGCTAGAAATAGAATGAAGAACAGAAAGTTACCAAAAAAAAAAAAAAAACAATTTAGATCACAAGAATTTTGGTTCCCATATAAATTCTCTACTTTTTTAAGTCTCAATTATCGTTAATTTTATTCTACTTTGGCACTTCTAGTGTGTTGTGAAAAAGGTAATATGTTAGATTTGACAAATGAACAAACGTGAAGTCGTTTAAGAAACTTAAATGATATATTAAGACAAGCTAAATCAATCTTAAGATGCCTTTTTGATGAGTAGTTATCTAACAGCTGCTTTTACTTGCCAACAGGCTTTAGATTACTTGAAATCTTACCCGTTTTGGTTAGTGGTCCTTGGATGTTGGAACGTGAAGAAGCTACATAGTCTAAACCTTATTAAACGTATTGTCAAACTGTCTTGGACTATTGTGAGAAATGAGACAAAAAAAATATTGTGAAAGGCCGCATGTTAAATAAATAAACCACTGCTTCGCTGAACTGAATTCTTCCCTCTTCCAAATCTACATTACTAGCGGAGATCTTCTATTTTTTTAAACCCTCAAGTCTCAACTATTCACAGGGTACACTGATTTAGTGTGTTTGGATGAGTATTGCAAAAATTGTTTTGAATAAAATTGATATTGAAGTGATGTGATTTATGTTGAATGTTTTATTATAAAATCAAGTTAGAAGTAAATTCAATATAAAATTTTGGATTCAATGCAGAAGTTACTCAAAGTTATTGAAATTCAGAATCAATTATGGATGACTCATAATCAATTATGAATTCTTCTGCAACATAATATTAAACATGTGAAAATGTATCAAAAATTAATTATGGATTTAGAATCAATTTTCTAATGTTAAACCAAACATACCCTTAACAATTCACGTCATTTCATTTTTATCATGTAAGAATATAAAAAAATAATTTGTTAATTTTTTCACACCTTAAATAAATAATCTTATTTTTTCACACCTTAATTTTTATACCATTCTTACACTTATATATATATATATATAAAATATGGAGAGAGAGAATGTTTTATATGAGAATGATCCTCTTATGTGAGAATGAGAATAATTATTTTCATCCATTAGATTATAATGAAAAGTCAAGATTAAAATATTTTAAATTCAAATTAAAG
>PYAF01001401.1:901135-913410 GCA_007407185.1 Glycine tomentella | reverse complement strand
TAAATAAAATGTAAAAGTAGTAAAAATTGTTGTTGGTAGGAATTGAACCTTGGACCTCTTGGTTATTAAAAATAGACATTACCATCTCCTCTAGTTTTTAATATTGAACATATGTTGCAGTACTTAATATTTGAGGCCCCTTATTTTTTTGGGCCCTGTGCGGTTGGGCACCTTGCATGGGCCCAGAACCGCCCCTGGTCTTGTAGGAAATGCATAAGGGGTCAAAGTTCCTAAACTCACTTTTTAGGAATAAAATTAATCATATTTGAGGAATGTACCACATACTTGTGGTATAGCTATATTTTCGTCTAGTCAACAACTTACAAATATCTTAAGCATTAATTGATGATTGCACAATAATTGAAAAAGAGAGAGTCTCATGCTAAATCAAGAAATCGATTGTAGAGAATTTTGTGGGAGAAACAAAAAAAGGATCCAAGTTCCTTAATGTACTTTTTAGGTTTAAAATTAATCATACTTGAGGAACATATCACAAACTTGTTTAGCCAATATCTTATCATAGTCATTTATTAGTCATTGCAAAATATTTGAAAAGAAAGATAATGTGATGCATGATAAAGAATTCTTTGCAGAAAGCTAGGTCTTATGGGAGAAGTAGAAGAGGATTTGAATTCCTAAATGTACTTTATAGGTATAAAATTAAACTACCGGATGAATATATCATATACTAGTGTTTTCATCTAGTCAACATCTTATATAAACCTTAGACATTGATTGGTTATTTCACAATAATCAAGAAAGAGAGAGAATGTGATTCACAATCAAGAATTAGATTGCAATGCTCATATATAATACATACTTGTGAGACTCAATTTTTAATAGCATTTGGTAAATATGCTAAAATAAGACAAACCATAATATATTAATTTTGTTATATATATATATATATTAAGTGTATTAATTTTAAAACATATAGTTACGAAATAGAACATCTTAATTTTACTAAAAGAGTGAAAAAAATATAGAATATATTATATTATTTCATCCTATTTTTCTTGCGTGTCAAAGCATTGTCTTCGTTCATTTTCTAAAATTTATTTAGTATCTACAATTCACATGTTAAATTCTTCATATTTATATGGTTAAAATTTGTAATATAAACAAATATTTTGAATATATAATTTATATATTAGATTTACAACAAATGATTTATATTGTGATAAAATATTATTTTAAATTTATTGAAAAATTATTAAAATTAAATTTTGTAATAAAGATAAAATTAATAGATTGAAAGAGATAAGTAGTTAAGAAAAATAAAATCTACGGATAAAGATAAAAGAATAGTGGTTTGTGATGGCTGAGAAACATCTTTTTTAGTTATAGTTGTTACATCAAATTAAATTTGAATTTGAAATTAAAAATATTTAAAAAGAATAAAAAAAACTAAGCACTCATATCATAATATTATGATAAAACATGTGACTCAAAGTGAGTGAAACTAACTCCTAAAGAGGCTTCCATTAAAAAATAATAATAATAATAATAATAAAAATGCTCTCATTCTAGAAAAACTCCCAAAAGGAGTATATGTTTGTTTAATATGTTATTTTTTTAAAATCCATTTAAACATCTATTTAAAATATTTATTTACCTAAATTTTTGTCGTTCTTATAATTTTTTATTTAAATTATTTATGTACTTTATTTTCTTGTTCTTCTCCACCGTAAATGCACTAACTCGGTGGATAGAGTTGGATCCTATCTAGTTTTGTATTTTTGTTTAGTCAACATCCTGCAAAAATCATAGCTATTGATGGGTCATTGTACAACAATCGAAGAGGAAAAAAATGTGATGCAAATCGAGAATTCAATTATAGAGAAATCTTATGAAGAAAGCAAAAAAAAATTTGAGCTCATGGCTTCCCTTTAGGTATAAAATTAATCAAGAATATATGATATATCACGAACTTGTGATAACACGTAGTAATAAATGCAAACACAAGTACACAACAATCACACACAATACATGCTTGTAAGACTCCAATTTTTTGTGACATTAAGTATATATATATATATATATATATATATATATATATATATATATAAGAGTAAAAAGTGTGGTACATCTTAATTTTAATAAAAAAGGGTGAAAATAAGGAATGTATGATATATTATTTCATTCTATTTTGCTTACGTATCAACTGTCAATCATTATCTTCAGTTATTTATAAAAATTATTTAAATGTCTATTTGATATATTTGTATGTTTTTTTTATTCTGGTATATTTGCATGAGTTAAGATATATTTTTGGTCCAGTAAAATGTTTAAAGACCAATTTTAGTCTCTTTTAAAAAAATTGTCCATGATTTGTTCATTTAATTCTGAAATGATTTTTGGTCTTAAAAGTGGTTTATATCCCTTTATAAGCTCCGTTAGATAGCGCTTTTGGACTAGTGCATTTCAAATTTAGAATGAAAGACAAAAATATGAACAAAAAAAAAAAAATCCGAACTTCAAAAAATTTTAAGGAACCAAACATATATTACCCTTTTGTATTTTAAAATTAATTTAAATATCTCTTTAAAATAGTTATTTACTCATTTTAATTAATAATTTCTTTTTTAATAAATATTAATTTAAATATTTTAATGTAGTTAATGTATTTTCCCCGATTTGAAACAACTTTTTTTATCCCTATAGTAATAGCATGTACATTTACGTTATAAAATAATTTTATATTATCTTTTATTTAATTTGTGATAAATTCATTAACTTCTACCATTTATACTATTAATATATAGTCATTAAACTCATAATAGAATATGATTGGTTTTTGTTTGTTCTCCTTAAGTTTTTTTTTTTTCCAAAATAGTTTTTTATCTTAGTTCTAGATGTTACTATTTCAGTCTCTATAAAATTGATTTTTTTTTTTTAAAATATCAGGGTGTGATTTTTGTTCAAAATATAAGAGGATAAATAGTTAATTTAGTTTTCAAAACTCAAAAGTACGAGAAATTGTCATTTTAGTCTGTTGAAAAAATCGTTTTTTTAAAAACTTGTAATTATCACTCACTTTTAGTCCAAATTTTAAAAAAGAAATATTTAACTTAAGTAATAAAATTAACATATATTTAAGAATTAAATTGACAATTAATAGTTAAATTTAAGGACTTATTTTACATGAGAACTTATTTTGAATTTTCATATTTTCAAGAATTAGTATGACAACACTTTACTCTTTCATGAACTAAAATGATGATTTACTAAATTATAAAAGTCAACATAAATTATAAAAGTCAACATCATCGTCAGGGCGAATACACTTATGGAATATGGGAACAACTGTCCTCAGAGTAGAAATTTTTTTACTTACATATTGATAAGAGAAAAAAAGTACCATAATAGATGTTGCCCAATAAGACAACTTTTTTATATGAATATAGATATATATAATTATCATTTATGCTCTTTTAATACTCTATAAACTAATACATAGGTAAAAAAGTTATATATTATATCTTGGACTTAAACATAAATAAATTTAATTAATTTTACACATATTTAATAATCATTCTTAAAATATTTTTTATTTAGTTACAACTATATTTAAATGACCTTTTTATTTATGATAACATATTGCTATGAAAAATATTTTAGAAATAAAATTTTATTTTTTACTTGAGATAAAGTCAAATAATGTTAA
Organism: Glycine tomentella; assembly: GCA_007407185.1. NCBI lineage: Eukaryota > Viridiplantae > Streptophyta > Magnoliopsida > Fabales > Fabaceae > Glycine > Glycine tomentella. The sequence continues at coordinate 909,743 of PYAF01001401.1, read as the reverse complement.
TAATTTTTTTCATTAATATAAAATTAATTATTTTTGTTTATATATAAGTTCATATATCAAAGATGTCTAATTAAATTAGTTAACCAATATATGTGAGTGTTATAAATCTCTCATATTCAATTTTTATAAATAAAAAATATAAATTTAGAGGAAGTACTAATTAATATATATATATATATATATATATATATATATATATATAACGAGTCAATGAAATAAATACAAACATTGACCTAACTTAATTTGTAAAAATCCATATTACTAATATTTTTTTACGAAAATACTATAAAACATTTTTCCCCTACTAAATAATGTGTTTTAGATCCCCCCTAATTATCGTGCAAACCCATCCCTCCTGAATCCTTTTATAGAGTAAAAAAATCTACCCTACTGTAATTAGAGGAAAGAAAATGGAGAGAGAGAAGCACCTGATCAAATATATCTTTGATATATAGAAATAGTGCTTAACGATATTCTTCCATTCAAATTTAGATAATCTGCAGTTCTGATTTAGGCTATGCTCAAATGCAACGTTTTTTTTTATTTTATATCTGCGATGATAATTATATTAAAAAGCACAAGAAGTGAATAAGAAATATGCTCAAATGCAACGTAATATTAGTAATGCAAAGTGTGAAGTAGTTTACATTCTGTATTTGAAAAATATATTGTCTTGGCCATTATGGCAATTAGCTTACACGTTGTTGCTCTGCATATCTGCATAAACCTTTTAGTAGCCGTTATAAGACTCATTAAATTGGCCATTAGATATAATTAATTGAATAATATATGTTAATGACCCCAGACATTGAATATACCGTTAATATAACCGCCGCCCCTCAGCCACACCCCCCCCCCCCCCCCCCCCCCCCCCCCCCCCCCCCCCCCCCCCCCCAAAAAAAATAAAATACTACTAACGAGGATAAAAGTTGAAGCTCTATATAATTAAAGAATTTTTCTATAATTATGTAATCTTGCACATCTTAAGTACTCCATTATAATTAATACTGTGTAAAAAATGTCATTAATACATTTATTTTATTAGGAATCTTTAATAGATTTATTAATTAGTTATCTTCTTTTAATAACAGAATTAATTTTATCTCTTTTATTATCTTTCTATGTATTTCATTATCTTACAATCTTTCTTCTCTTATTATTTCTCCCCCTTATCTTTTAAAAAATTGAAATTTAGTATATTTTCTTAGAAATGCTAAAAAAAAAAATACTCTTATACACTCTTTTGAACATGTCTTTTTATTAGTTAAAATTTATTTAAAATATCAAATGTGCAGGTTGCATATTACAACGTAAGGGTATGAGATATAATAAGAACTTCGTCTATAGTCTACGAAACTAAGTCTGAATTAGGTTATTTTTTATTGGTTAAAAAGTTAAATAAAAAAAGGAAAAATGAAGGTATTTGATGGAAATTTGGAATTCATGGAAAACCATTAATTTTAAGTTTTCATGCATTTCGTGGTAAATCGTTTCCATTTGGCAATTTTAGATCAATAGGGTTGAGTTATTAAAAAAATCTTACGCTGAAATCTTTAATTCTTTGTAGAGAAATCCTTTGAGGAAGTCGATGAAATGACAGTTACAACTTACGGAAACTACTTTTTATCTCTTTCCCCACGTACGATTATCCAACAAAAAATAAAATATTAATAAGCAAACATGTTCTTTTCAAGATAAAGGCAAAAATTAACATTAATGAGTGTTATAAAATAAAATAATTAAAATATATTATACTGCTAGTATGTTAATAGTGTTATAGATTGTTAAATAGATTGTTAAATTAATGAGAAAATAGTCTATGATTATAAGAGTTTTTGCATTGTTTTATCTAATCCATAAGTTGTTATATATAATAAGTATTACTTTTACAGTAATTACCTTTAAAGTCTCATAACTATTATAATTTCTAATTAATAATGTTAAACTTTTTTGCATTGTCAATGCATTAAAAATTATCCCTTGCGCCACACATTTCAAACTATACCTAGTCTGAACTTGAAAAAATAAGGCGTATGCTCAATCTAACTATAATTGGAAATACAAAGAAAATATAAGAACAGCCCTCAATGTAATTAAACTTTGTTTCTAATTGATGAAATGATTTGAAGTTCAGTGGCACTTATCCTATCCTTGTTTAGCTGTGAGGAAATGGCAGATCCAATAACTCAACATGAAGCATGTCCAATAACTCAACATGATGTTGAACCATCTCCAATGAAAAGCTCTTCAACATAAATTCAGTAGACTGTTATACGTAGGAGTGCACCCTAGATTGATTTTCCCGATCCCAATAACCCCTTCTTGCGAGCATAGACTATAATAATGAGAAACATCACAGCAGAAAATACTCCTGAGAAAATAGTTACCTGCAAGAAGACATTTTTATTCTTAACTCATAATATCAAGTTCAAAATTTTGGAGCTATATCTATACGTGTGCACATATGCGCATGCATGAACGTTAATAGTTTGCCTACCCATTTGAACATGTAACCATGGTTTTTGTTCCAAGTATATGGGATATTCATGCCAAATATAGCAGCCACCAAAGAGTAGAAAGCTAGACAAACAGTTCCTGAACTAAGAAAGAGCTCCAACTGCACAAAAGTTGAAGACCATCATTTAGCGAACTCGTGAAAAAAAAAAAAAAAACATTATAGAATACTGATAAATGGCATGCAATATGTCAGGTGCATATACGTGAAAAGCACCTGAATCAGCTGATTACGATGGTTGTCAAGCTGCAAAATGAAAAAAACTTCACTTGAATTTCGTGTCATTCACCAGATACCAATAGATATATTATTAGTAAATTGCTAGCTACTTACTTGAATATTAATATAATCTTCGGTATCATCAATGTACTTTCGCAGCTTTAAATGAAAAGAAAAAGAAAAGTAATTAGGTAAAAGTAAAACTATCTAGTACAGCAAATTTAGAGTTCACTAGTTTTGAGTCCCTTTCCAGAAAGGCCTAATCTAACGGGCATTAGTAGATCCTCTTAACACATCTCACCACAAATTAATTCAGGGATTTGACAGCATGAATTAGACATATAATCACCATTATCATAATATTTAATTACAAAGGTAAAAGAGGTACAGCAAAGATCCAAGTATGGTCTATTTGATCCAAAAGGATAAATAGCATAAATCACTCAATCTCAGACGAGAAGGAATCCAACAAAGTAAGAGTATATATCATCTCACAAAATACCTATAACTATTTTTTAAGAAAAATTGCATAAAAGACTTCCAAAACAAGATTTTGAATATAAACCACAAAGTTTAACTTTAAAACAGCAGGAGATGGAAGAAGAAAGAGAGCAAAATGCATATCCCCTTGGTTCACCATAAATTTCAGGTAAGTATTGGGAGTACCAATTTGGTCAAACTTTAACTTGCATACTAGTCTCAAACTAAAAGTCTCTACCCAAAAGGCTAGGCCTTGAATTCACTGTCTAAGAATTAGAATAGTAAACATACCATAGGTTTTAAATTAATGAGAGAAAAAACTTTTCTGCATATTTACAAAGAAACAATCTTCCAAAATACTTTATATCTGGCATGTATCAGTCATATCCGAAAAATAAGATTTACAGCTCGCTATCGCACATGTGTTCACATACACAAAGAGATGATACTTACTGTAGTTAATTTGTTCAATGTGTAGTCGATTTCACTGAAATAAGCCTGCAAAATGAACAACGACCTTATATAGCAATTTTTTCCTCATTAAAAAAAATGAAGATGCTTTCTTTCTATTTTTTAAAGCAAATAAAGTTTATAACCTCGAGTAACATTTCAAGCTCTTCCACATCATTTTCATCTAAACGAACTGTTGCTAAGCTTGCTCTACATATCTTTGATCCTATGGTAGGAGAGGCAGCAAACCAATTTGCAGCACCTGATCCTCCACTATCTGGTGATGCTGAACCAGCCTTTCTTGACAGGTATAGGTCAGCCATATCATCATCATCATCCAGCAATTGTTCAAGCTCATCTCTGACCTGTACCAGATAACAAGAACTTGTGATGGGAGAGGGACAAGGGATATATGTTTTTTTCTACTTAAAACTGATCAAGGCAGTTTACAGTCACATTAAACTAATTCTATTACGAAGAAAAATAAAATAATTACAATAAAGAGAATGCCCATAAGTCATTATCGGAAGAACATTTTTTTTGAAGACAGGGACCCACTTACAACAGTGTGAATATTTCTTGAAATTGAATCTCTTTTGATCTTGAAAATACACCTTTCAATTTTTCAAACTCTAGCAAACTATATAAAGGCATATTTTTAAATAAGGAATTTCTCATGCATTTATGCATCATAAAAAATGAATAACCCTTCAAAGTGTAAGGATGTCCAAAATATCAACAGCATTGATAGGCTTACATAGAAGAAAATAGTTGTTTCCAATGTGCAAATTTTCCCCTAGCATAGTAAAACTTGACATACCTTTTGAACCCTAGCAGTCATCCTTGTCATTGAACTCTTCAGTTTACGAACTCTGTCCAAATTTCGACTACTGATCTGCAGATTACAATTACAATAAACACCTCAGTGAGATAAGTATAAAAAATCAAAAGGATAATATATTGAGATGAAGGACAGAAGTTTTTCCTCAGCCACTTTCAAGAGGCTTCTTATTTGTTAGCTTATTTTGTGCATGAGGAAAGGGTGTGGTCCAGGGGATCTCAGATTAAAACCAAAACAAGAAGAGAAAAAATTCAAAAATATATGTACCTTGGAGGTAAGTTCATCTAATGCAGGATAAGCAGCCATCTCCAATTCTGATGTACGTGCAGCATGAAAACTACAAATGGCTTCTAAAGTAACCTCCAGTGTCCGGAATTCAAAGGGTGACTCTACATTATGTAATTTAGATCACTCAGATAACAAGAGCAAAAGATCATGCACATACAAAGATAAGAGAAACAGATGCAATCGATGAGTTTGTTCATTACTTATGGTTCACCATTAAATGTAAGTATGTAGCATACCATCTTCTTCAGCTGCTTCAGCATCATTTTGGCCACCAAGATACTCTTTACCATCTCCTTGCTGTTCAAGACCAGCACTTAATCGAGTCAACCGCCTTTGCAGTTCCTCAACAACAGGGATTACATGTTCATCTGTTGGATCTCTCAGCAATACCTATCCCACAATTTAGATACAATCAGGAATTCAGGAAGTGGAAGCAAATGCCATCTTAATCTCTAGAAACAATCATGCATTCTACAAAGGACTAAAGGTTGGATACAGGAATTCACAAATATACAAACTATTAGGTCAGAAACAAATTAATGACATGTAGGTATATTCTTGTACAAGACGGATATGGTCCTGATCCAACATGTAGTTCATTGTCTTCCTACCCATTTTATTCAATAAACTTGACAACGAAAACAAAATTCTGTAACCGGAATTCAATCCATCCTCAGACTAGTTGTGCCATTTATTCATGTTCTTTCCCAGAAACAGGAAGCCATAATAATGTTTCAAATCCCGCTCCTTTAGAGATGGAGGCAATCACACATAACATATTGAAGGATAAAAAAGGTGATCAACTAACCTCTTCAGCAGTGATAATTGCCTTGATATGCTGAAAAACACAGAATCAAAAGAAACATAACAAAATCAAAAAAACAAAACCAGAAAACAAATTGTGACAATAAAAAGTAAATATATGATGATGATGATGGACCTGACCTCCAAGTTAAGAACAATGGCCTTCTCACGACCAAGAATGGTGGAGGGGTAAGAGAGCAAGGGATCAAGGATTCTGAGATCACGCGCATGAATCTGAACCCTCTGCATGATAGCATATTTGTCCATGTCGAGCAACGAGCCTTTCCCACTGGCGTCAAACAGAATCCAACTCCTCGAGGACTGCGTCTCCTTCTTCACAACCGCCATTGCCTGCGGGTCCGCAGGGACGATACTCCCATCACGAGCCATTACCTTACACTTTCCCTCTCCCCCAATTCGTACCGAGCAATCACATAACAAACAATAGAAAAAGAATAGGAAAAGAGAAAAAAAAATATAAACTTAAAAACCCTAAACACTCTAACTATTCATATTACACACCCAAATTATAAATAATAAAACCATCAACAGTACTAAGTTTCGAAAAAATTTCGGCTCCTGTGGGCCTCCGTGACTCACAGAAAAGCAGAACCCGTACTTATCTTTTGAAGGCAATATATAAGTCATATATCTATCAACAATCACATGCACCAACCCACAATTTCAAATTTCAAATTTCAACTTTCAAACTCTAGTCACACCCCCAATACTACAAGCCAAATTCCTCACACCACCTTCGCGCATTCAACACGCCAATTAGGTACCCGACTCACGCCTCAAAATATTTTCTTTTCTTTATTTTTTTGAGGAATCAGTTCCTTCTTTCTCTCTACCTGCTTCCCGGAAAAAAAGGAAAAAACCCAACAGAGTTACTACGTTTGATTCTGGGTTTGTTTATGTTGTGTTGATTTATGTATGAGTGCCTTTTTAATTAATGTGAGGGGTAAAATAGAAAATAAATGGTAGGGTTATTGGATGATATTGTGCTTTCCTGACACACTGTACGGCGGATCCTATTCTTGACTTAAGCTGAAGTGTTCGTTATGGTTATCAGTTTCATGGTTTTTTATCCTCCTTTCTATTATTTTATCAAAAACTAGATAGTATTGACTTAACTTTCTGAATCTTTATCCTCTTTTCACGGGTATTATCGTATTAATAAAAATAAATGTTGAATTATGCTTACTTGATTACTATTATCTTTTCATCACTTTTTTCCATTAGTTGACTCATTAAATACTTTTTCAATTAGTTGATTCATTAAATATTTTTTCCAGTAACAACTAACAGTATCAGTGCGTTCGAAAAAAATATATCAACATAAAATATCTTTTAAATTTAAATTTAAGGATAACAGTAGATAGAGTTTAGATAAAATATTATAGTGCATGTCCTTATAATTATCCTTTTAAGAAATTTCTATATTCAGATTTATGTGGATATAATCGACAAATTGGGTATAAATAACTAATTTGTTAAAGTTAAAGATATTATCTGAATTTGATTATTGATAAAAATAATTTTTAATCAAATTTTACTTATCTCTTGATTAAATCCTAGATTAATCAAATTTATTTCTCTTGATTAATTAGAGAATTAGATAAAAAAAAATGTGTGTGGGTAAATTTTTTAATACTCATGTCTTTGCCTATTGAGTATTTAAATGTTTATCATTTTTGTTATCCATATTTTAATTAATATAAAAATATGGTAGTAATTAAATTTAAATTTTATTCAAATATCTTTTTTATAAAACATGATCATCAAATATCATAAAATCTAAAATCTTATTTGATGTTTCATAAAACATAATTTTTTTTTTCAAATAAGAAACTTATTTTTTTAATGAATTAATAAACATGATATATCTTTGTAGTAACGTTTTTTTTTGTGTGTGTGAATTGAAAACCGTAATATCTCTCAAATTTTATTGTTATTTATCCTGTCCATTATGAATAGATATCCACTAATCCAATACTCATTGCCACATTAAATTATATAAATTTTACTTCTATGAAAAATAATTATAATAATAATACATATTGGATTTGTTGCTATATTTAAAGATTGTTTTTTAATGAAAATATTTTGAATATATTCTCTCACCTTAAACCACATGTCTTATCTTAATTTTATATATTGAGTATTTAGTTTTAATTTTTCTTCGTTCTTTCAAGTATATTTTTTAACTTTATTTTCAGATTTAATTTGATTTAATGATTGACATAAAATGTTTATTTCTCAATCATATCAAATCATTCTCATTTTATTTATAGCCGCATCTTTTTATATTATTTGTTTCCATCAATCTTGTTAATCTTTATTTTTAAATTAGATTTCATTTTTTTTAGGAATTGTTAAGAATTAAAATTATTCTTGTTTAAAAATATGATTTATTATTATAAATCTAAAATATAATTTATATATTTATTAATATTTATGAGGATGAAAATTTCTTAGTAAAATGGATATCTAAAACTTTATTCAAACAAAAAAATAAAATACTAAAATTTTATGAGGACTAAAAAATAAATAAATTTTACTAAAAAGAAATCCGGATTTTGTCAATTTTATAAAGATAAAAAATATATTTTAACTTTTCATCATTAAATTTAAATATTTAATTTCTTTAAGTAAATTTTTCACTCAAATATAACCTTTTACGAAATTAGTAATATCTTACATAAAAAGGAATTAAACCTAGCTTATAATCAATTGTTGTATGTGTATTCTTTTAGAACCTCCATCTTTAAAACAACACCCAAAATAAAATTAGAAAATAGCATAAAGATATTTTCTATAATCAATATGATAAATGTAAAACTAAAGAACTAAAAATTAAATCAACAAAATAAAATTAAGATTATGTTCGGTAAAGTTAGCTGGAAGTTAATAGTGGAGAGCTAAAAATTAATTTATTAAACTATAAACATTTGATAAAACTATATATTCAAGTAATTGAAAATAATAAAATGACAGAATCCGGATTT
>PYAF01001401.1:869395-901035 GCA_007407185.1 Glycine tomentella | reverse complement strand
TTAATAAATATATTAAGCATAAAAATGAAAGAAAATATAATGAATTAGATGTCAACATTTTAGTTCAAGTAATATTTCTAAAAATGCTAAAAACTATTAAAAAGTTACTAAAAAATTATTTATCAAATAGTCAAATGTTAGTAAAAAAATTTAAAATTAATTAAAATGTCTTATGAAACATATTCTAAGAAAAGTAAACAATCTAACATATAGAAACAATGAACGAATTAAAATTTGAACAAATACACTAATTAATTCTTTAAAAATAATCAATATCGCTATATATACTTAAAAAATAAATTTAAGAAAATAAAACTATCAATACAGCATCAACAAAAAATTTATAAAGAAAAAATAAATTAATGAGAATTGGGTAGTAAAAGAGATAACTCTCCTAGAACATGTTCAGTTAAAGATTAAGTCTTAACTAAAGAGATATGATTTAATGTTGGACCATCTCTTCAATAGGATTGAATTGTACCAAAGATGTAAGAAATAAAAAGAAAAATTCTTTCATGCTTCATGCCACGCTTACCAAAAGAAGAACACATTAAAGCCATGCTTTCAAACGTGCATAAAGAATGTAGAAATATTTATAGCATTAATTAAATCCAAAAACGTCATTCATAAGCCATTCAAACATAAATGGATCCAAATAGAAAAATATACGGAATAACAAAGTTACCTATCAAATAATAAAGTTCTTCAAGAGCCTTATCCCATTACAAATAATATATATATATATATATATATATATATATATATATGTTATATATCCTTCGCCAGATATATACTAGTGTCGATTCTTTATAATATATCTTTTATCGACACGTAAAATAATTTGTTGAAGAAGTTCATAGAGAAGATGAAGATAATAAATAAGGAGAAATGGGGGAAATTTTTTTTGAAAAGTATAGGTTACGTGATAATGGAAGCAAAAGGACTATTGCTAAAGAAGAATGAAGGCAATATATAAAAGTAATGATTGAGAAGTAGGCCACAATATTTAGGTGTTTCAAATTTCTTCCTACTTTTCAATTGACTATTATGTTGTTAATAGCGTTTCTTGAGAGGAAAAGCCTTTTTTTTTTTTTTCTACAAAAGAGGGAAACCTTAAAAATATGTTTTTTTAAATTGTCCCCAAGTAATTTTATTACAGGCAGAATCAGATATTAAATACAAACTAATACCGCTATAATCAACCCCCACTATTAAATAAATAAATTTAATATCTATGTATATATTGACGGTATAAAGTAATTTTACATCGTAATTCAATCATAAATTATTATTTAAATTATTTTAATATAATTATTTTAAAAGTCAACAAATTTATCATATATAATAAATTGTGATTAAAAATAACTATGTAAAATTTGTTACACTCCGTGCATAATTTTTTTTCTCTAAATAAAATAGGTATCATAATATTTATTTATGAAATAATGTTAATTAATTATAATTAATTTATTGAGTTATCAAATATACTAATTGTGCTGATTATTAAATTTCTAAATAAAATAGGTTTCACCAATTTCTAATTTTAAACAGATATTACTCTGTTATTTCAATTTCAATATAACTTCACTTACCTCTTCACAATTTATTAAGGTTGTGTGCTACTAGCACTTAAGAAATTAAAAATAACTTGTTACAGCACCATTTCCACCGTCCAGTTCCCATAAAGTTACTAGTAATTATCACAACACTTAAGAAGATATATCTTGACTTTGTTTTAAATAGATTGAGATTTAAGTTAAAATTAAACATAGAAAAATTGAAGATAAGGTGGTAATGAATGTTTCTCAAACTATTACCTTTTTTTTGACAAAAAAATATCACCATATTTAATAGGTGAGAAACATAACTTGTCACATCTGGACATGAATATGCAGAAGTGACAATATTGTCCAAATATCCAAATGAACAATAATTTGGTCATAACAAGCAACACTATATGAGAACCAAGATTAAAAATGCACATACCCATGAAACCAGTAGGGTATGTCTTGTCTGTTATAACCTTGCCATCAACAAGAACATGGCGCTGCATCAAGATGACAATAACTTCTCTATATGTTTACTTTAGCTTGTTTCGTAGGATGAGGATCAAAGGAAGACACTCCCTGGACTTATGGGGTCCAGATGATGGCTTCAGTGCCTACACACCTAGGCAAAATGAGTTCAAATAAAAATTACAAATAAAAATGACTAAAAATAGTATAATCGACAACTGTGAGTACTGTACATACAAAGGCACCACTAGTCTTGTCAAGCATCCAATGTTTTGGAGCATTGAGCCTCTTCGAGTGTTTCTTCAACCCTCTTGCTTGAAATACACGAGAAAAACTACAAGTTAGAATTTTAGGTCACAACTTAAGATACTATAGATTACTAACAAATACACCAAGCAACTTAAGATACTAGAGAATGACAACGCAGTAGCCGAACACGACCCTAGATTTACACACACACACACACATTGGAGTTGGTTTGGCACATGCGACGACACATACTGGAGTTCCTCCCCATGCGCCCACTTCTTCATGGCAGTGCCGGCCACGGCGCAGGGGACCAAATCCAAGTCGCCCACCACCATGTACCGTTACAATAGCGCATTCACGAAGACCATGTCGGGGCCCACGTCGCAGACCTTGTTGGTCTCAATGTCGACATGGAGGGGTTCATTCACAGGTTCCCATTGGAGGGTGGCAGAGAGGTGGAGGATGGATGGGTCGTCGGTAAGGAATTTTATAATAGTAAGATAGGATGAAAAATTCTTAGGTTGACTTTGTAGACGCGATTCTCGTTTTCACCCTTCAATTTGAAATTCAAATTTCAAAGACGATTTTTATGAAACCGTCTTAGAATGTGTGAATAAAAATTAAAAATATACAAACTTCTAAGACGGTTGTTACGAAACCGTTTTAGAATGTGTAGATAAAAATTAAAAATACACAAACTTCTATGACGTTTTTGTAAAAGTGTCTTTGAATGACAACTTTCTTAGATGGTTTTTACGGAACCATCTTAGAATTGTAGTTTCTAAGACGGTTTTTATAAAATTGTCTTCGTTGAAAAAAAACATATTTACGAAATTGTCATCGTTTGAGATACGATGACAATTTTTGGAGAACCGTCGTCGAAGTCGAATATGCGTTGTAAAAAATCATTTGTGTAGTAGTGTTAATGTGCATGTTGACTAAGGCCACCAATAAAAATAAATGTAAAAATTAATATCTCATATAAAAGGGGCATGTGACTTATGCAAGAACTAATAAATAAATAATTAAGAATTAAGGATTAAATTATAATTAAGGTATATTGGAGCAAATTTTAAAAATAACTACTATTTGATGAAAGTAGTAATTATAAAGGGGTAAATACTCATTAATGTGAAATAAGTTCTCCTTTCTGACATTAGAAAGTTCTCTTGAAATCTCTAATCATCACGAACGCATAAATTCATAAAGTGGTGCCGGTCAATCTAAGTCAAAAGAAAAAAAAAAAATCAAACGTAAATCTATAACACTTGATTTTCATGTAAATGTTATGTGTAAGAGTGACATGATTGCATCCAAATAGGGACAGGCCCAAACTAGAATAAGAGGAGAGACATTCACAAAAAATAATATAGACAGGGAAATAGATTCCATTAGCAATCTAATGGTCAACATAGCCTTAAGATCAAGGGGGATGGAGAGTATCTTCCAATATCGAGAGGATCAAACCAAGCTCAATCAATGAGGGAGAGTGGTAGCTTATAGAGTGTATGGAAAGGTAGTGCATTTTCCTGGGTAATTTTGGAAAATAAATAAAAAAGGAGTGTATTAGTTAATATAGAAGGAGTGCATATAAAAATTGTTAACAAAAATTGTATTCTTTCAACCCTCTAACTCTGATTGCTTATCCATTTAGACCTTCTTGCCTCTTCATGATCCCCATCATAACGGACCCTCAATGTGTCTAACTCCATTATTAACAAAATACTATTCTTATACTTGTCCCGAATTCAATTATTAATTATCTCTGCTCAATATTATAGTTGGTTTGATATAAAAGGATCATATTGTCTTAAGTTGTTTTTATTTTATTTTATTTTATCTAGATCATATGTATTTTTTAATTTATGTTTGAGTGAGATAAAATTAATATAAATAATAAAACTCTCTTTTTAAAAGTTTTTCAACACCTCTTATAAGATGGAACAACTCTATGATCAGATTATCCACAAGCTTTGAATAGTATCTCAATTTATTTGGTAATTTTTTGAAATCTTAAAATTAATTATTTGTGCATTTTATTTTAAAAGAAGTAAAATTTTAAAGTGAATAAAACTAGTTTTAAACATGAGTCCCACATTTTTTTATGTTTCAAAATTAATTTTATTTTAAATCAGTAAAATTAAATTAATTTTTTCTAACCTCAGTTTAACAACATAATTTCTAAACACACAGTTAACTTGTCTAACATCCACATTTCAATTTTTTAATCAAAATATAAAATAAATATATGGTTAATAAGAACCCATTTGTTTTAAAGTTAAATATATAATTAATTTTGATAAAATTGATTTTAAAATATGTGTACGGTAAAAAAATTATTCTAAAGACAAAGTAAACACACTTAAGTAGTTGAAGAGGAAACCGGTGGTCACCAATTTCTGGGGAGTGAGGGCATAAGTTGTTTAAACTTTAGACATATAAGGTTGGATTCATGTCAAGCCGAAACAATATAATTAATAAAATTTAGATTAACAAAATAAATACTCTTACCATCTTAAATATATTAGTTATGCATTTTTTTTCTTGTTAACAACTAAAAAAGGGATATTAATTTTACATGATGATGATGATGGTATATGCATAATGTCGAATGTCTAGTGTGTTTTTGAAAGACAAATTAGTAAAGATAAATACTAGTAAAATTAATTAGGGATATTCTGATCCAAAATACGACATACAACTAACTCTAACACTGCATTAGCAAAAATCTAACTTTGACACTCCAATTAACACCTATTAAAATTGAAACACTATATAAAATAATTAATATATACAAATATGAGAAAAGACAAGAACCACACTTCGATCTAGTTAACATCATTTCTACGAAAGCACCTTCACATCAATAAGATGCAATCAATCAACCCTAAGCTTAGAAAGAAAAAAAAGTTTCACGTATAAGCTCCCAAAGTAACCAACCATGGAATGTCAAATCAATATATCAATGTATAGTGTCTTAATTATGTGATTTGATTTGTGCATATAATATGCTGAGGATATGCTGCATATTTTCGAGTAACATTGATCTATGATAGAGAGATTTTACAAGGTTAAAAAAATTGTATAATAGCCAAGCCTCCATTCTACCTTTCGAAAATCCTGAGTCATGTTTGGAAGTTCGAAGAAAATCCTATATATATATATATATATATATATATATATATATATATATATATATATATATGCGTGTGTTTCAATTTCAATAAAATTTAACAATATAACATTAGTATAATTTTTTTTTTACATAAATTGTTTTCGACTTTCTAGAGCTGTTTCAGGAAATATATGCAATCAATTAAAGTGGAACCAATGCAAATTTCACGCATGTGGCTCATGCATAACAAGAAAAGAAAATATTTATGGTCATTTTATTATTATTATTATCCATGGAAGAAAATGATTCATTGAGTATTTTTCCCTTCGAACATACTTTTCCTTTCAAACACATTGTGTCAAGCCTTTTTGAACTTACTATGTGCCACCTACAAGAGAGAAAGAGATCACAAGGTTAATATGATTTGAAAACATTGCAATTAAGAGAGAGATATAGCACATTACCTTGTGAAGGAGCAAACGAGATCCATGTTATAAGGTTAGGATTTGAATGAAAGACGAACATACTGATAACGATCATATAAAAATTACTAGAATCAATTAGTTATAACAATCTAAAAATTATTTCTTACATCGATATCATAGTACAATTGATATAGAATCCCCATTCCAATATTAAGAAAATTGTCACTTCACATTTTATACAGGTTTTCCAAAACTTGCTGTAAAATTTTAAGGTTAATTTAAATTTTTTTTTGTACTATTTTAAACAAAAATGTCTAAAATAATGAGAAATATATATAAATTAATTATTGATAGATAATTAAATAATATTTTTCTTAAGTTCACGGAGAAAAGTGTAAATTAAAAAATATAAAGAACTAATTTGAGATAAAAAGATTTTTATATCAGAAGAAAAAAAATTAAAAGTATTTTAATTTAAATTTAATTACATCTTTAAGTTAAAATAGGTGAAAGAGTATTTAAATCCCCCCAAATTTATCTCTTTAATAATTAGACACCTCAAACTTCAATTTCATTCTAACTATTCCTTAGTATTTTTTTTCTCTCTTTACAAATAAATACCTTACTTTTTCTTTACCTTTAACTTTATCTATTTTCCACATAAACACCTTAATATATATAATTTCATCTTAATTAATCCCTAAATTTCATAATTTTAAAAGATTCTAATATATTAAATTGGGATTAATTTAATAACAAAGAAGAAATCTCAATCATTTATTATTTTAATTTTTACAAATCACGTTTTCAAACGTTATAGCACAATAAAATTTAGATTAAAAAAATAAAGACTTTTTTAAATTGTTTTTATTATTTTATTTTTTCTAGTTAATATTTTTATTATATTTGTAACAAAAGAAGAAAAAACTAATTAATTATAAATGAAAACATAAATTTCAGGTAAACTAAAGTTCAAGTAAGGAGTTTTAATCATTTGAAAAAAAAAATTCTAACGATAAATTAGAAATTTCAAGTAAGGTGTACGTGTCTATCAATGAAAACATAAAGTTGAAGAATCAATTTAAATAAAATTAAAGTTTTTTTCAGCAATAAAAAGACAATACATATATATATATATATATATATATATATATATATATGATTATGTAGAAATTACATGCATGATACCAATGATACCAAAAATACCTAGAGTTCATCTACAATTAAAACTCACCTGTTTAACTCTTGTTTATCTAACAGGCCAGGCCATCCTGTTGCTTGCACAAGTTATAGAAAACAATGCCATAACCTGTAGCAACGCAGGCATAACAATTCAAGGCCAAAAGAATACTAAGTAGAGAGTCCTATCCCTCAAGCATACAGAGACTCAAAAAGAGATAGTGACTTTGACAAGTGCTTATAGTATACTTTGACAAGTGCTTATAGTATACTATACTTATCTCCCCCACATAACAGCCCAAAAATCATCCCATGTCACTACAAGCACAAAGATTAAGGCTCCACTGAGCAAATGAATAACAAAATAGTTTGTCTATTAATTTTATCTAATACCACGCACTAAAAAGCATTCCTTGCATCAAATTCTTGTGAAATTCAGTAAATTGAAATCTAATTTCATTTCTAGCTTTCCATATCATCCAAACGACCGCACACCAAATGATCTTTCATCTATCTTTGTCTTGTTAACTCCCAATAACCCATGTTGATTAAAGTGATTGACCAGCATTTGAGGAAGAACGGAGGATATTGTAGCCACTCATAACATGTCTTCCAAACATTAATAGTAACTGGGCACTAGAATAAGAGATGATCAACAATATGTTGTTTAAACATAATTTAGAGTTATAACTTTCTTCACCAACATTAATATTCCTTCTTATCAGATTGTCTCTGGTAGGTAATATGTTTCTGCACATTTTTCCTATGAAAACATTGATCTTTGGGACATCTTCAACCACTAAATATGCGTCCAAAACTCATCCTTCTCATGATGTCCAATTAAATCACCAATGCATTATTAGTAGATTTTTCAAAAAAGTGGTCATTTAATTCCCACGACCATAACCAAGAATCCCAACAATGTTAGCTGATATGGCAACCAGTCTAGTATGACTTCAAAAAATTCATTTATTTCACTTCTCACACAAAAAGTTTCCCGTGCCACTCAAAAAATCCAAACTCACTTCGTATTTCTCTTTCTCTCTGAATCAAAATAACGTCCAGTGGAGGATATCTAGGTACAAACGATTCATTTCCCACCCAAATATCACTCAAGAATAAAGTTTTGTCAACCTTTCCAACTTTTCTCACAATCCATGAATTGAACCACCTAGTCTCATCCAACCCCCACAAATAAAATTAAAGTTTATGATGCCTATTTTGTAAATGAGGATAAATGTTTATTAAGCCTATAGGATAAAAATTTGGGATGCCTATTTGTAAAAAGAGCAAAGTTTAACGAGATTAAATACTCTTTTTTATGTATAAAAAATATTCTTTTTCTTTAAAAATAGAGCTTGAAAATAATTGATGATTTAAGATTTTTTAGAAAACCAAGTACAAAGTAACCGTGTGATGATTTGGAAATCACAAATTAAAAAAGAAAATATAATAAAAATGTCATTTTATTTAAAAATAAATTTAAAATTTATAAAATAAAGGTTGATATTGAAATTAGATACAGAAAAGTTAACATTTAAGAGTAATTCAATAACTTATTCAAAGCTGTTCCAACCCTTTCCCTAAATTGTTCAGATCTTCGACGTAAAATATGTCAACTGAACAGATATTTTGAAGTTCAATCGCTTTTATATGAACTTTACATAGCTAGGCAGCAAATCCCTTAAAATAATGAATATTTTTCTCAAAAGCAAGGACCTGAAGCTGTCATAGTGTCCGATCCAAGAATTCTTTAACACTTGGTACACATTTTTTGGGATATGTATATCACCATTGACCTTAATAATAATATATCGTGATCCCATAAAATAAAATAATATATTTATGAAATTAAATTAATATTCCAACCACGTTCACTCACCAACCCTACATTCACCCACCTAGTTAATACGCATTTGATATTACAAAACTAGATGACAAAGACCATAAAACTAATGGCCATAAACGAAACTCCATCAACATACACATGGGCTTGTTCCCCTTGCTCACTTGTGAACCATATAAAAATTGAATACCTTCCTCATCCAGCTGAGACATTGATCATTTTGCAGGACATACACAATTAATTAAAACATAAAATCAAAATAAATGATATATGAAGAATCTCTTTAAGGGAATAAAGTATGCATTAAAATTCAAGGTATTTTAGCACACAACAATCATGACAGCATGGAAGGATCACATAATAAACAAGCCAGACTATATAGGTTAAGTTTATTGCTTCTTGTCCATTACAAATGCCCCATCGATCGGCTCCTTAAAATTAAAAGTTGAATAATCTATATACGAACAAAACAAAAAACACCAGACACATTCAAACTAACAGCACTCCGCTCCATAGTCTCGCTGAAGTGCTTCATATAATTTTTTTTATAGGTCCACTTTGGTACGGGATCTCCCATAGAACATTTTATTAGGCCAGCTTCAGCTTCTGCTTTTGCATTTTTCCATTGCTCTTGGCGCTGAAAGTACATAAAAAGATGCGCGCCAACACATTAATTAGAATAGCCAAAAAAAATTAATGGCATGTATATATTATTGATTAGTAATTGAGTTTCAAACAATGATTAATTTCCATGAGTGAAAAGAAAAAGTAGATGGAATTAATTAATTAAGATATAATGATGCATACCAAGCCCAATCGCTTCTGATCCCTTCATTATTCGCAGGCGCTTGCATGACCCAACAAACATCCTTCAGAAAATTAAACAGTTAATTAAGGTTAATTAATTTCATGGATTTACAGAATTAAAATATACTATAAGACTAATTAATGGCTATATAAATATATATGTTTCTGATGTCATATATAATTTTCTTTTTTTTGGATTAAAAAAAGATTACCGAATTGTAAAATATATGGGTACATAGTTATGTATATATAAAGTATATATGTAAGAAATTATTGTATATAATAGCTGCAGAGGTTGTTGTTGGATGAAGAACTTACTCCCATGGGACATCACCCACGAGCATCCAGTCACCATCCTTATCTTCATAGGTTGGCACATACTCAGAGCTGTTAAGAAGATCCATCAACTTGCTCTCATTCATGAAGTCTATCATTCCTTGGGCCCCATAGTTACCTTCACCCGTTCCAATATATAACATAAATAAATAACAAAAAAATATAGTTTAATAACCCACAATCATATAGCTTAATGTAACAATCCCAAGGTGATTAATCCAACCCGTACACGCATCATTAACAATTCTCATGCATCAAGGATCTAAAACTTTAATTGACATACATGTACATACATATATAATAAACAGTATATATTCATTTCATGTCACTTGTTTTTATCTCTTCTTTATATGGTACTGTTGGTATACATGTACATACATATAAAATTAATAGTGATGTTTCGACACCCTTGTGCAAGTGGTTAGAGAAGAAAGAAATAAAGAAGAGAAGAGAAGAGAAAAAATTGTAATATATAAAAAGAAAGAGGGAGAAAGAAAGAAATGGGTGTAAAATAGGTGCAGAAAATATATTATGATGAAAAAAATTAAGGTTGGATGTTTAAGTTGGCATTTTTTTTTGTGTGTTTGTGTGTGTGCATGGTTATCCTTTCAGTCACATGGTAAAAATGTCGTTTAAAGAGAGGGAAATATAATATGTAGGAAGCTTTATTGTGTTACTAACCCATGGTGAAGGAGCTGAACATTTTGGCCAAGGCATCAGATAAGTCTTTGTAGCTTTTGTACATTGTGAGGTCCACCTTGCGAAGGTAAGGTGCTCCATCCATGGAAACCTTAACAAATGCCCCAGAATTAGCAGTAGTGCTGCTTGTTGTCTTCTCAGCTACTTCCTCAGTGCTAACCTTCTGTACAGCCATCATGTTCTTCCTGTATGACCTCACTGGTGGCCAACCAACCACTTGAGCCCTGAAAATGTTATTCCAAATCCCCATCAATCTTCACTTTCTAAATATATGTTGCAAATGCCTTATGCAAACTGTATATTATAGCATTGATAATAAATAATCACTAAGAAGTTGTAAAGGAGTTATAAGGTTGAGTGAGTGATAAAAAAAAAAAAGTAAAAAAGAAAAGGTACATGGTTTGATTTTTCTCTAACAAAAAATTAATAATTAATATTTAATGATAAAAAAAAAAAAAAGAAACTAAGAAGTTACAACGTACATCAACTTTCGGTGCTTACAAACTCGTTGAGAAGTTAGAAATAGATTTGTAATATGAAAGTTATAACTATTAACTTCTTAGTAAACTTGTTAGTAAACGTGAAAAATCTTGTATGGGATATGGAATCAAACACACTATTGATGCTACGTCCAAGAAAGAAAAGATTTGAGAACAGAAGAATGCGAAGGCTTTCAATTATAAAGAAAAAGTGAGAAAAACACTTACTTAGCCGGTGGCTTAGCAGGGTCCTTAAGGAGAGTCTTCTCCTTTGAGACATTCTTCAGATTCTCATTCAGATCTTCCTTGGTCTGAAGATTAAGCTTCAGATCAACGGTCTCAGAGAACCCTCTCTTCCCAGTGGCCCTTGGAGTTTCCACCTCAGAGCCCCCACCCCCGCCCCCGCCACCGCCCCCGCCAGGCAAACCGAGGCAAAGCTCAGTCTCCTTGAGGTTCAGACTCAGACCATGCTCCTTTGTCAGCATAGTTTCCATTTCAGGCTTGTCAAAGAACTCACTCACACAGCTTATCAGCAGAGTATATATAAAAAAGGAAAAGAACAACTCCTTTTTGCTTTCACCTCTTTGAAAGTTTTTCGCCTTATGGCTATAGCTCCCCTTTCTTTCTCTTGTGTCCTCTTTCTATTATAATGCTGCTTGGTTTGTTTGGCTATATAGATTACAAGAGAGAGAGAATGTGTGTGATAATAGCCCTCAATAATATAGCTTTGAGGAACTTGTGCTTGTGGCTGCATGCGTATGTCATATCAGGTTAGCGACCAATTGCATGCTGACACATGGAGATATGTCGAACGTTGATCCTTTGCAGAACGAGGGTAGGCTTAACCGACTCTCATAATTTTCCCTAAACTTATATTATTTTTATTTATGTGATATATATATATATATATAGATTTTTTTTTATTATCACATCAATTATTTAATGTATTATTTTTCTTTTTTATGTAGTATTTTGCATGTAGTACAAAGAAATTATATATAGAAATTAATTAATATATATGATTTATCATTTTCATGTGCAAACGGGATTTTGGGTACCTACTGCAAATGGATTGACCTCCCATATGTCTCCCCAATATTCTAACCAGTCATTGTTGTAATTTTGAAATCACATGTAGGGCACTTGTTCGTGTTAGTTTTCCATCTTATACTGTCCTCTCATTTGAGGACTAGTTACTTAGTTTAGTTATCTAAAATAGTGCATCGTGTATTTCTGTCTTCACAAGAAGGCAAGCATACGTAATTTGCAAAATTTTATTAGATACCCTTACCCGGCAACCGTGCTTTCACCCGTCAAATAATTGGATCAATTTTTGTAGGTTTGTCTACATTTTTATTTCAATAATATATATTCTACACAGTACTTACACTGATGAAATTCTTGTTTTGATCAAAGGAAAATATTTTTCGTTTATATGTGAAATCCTAGCTAGACGTCTTAAATTAATCTTGCACGGTACTTAAGATAAATTTAGGAATTTCGTATGTATACTTGCAAGTACATAAAATTGCCTTATTCAAGTTGGTGGTTGGAGTTCTTATAATTTTTAAATCTCTCGGTTATATTTATATATCACTAGAACCGTGATAGTGATGATGGCGCGCGAAAGGCAATAATGTAACAGTGATGATACAATAATAATAGTAGTAAAGTAATTATAATGATGGTGAGTGATAGTAGCAACTGGCAATACTGATGATAACTTTGACTTTCGTTGGATTAAAAATGTAGAAAAAATCTGGGTCATGATAGGAACTAATGAGATCATTTTGACATAAGTAATTTATCATGAACTTGAATGCTATACTGGTATGGAGTAATGGCAGAAGTTTTAACTAATAAGCTAGAGGGCTAATTTATATGTTTCGTACGTCAATGTAAAGAATACATTTTAAAGAAAGTATTGTTTATTCTTTTTTAATTTTTAGGTCTGAATTTTAACCCAAGTTAACTAAACTTAATTTCTCTTAATTTTTTTTAATCAGCAAAAAAAAGTGTATTGATAATGATACACGGGATAAACCCATATACAAAAAGAAACAAAATGCTTAACATAGGGTTAGTGCCCATTTATATCTAAAAACAAAAATAAATAGATACTAACCTAAAGCGCAACCTTTCTTAATGAATTGAATTCCTTTTCAAGTGGATTAGTATGGAGCGACACGGTGAAAATTGAATCTGGTTAACCAACCAATTTTCTATTTATGAAACATATATGTTGAATTTTATTGGTCTAAATTAAACTATAGAGTAATGTTACATCCATTGTATAGTTTATAATAAGTCGATTACAGCTAGCTCTTGATCTCTCGTTTATTTATTATAGTCTCTTCTATTGGTGACGATGATGATGATATTGGTTGTTATTGTCGAGGGTGCTATTTTGTAGGGATTGTCGCGGGCATGGAATTAAGATTTTGAATGAGTTTGTACAATACAATTGAATTCCCTAATTCACTGAAACCACATGAAGTGAAACCAGTGGGGTATCCGCCGGCCGCTCCATATCACCGTCATATATATATTAAAGTTGCTGCTCCAGGAGGTCGATCGTAGATCTTATTCAAGGTGTTGCTGCAAAAGAGTTTCCGTGCATTCGAGTGGGAGTGGAGTAAATTAAATTAGGTTGAGGAATGGTCCTTGAGCTTTCCAAATAGATATTTTAGGTAAACATAGTGTGACATATACTTTTTTTTGAAGGGAGTGTAACATATACTTGAATATGCAGTCTAAGTGCATGTGCCTAGAAAGATATCTGTAGCAAATTATATCATAAAAAATGATATTTTAAGATTAATATTCTTATTTTAATTCAGAAAATTGATTCAATAATGTAAATTTTGATGCGTTCACATAAGTAAAAATGATCTATTAATGGGAGAATTTGTGTTTAATTTTTATCGTGTGTAAAATTTTCTTTGATCAACGATAATCATGCACCGCAAGTGAGATTAATCTTTGACCCACTAGATTGGTACACTTGTGGTCTCTAACCTAGGAAAAAATATCCTTACTTTATTTTTAATCCAATCTTATAAGTGTAAAATATTGATATTGATGCATTTTTTTAATTATTTCAACTCAATCCATTGGATATTCGACGAAAGGTATCAGTGATACCGGTGTGTGAAAAAAAAAAAAGAGTATAGATTGAGGTGGTTTGAGTATGTTATGAGATGACCACTGGATGCTCTTGTAAGAACAAGAATTTGGCTACCAAAAGCTCGACACAAAGAGAGGTAGAGGTCGACCGAAACATACATGAAGAAAGGTAGTTAAATAAGACCTAATGGAGTGAGATATAGATTGACGGACGACTTGTCTTAGGACAAAGTGGAGAAAAACTATAAGTTTGGTGGAAGGTTAAACCCATTAATGGTTTTATATTCGAGTCATTCCCTTTGTTTTAGTTCTTTTCCTCTTCTTTTATCTCTTCTTCCTTTCACCCATTTTTCTCTCTTTTGTCTTATTTCCAATTTTTCTTCCCCTCTCCCTTTATCTTTCTGTTTCATTTCCGATTTATCATTAGGTTCATCTACCACCGACCCCAATTAACTTAGATTAAAGGTGATGTTGATATTGATGTTGATTTTTACTCAATTCATTAAATATTAATTTAAATTTGTTATAAACAAGTTATGTTTACATTTCGTAAACTTAATATTAACAACTCATATATATATATATATATATATTATAATTGATGTTAACTTTTGGAGTTATATTTATAATTTTTTCAAATATTAAAAATTATTATTTTTATTATTAAATATTTCATTTCTAATTTAAAATTATCTTTTTGAATACAAAGTTATATTTTATTTTTTAATTGAAAGTATCTCTAAAATATTAAATTAATAATAATTTCATTTAAATAGAAAAAAATTAAGTCATAAATAAATTAATGACTTTTTTTGTTGTTGCTGAAATCAGGTTATGATTCAATGCTGATGGTGTTATATTCGGGCTTGATTCTGATATATTTTAGCGTGGTATTCTTTTGGGCTTCCCACTCATTCTATTTGCAAATCTTGGGGTTATAGTCTCAGATCGATTGCAATTCTTGCTTCTGGTGTAATCTCATATGGTTGTTTATACTATATAGACTAGTACTACGGTGCAGTGTGTGTTAAATTCAACTTATTCAAACTTTTGTGTAAGCTATTTATTCAACAAGTTAGTTTTGGATTTTTAATTAATTAAATATATAATTCTCCGTTAAAATTACTCTAAATTATTCAAGCGGTCAACCAAGTTTGACATAGGCCGTCTAAGTAGCCATTTTCAAATGCGCTAGTTGTTTTGTAATGCTCATGCCAATCTAGGTGCAACTAGGAAGATTAACATCATGGTTCCTTTTTTTTTTTTTTTTTCTTTGTAAATTTAAAATTTTGAATGTGTGATCAAGTCAAAATGTTAGATCTGGAGGAAGCTAGTAAACGCTGAACAGAGTTTAAGATTAAAAAACCAAAAAACATTGCCTTCGAGTTCAAGGGAATTCTTACACCAAAGGAACATTGAATTAAGGATCAATATCACTTGCAATTACTTGAAGAGCTATATTGGAACCTTGAGATCTAGCATGAAAGAAGGGGTGGCGCAGAGTCAAAGCTTCAGATCATGTCTCCCTGGCTCCCCCCTCTCTCTCTCTGTTTTTTTCTTTTTCTTTTTTTTTTTTTGCAATTTGCCTATAGCATGCATGTATGTGCGTATTCTTTTCTCTCTTTTTTTTTTTTTTAAAAAAAATAATCTTGGACCACTAATAATATTCACTGTATAACCACTCACAATTATATACTCTTGTGAATAAATGAGCCTGCAAAAGTGGGAAGAACATCCTCTAAAATAAGTTTATTTTTAATGTAAACAAAGGTAATTTAAGTTTAAATTAACTTTAGTTGCTTAAAACTATATATGCATTTTAAATTAAATTGATGATAGTTATATCCTTTTAACTTTTGATCACAGACAAACTTATCATACACCAAAAAAACAAGATAATCCAAAAAAAAGACAAACTTAGCTTAAAATTAATAATATATATCGAAGCAAGTTGCCAGTTGAGTTTAGATATTTAAGTAAATGATATGGATTTCCTTAAATCATCACTGATGGAATCGTTTAATTTGATGTTAATTCATATGTACTATACACATTCCTTTACATGACGTTTAAAAATTTTGGTACAGATATAATAAGAAATATAATTAATATTTTGGATTTCATTAAATATATTGTGTAACTTCTTAATATATTTTTTTATCACTCTAATTAATTAGATTTTTTAACATTAGCTACACAATGACAACTACTCCTATTCAGGGTATTTCATGAAAAAAAAATTAATTAGTTATTTAAAACGATAACTAATTTGAAACAATTTTTTCTACTAAAACATCGCATAAAGTAAAACGGAGGGAGTAATTCACAATACCTAAGATTTCAGAGTACAAGGGAAAGGATTACAGATATGTAATACTACAAATTAAGTCAGGTGACCTGGGATGTACAACAAGGTTGGTAGATGATTTAGATATATAGTACAAGGTGTTAGATAGAATTCACCATCAACTAGACGGGCTTAGTTCAAAATAATTTTTTCAGTACAATGAGTATAATCTGTGAACATAAAATTCTCTGTCCAAAATCTTGTCAGCATTTCATCGCGATCGATATGTATGAGTAATTGGTTATTTTATTGGAAGATCTAATTAAGTTTCATCCACAAAATTAACACTAGCTTCAAGAAATTAGTTTCTAAAGCATAAAAATGCGTTGTATTCTACCGGGCATATATGATTTATATCACATGCTAACAAGCTTTTAAAGAGTAATGCCATAGAAAAAAGATAGATAATACGGATTTTTTTCTTAGCGAAAACTATACAACAATTTATATTATGATTTCTGTCAAACTTTTTTTTATAAAAAAAATGTAATTAATCAATGGCATAATTACTAGTTTTGCAGTGATTTCATTAAAAAAGAAGAAAATCTCTTACAGTATATAGCAATGTTCAACACTATAAATTTAATCTTCATAGAAAAGCTTTACCCCTGTCTTTCTTTTGTACTCTCTTCTTTTTATCTGTTGTATATAACAAATGGAGAGTGAACACATCGTCCCCCAGTCAAACTCTTGAAGTCCTTGTTTCATTTATAAAATTCTTGTAAGACATAACAATAGCCACACAAATGCAATGCATTAAATAATTTAGTCTAAGAAGTCCATGTTCTTTTCAGCCTCCTTACATTCCTTTTCGTTGGGCGTTACAAAGAGAATAATATGATCATCACCAAAGCACGACTAATTAATAACGCGCATCTTATTATATTTTTTTATTATCATTTTTTAAGATATGTACACATTTATAGTTTATGGTGAGATTCTTCAGGGAAGCTTCCATTTAATCTATTAGCACATGCATTTCACTGCACCATTCTTACATAAAGTAAATTATTGCTCTCAGATCTTAAATTAATAATCAAGGAATAAAAGCACATGAAATCTCTCATTTTTTTCTACCTCATGGCAATTTTTTTATACATACACAACTTCTAGTTAAAAGTGGATGCATGCCAAATTTAAATAACTAAGTAGAATTAGCTAGAGCTAATTAATTTAATTATTAATTTGGTAAAGAAAGAATGGTTTCCTAATTATGGTAAGGAAAAGAGGAAGAAAAATGGATAGGAAGAGGATATGTTTCAGCAAATCCCCAGCAGTCCAGCAGGGCACATGATGAAGATCAATCACTATGATGAGTTTTGCAATATCATAACTACTGAACTTTTAGGGCATGGCGATCACTTAGAGACAGGTCACATCGCAAAGGGAAGGAAACATCTCAAACCCTAGCTGTGCCCTTGCCGTGTCAACATCCCTCCTTAACCCCATCCTTGATTGTTTCTTTCTAACCTACCTCAATGATTTTGGATTCATGTTCTCTTGGCCACATATTCGTCCAGATGGACTTTCCAAATAAAAACATACCCTTTTCATCTTTTAGCCTTAATGCAGTCATAATCACAAAAGAAAACAAGGACACAATTTTTCAGTGCAGGGAAACCCCATGCATATCCTTATCTAACGTAGACAGTGGCTTCAATTTTAGATAATCCCATAATCTAGCTAATTTTACATGTAGAATATGTCGTGGCGCGCATAGGGATTTTAATAGTGCGGTCCAAATACGTAACATACATATTTTTATGTAAGGTCCTCTCCATTGATCAATCTTCACGAACGTAATACCTGGAGAACAGTGTGTGCGAAAGGGGAGGAATTTTAAAAAATGTATTAAGCGAATTTTTATGTTGTTTTCACTAAACTGAGTACTATAAATTAAAGAGAATATCGAATAAATTAAATTGTCTTAAAATCTTGCTGATTGTCACTTGAGATTGAGATGACTCGGGAATTAACACGTATTTGGCAATAACATATGATTGTTTTGTTTTTTATTTAGTAAAGTAAGAAATTACGGCGAGTTTAGTTAAGTTAAACAAAAGTTTGACAGTCCGTGGCTTTTTATCCTATCACCGATGCCATTTGTTTAATTGCGTCTCGATGTAATAAGCATCGAGTAGTTCTTGATGTAAAGGATTTTGCAAGATTAGTGAAAATCTTAGTAAGTTTTATTGGGGACTAGATCGATGTAAGCCTTTGATAGTGACTAGACTGGTATAGAATCTCTTTTCTCATCTCTCTCTCACTCTATAGTCTATACTCTTTTTACGATGCAATATCTTGTATATTTCTTGAGTCTTTTAATTATTGATCATTTTAGAAACAAATGCATTTCATTATTCATCATATAGTCTTCTCTCTACATCTTAAATAGTCTAAATCAATGTAAAGAGTATAAAGAGTTGTTGTTGTTGATAATTAATACTTTAGAATTGAAATACATCCAATTATACAAGGATTAGAATCTGAGTAGTCAAAAAGAATAATATAATATATTACAACTATATAAAATGATTTAAAGAGAACATGTATCATGAGTATGAAACAGATACAATGCAGAGAGATGAAAGGATCCGAGCCCAACAAAATTGTCTCGTTAAGACAATTTGTTCCCTCCAATTGATGTCAAAAGTTAATGAACAATTATCTCCCAGTATAGAATGGATTAATGTCTGAAGATTGGTGGCACTACCAATCAATAGTCCAAACGAACATAACAAATGCTTGAGGAACCACACACAAAGAATGAAGAATTTATGTGATATGAAAAATGCAGTAGTATGTAAACGAGAAGATTAGAAAAACTATTATCTTTTTTCTATCTATTTTTTTATTATCCCTGTGTATATATAGACAACAAACAACCATGTTGAAGAGTTACTAACGAACCATCGCGACTGTTGGCGGTGAACCATCGCAACAGTTCGTTATCGAAGTGATTGAGAGTAGTTATTGTTTTTCGAATGATCACGATTCGTTATTGGAACTGTTGAGAATAATTATTATTTTTCTAACCTTTTTCCAATCATCTCTTATTCATAACCCATGGAGTTTTTTAAACATAAACTCCAACAAGAGCCAAATTAAAGCCTTATGTTTTTAGCTAATGTCAAATAAAGAACTAGCAAAACCTAGATTATAAATTCATTTTTAAATATCAATGTCATGGCTAATATTAACTTTTTCGACTCTAAAATGTTGAACTCATATATATTATGTATCTTTAAAAGCTTTCTCTCCCTCTTTTATCGATCATTAAGATCTCTTTTTCTTTATTTTCAATTTACAACACATTTTGTGAACACCGACCTTTATTACATTATGGTGAAGGATCTTTTAATTAAAACAAATAAATTTTAAAATAATTTTGATTTGGTTGTTTCAATCTTGTTCGCTCTTTCACTTACCCGCGGCACAGAATCCCAAGTTGACTCTCTCATCGATGTGCTTGTTGTAGATACGTCAGACTTAGTTATAAACCACTAATTATTTAATTGATTAACAATTTAATGAATTATCATTACGTACTAATACAGTTGTTTAATGTTGGCCCAGCCTCACACAAGAAATATATTTAAAGTGTTTTCACCCTCAATAATATCATTCCACGTGTTGGTAGAGTTTGGGACAGTGGACACAATGGTGGGGGATGACCAAATACTTTTTTCTTGAAATGTTTAGTTTTTACACAAAGAACGTATAGAATGTATAGACCGTATCGAGCCTGCCCAATTAATCTGCCCATTTGTATTAATCAATATTATCATTTCTACAACGTACGCGGCTTTTTTTGTTAAGCTATGATTAGCAAAGCTTCAGAGTTATTTAGGCAACCATATTTGTTCTTCTTTAATTGCAAATGCTTGAAAAAGGAAGACTATCTTAATTTTAAAGTAAAAGTACATTACACATGCCTCTAACTTGTTGACAAGAATCAAATCAAATAGGTATGGCAATGGGGTACATGTTTCTACCCCCGACTTTCCAAGTCCTTCTCGCCCTCACCTCTTCTTAGGGATCAAGTTTTGTTGTCCCGTCTCCAATTTTATCTTCTTTTTTTATTCATAGAAAATGGAGAAAATATGATAAATCTTTTTATAATTAGACTAAATTTATTAGAACATGCTAAATTAAAATTTTTAATTAAAAATTGTTTGATATCATTTATTTTTGGATAGCTTAAAGAAATTTTAAGGTTGAAATTCTAATTGCTTAACAACAGATTAAGTAAAAATTATTTGCTATCATTTATTTTTTAAACTCAACATGAAATTAAGTAAAAATTATACTTAATTATAAGAAAAACAATAATTTCATATATAAAACAAACATCAATCTATTAAAATTATAAGATTATAATAGTAATTTAAAATATTTATTATATCAGAATAGCATTGTGACGGAGATGGGACTAACATACCCAATCTCATCCCTAAATTCGACTTTCTCAATCGGAGAAAATCCAAAATCGAATCTGGTCAACTCGACATCTTCCCATCAAAGTTGGGTCGTGTCCAAGTCAATCCCCATGAGTACAGGTATACTTGACATGCCTAAAATCAAAGCCTTAAAATAGTAGTAGTTAATCTTTGATAGTATTTTTTTACCATTGTTTGGTGTTCTCCTCTTTGTATAAAGGAAGGAGATATATGAGAATATGCTTTAGTCAATCTAAAATTTATCTTTATATTAGGGCAGAAGAGAGTGTAAGAGGGATGGTTTGGCCCGAGTTAGACTTCTTAATTGAAGTCTTAGAGAAAAATTCTTTTAGTTTTTTTTTTTTATATATAGAATTCAGTGCATTTCCACTGATATAAACTGTTGAATACAAAGGGAAGTATAATGGAATTATAAATGTGTGGCAACTCTATTGACATTGATAACTTTATGGTTTTGTTCCACTAGTTTCTACATAGCTTTCTGATATGCATCAGACTGGAATTTCCTATGATTGTAATGTTTTGTTACCTATATCACTTGTACCCATAGTAACATATAATTATCTTTGCCTACAAAAATAAATTCTATATTGACATTCTTGCTAAAGAATGAGCATCTTTTTATTTTTGGTGGAGGAATGAGTCACCTTATTAGTGTTTTTGCTAGCAAACTGAATCATAAAACCTGGATGAGAATTTAGCATTCGCTTGATATGGTCAATAATGACACCACATTCAGTAATGTTGTTCTTCCACCCTTTAAGTCTTCAACTAAGGTTTTGCAGTCAGTCTCGAAAATCACTATGATATAAAAGGTAACGTGCGCAACCCATTTTATAACTTGTAACAAAGCAAAGGCCTCCCCTTCTTTGACATATTGTCTTTAATTATAGTTAGATAATATATGTTTGAGTTATTTAATTTTCATTAAAATATATGAAGTTGATTTTGATTTATAGGTTAGAAGTGTGAATTGTAAATTTTTCTTCTAATTTTTCAAGGATGTAAAGAACATCTTAACTAATAAGTATGATTTAAAATATGACGTTGTCTTTTCATGCTACCCAACATAAAAAAATGGAGTCATTAACTTTTTTCTCTAAAAGTTCTCTTTTTCTATATTGTATCTTTATCTACCTATATAAACTTGAGTGTTTACACATTTATTTTATTTTATTTATTTATTATTTTATTAATTTGTAAAATTTTAATTTGACATTTTCTTAAAATTACACCACAAACAAGAATTTGCCAAGTATGTTAATGAATCATGTGGTCATGCTGTTGTGGTGTGGTGGAGGAGAAATGGTAAAATTTGGAAGGATGTTGATAAATCGCCTTCTGTGATCAATCAAAGGGTACAGGATATTTTGTTTGATTGGGGGGAGTTAGAAGTAGAAACGGAATCTGCAACATGACATTAATTGTGTTTCCCGTTGGAAGAAACCTCCTTTTGGTGTGGTTAAGTGCAATTTAGATGTCGCCTTGTTTGCTAATCAAAGATGTTTTGGTATTGGTTTATGCTTACGGGGTGATTTGGGTCAGTTTATCCTTGCAAAGACAAGCATTTTTTAAGGTCTTTTGTAGCCTGTTGAAGCAAAAGCCATGGCCCTTCTTTGAGGCTATAGGGTGGGTTTGTGACTTGGACTACAACAGGTTATATTTTAATCAGATTGTAAAACTGTGGTTGATAATTTTAATGTTAGATGTACAACTTAATCAGAATTAGGAGCTATATTTAGGTTTGTGTAAAGATAGGCTCTTTTTTTTTTTTACAAACAGAGAGATATGTTTTACTAGGAAGCAAGCTAATTGTGTTGCTCACTCTTTAGCTAGGGAGACAGAATTCTATATAGCAGCCAGCTTTTTGTTGACATTCCTAGGTGTATTCAGAATCTCATAATATATGATATGAATTAATTTCCTTTCTTAAAAAAAACAAAAAATGAAATATAGTAAAACATATTTTGAGTTCGATATTAAATTGGGTCAAAGTAAATGATGATTGAATATTTAGTTATTTTTTATTCTTTTTCTCTTTTTTTTTTATTTTCAATATATTATTTTTATTTACCGAAGGGTGTATATGTAAACTGAAAACAATTTGTGTAATGGTTAAGTTGATAAAAGGTACGAGTGGAAGAGTCTTATATTTTTCTTAGGTGTTTGTTGATCTAAACATTGTCATGTCTCGCTACACCTGGATATCACTTGATTTTTATATTAGACGACATGAACTGTGCTATAAAAAGATAACGAGTAACTATGTCTAATCTAGTCACATCATAGCTAATATTAGCTTTATTACATTAATTATTGAGATTTTTACATTATTTTAAAGTATTGCATAATTTCTTTTTCGAGATGTTCATCATATGTGCTAAATAGATGTCTTAGATTTATTTTAATGTATTACTTTTATTAGTTTAGTTTTTTACACGAATTGTAGGAATGATTACGGATATTTAGTTTTACCGAACCAAATAAATGTTACAATCTTTAGTCCCTAAAATTTGTAGGAATAATATTTTTTTCTTCAAACAAAAATTGTAATATTTAATCTTAAAATTTGTAAAATATCTTTTTGTTTTTTTAGCTTGACTGATTTTTGTCTCTTTAATTAATGCACAAATCGTGACGATTTTGTTACCACAGGAGAGATTAAAAGAAATATTTTAAAAATTCAATAGGCTAAAAAATGTAAATAATTATAATTTGAGAGATTGACAAAGGCATATTCCAAATTTATGGGGACTTGAAATATATTTAAGACAAAAATGCTTATTTAGCTACTTTTTTCAACGGAAGGGACCAAGACCCGTTATGTGCTTTATAATCTTTACTAGAATCATAGGGGATAACGAATCAAGTATTGGCTAACAAAAAAATCACCATGCTTTAGAAAAGAAGATTACACGAATCATTTTCTTAGTTAATATGTCCAAAAAGAGTGATCTCGCCCACTCTCTTATATTTGCTTTTGTAGAAAAGGATAAATTAAGAAGCAAAACTTAATTTGAAAGCTTCATGTTAGGGACTAATTAATATATAAGGAAAGGGAATGGGGAGCAAGGATGTCGATTTAAAGAGATTCTGATATCACATGAGTACATGTTGTGTGTGTGTGTGTGTTTTTTATTTTGGAGTATTTGAAAAGATTTGAATTTAAAATGACATATTTAATGTTTTAGATTTTGCTTTGTGTTTATTTTGAAAATTCTTTTTATTTTCTTTCTGTTTTATTCTAATTACATCAATTAATTTCTTTCCATTTTTATTTAAAACAGTCTAATTATCTCAATTATTTTGTTATCATTTTTATGTTTTTCTTATCTTATAAATATTGTCCTTTATTTTTCGTTTCAAACACAAAAAAAATATGCTTTTACTCTCTTTTTTACTCTGATTTCTCTTTCTTATTTTTATCAATTTTTATTCCATATTCATATAAAAAGTTTGTTATATATATCCTAAAGAATTTAGATAATATGTAAATAAATTTTTAAGAATAATATTTAACACACTTTGGCTAAACAATCGTACACCAATGAGCAATCATTGAGAACTACTCTGCACATGAAAGCTGATTTGGAGTGAGGATTCGATCAAGATCATCACCAGCTACCTGTACTAGTACTTTACATGCGCTTGTTCATGCCATAGGCTAGCTACACACCTACACCTAAGTGTAAACACACAGGTTGACCTAATATTGCTGTCTCCCTTATTGGTCCAGCCTTTTACTATACAAGAATATCCATGGTCCAGGCTAAAGTCATTGACCATATCCTTAGGAATTAGGACATGTTAGTACTTGGCTTTTTAATCAAGTCTTCATAAATGCTTGAATTTTATATTTGGTTGTTGATAAATTTAAAATCTCGTTTTCGTTAATTTCTAAAACACTATCTAAATTTATGGACTAAAAATAAGATTTTAAATTTATCAGATCAATAAATTAAACTTATTATTTATAATAATTTGTGATTGAATAATATTTTTTTTCCAAGGTTTCAAACAAACAAGGGACAAAATTACCTTTGAATCGGTGGCGTGTCTAGCAAATTTAATTTCGCATTGTTTAGTGCTTAAAATACCTTTTTTTCAACTCTGCAGTAATAAGTAAAAGCTGAACATTATTGCAAAAAATGGAGTGGTCTGTCACGCAACGAAAATAATCCGAAATCGATTAAACTATTTATTTTCTTATTTTTTTTTATTGAATGTGTTTGATAAGTGCGAGAGCTTATAAACTTTTTTTTTTTACCAACTTATAATACTGTATTTTATTAGTTATAAGTTGTTAAAATGCTTTGTTTTTTACAATAGACTAGAGATCATGGATATTCTTGAATCCACATGGTTGGAGATTAATTCCATTAGCAATTTGTTATTGTTATTAACCTATAAAAAAATTACACAAAAAGAATCAAATACAAATTATTCTGATAAATTAATGATATATTTGTTACATATGAATACAATATAGTCTTAAACCACACTATTCTCTGCCAATCCTTAATTTTGAGTTTGTTAATATGCTTCGTTTCTTCTTTGGTTCCTCCCAAATAAATAAATATCTCCTTTACATTTTATTTGGTAAGATGTTAACTAGAAGTTGACACAAAGTCTCTTTTTATATAGGCAATTGAACCCTATAAGAATTTTTTATTTTATTTATAAGAATTAAATTTAAATACCAAAAATTGTATAATAACTCATACACATTTTTCAATTAATTAAACTAGACATCTTAATAATTGAACCTATAAGATAAGTGTGAAAATGATTTAGTAAGCAAATATTATGACATAAAAAAAGTGAATTTTGTTTTGGATTGGACTTGGCCCATCCATAACCTGCAAGATTGGAATACAGGTAAAAAAAAATGCATCTCAGGCGACTAACAAGTAATAACCACGTGGTGAAAAACATATGATTGTTTAGACCATATAAAAAGGCTTATTAGCTAGCAATCTTCTGAATATAGTGAAAACATCCAAATGTATTAAAAACTGCATTGATGATATTTATGTTATTTTCAGCACATCATTTAAACTAGTTTCTAAGTTTATTTATTAATTAAAAAGTTGTTTGGTTTTATTAATTAGTAATGTGGAGTAATAAATAAACTTTTTTCGTAGTTTTTAACAGTTTTTAAAATGTTATTTTAAGTAATATTTTATAAACGTTAACTACTTATGTATTATTCTTATTTGATCCTTGATATATTTATTATTTGTTTTTACCCTTTTCTACCTAAATTAAGATCTATTATAAGATATAATTTTATTATTTTTATCCTTTTTATATAAGGTAAAATTTTATTATTTTGATCATTTTATTAAATAAGATATTGTCAATTATTTTTTGGATATTTTTACATTTCATATTTATTTTATTTATGATACTGTTTATTTGATTATTTCAGCATTATACTTAAAGACATTGATATTGATAGATAATACCTTTTTTAAAATATCATTTATATTACACTATTTATTTTAACAGTTAAACTATTAATTTACATTATTTATTCTATTGTTTTGAACATTATACTTCAAAATATTTTAATCATTATGCTAATTAAAAGAAATTATGTAACAATATCATATAAATATTTTTATTTAGGTTATTTTATATTTATTAGTTACTTTAACATGTGATTTTATCAAATAGTCATATTTTAATAAATTAATTTAACAATTTTCAAAATTAACTTTTCAGTTTTCAACAATTTCTGGATAGTTTTCCGGTTACTTTCACTAAATATAGCCTTATTTTAATTTTTCACTGTTTTTATTTTACTTTTTATTAATTTAAGTGTCAGAATTTTTATAGATAAATCCCCTACATACCATGACTTTTTTTTAAAAAAAGTCCTACCGGACCATGACTTCTTTTTTTTTTTTTTTTTTTTTAAATCCTACTTACCATGACTGCCACGAAAGTATCTTAGCAATAACAACACTAAGTAAACTCTTTTACAATTTCGTTATCAATTCCTTCATCGTAAATCACGAGATCATCCCCAAAGATTTGGGCATTAATTCTTCTTCCAAGTGCTTAGAAACCACTTAAATTAAAACGGTACATAGATTTATAGGTGTTAATTCATCATTGTACCCAAGGCTAGACTTAATATTACTTATTCAGATTCACATGTTGGATATCGAAATTTAATTCATTTTATATTTATATAATAATTAATTTGAACTTATAATATTTGAATTAAAATTTTGATCTATTGTGATTAATTATTTACACTATATTTGTATATTTGATGATTTTGAATTTGATTAATTTAATAAATTATGATAAAGTTGTTTTCTCTGAAAAAATAATTAAAAGTTCATTGAATAAAAAATAATGTAAACTATATCAATATTATATTGTAAATCAAACTAATAAAATGACATTTTAAAAATCAAATTAGATCAATTAACTATTTTTTCCTCTTAAAGCGATGTAATCTAATTTGCAAACACGTTTTTATCATCATTTATGAATTGAAAAGATTAAAAAGGGGTTATAGCCCATTATAGAGGAGCCCGGTCCGACATTAGAGGACAGTTTTGATAGACATGTCTGTTTCTTTGAAAATCTCATTAAAAACTGCATGCCCTTTTCACCAAACCTAGTGAACACTCTCCTTTTCTCATCCTCTCTTCACTGTATATACGACTTTCTTCTTAGAGCCATGTGTCAAGAAAATAATTAATTAATATTAATATTTTTAATGGCACCGAAGGAGAAGGTATATTATTATACATTAGTATAAAATTTCAGTTTTATGTGTGGATACTAGCATTACGATTCAGTTTAAAAATATGTTAAAGTGATGTTACCTATCCAACTATGTATCATTTTAATCTTGATTATTTGATTCTCAAAAGGTACTCACTTATAAAGTATTTCAAAAATTGAATTCACCGTAACAGTAAAGTAGATCAAATATTCAAACATGACTTCTTTTTTTACTGAATATTCAAACATGATTCCATTGTCCAATATCTAAAATGAGGGATGATTTGTTTGAATATTTGTAGTGTTAGGAAGTGTACCTTTTGTTATGCAAAATATTTTTTGTATAGGCCAAGATTGGTGAGCTCGGACATACTCATTTGTCATATGTTATGTTTCGGATTGTATAGTCACCTTGGTTATTTGTATTTGTTTCTTTCTAGCACCTCTGATGCATTTAATATATTGCTAATTGTTGATAAAAAAAAGTCCATAAAAAATGTAAAATTAGTAAAATATAAGTGACCGTATAACCACAAAAATAAAGATGCATGTTAGAGGACAATATATAGTAAGAATTAGGATTTTCAATTTTGATAGTTGGGAGGTTAATTAGGTGATTAGATTAGTGAGCCGTTGAGCTATGTGTGCAATATATATGTTTTTTCTCCAACAAACTTGAAAACTAAGTCTACAATATATAGTAGTCAATTAATACAATCAAGAAGATAAAGATGCATATGTTAAATGACAATAATAAAGAACTAGAGCGAGTTTTCAATTTTGAATTGGAAATATTAGATTATTAAAGTTGTGGGTTGTTAGGCAATAGATGGAATATTAGTTTTTAATTTATTAAATAATTTGAAGTAAACATACACAAACAACAATTAATGTAAATGATAAAAGTAGAGATAGTATGAATCTATAATTTTCAAAATAGAAAATCTACTAGCCCAATTCACTAAAGTTATCAAATCAAATAGTCCATTGTGTGGTGGGTCCGGAGAAGGAAGTAACGATGAAATGAAGAAGGGAAGCGCACGAATGGGCTTGGATGCAGACCAAAAGGACAAACACAAGAAAAGTGTGTGTCTGTTTCTGTACATGGTCTCATCATAGTGGGACCACTGATACTACCACTCCTTTCCTGTGGATTTCCTACGGACCCATCAAAGGGACACCACACGTGTTCCTGTACTTACGTTCCTTGTCTTCTTTTAACATTTCACTCTTTTTAAATCTATTTATCTATCACTTTTTTTTAAGGGAAATTATCTATCACTTAAAATATATACTATTATAATTAAAATAATTAAACATTTACAATACATTAATAAATATTTTTATAAAAAAATTAATATTTTTTTAAATAACAAACATTTTTAAGTTTAATTTTCACACACTTAAGAAATTCACTTTCATTCAAACTAACAACGTATTAATATTTTTTTCATGATTTATGATTAAATAATATTGTAGAAAACTTTTGCACTATCAAATATATTTAAATTAAATTCATTTTAACGTAAGTCATAACTCGCAATTATAACTTAATTAGTGGAAGATTTTTTTTTACCAAAATTAATACAACATTTTAGTTAAGTATATAATATAATTGTCAAAGCCTAGTTAGTAACCATGTATCTGAAAAGATACTTGTGGTTTCACAATATAAAAAAATACTGAAAAGAGCTCTGTCAATTTTTTTTTTTATTGTAAACTAATTCTGATAAAAAAAATCGTGAATCTGATTATTGTGGAAAGTGAGAACTCTAAATCTAAAACATACGATCATACATAAACAATCAAGATTATAAATTATTTTATAGTTACACAATTATTTTTTAAAATATATGTTCATTTTTCTTTTAATCTTTGTCGTCCAAATATAATTTAATGTTCTTAATTTACATTTTTTTTATAATAACCATGTGTTTTTACAAAAGTCGCGATTACATTATTTAAAAAAATAAAATAAAGTCTTTATTGTGCTTTTAATCCTTATGTCATTAGTATTATGTTTAATATTAATTTGATAGATGTTGTTGATATAACACTACAAAAATAAGTTATAAGTCCATCGTGTTGAGGTGGGAGTTGAATCCCAATCTTATGCTAATACATACATGCACATCAAGTAATAAGTTATGTATGTATGAAAATTATATAACTTAAATGCACGGAGGAAAAAACAAAAATACACATATTTACTACTACTAAATAAATAATATGATATTATAAAATTAAACAAATTTTTTTTTTATACTTGATACATTTTAATTATAACTTAATCGATCACTTGTTTTAAATATTTTTTATATATATTTTATTATTTTATTTTTATTAATTTTCTTTGTATACTTTAACTACTGAAATAAGATATTATTATTGATTTTATACTTTTTTGGTATTTAACTTGAAATTATATTTATATAATATATTTTAGATTAGACTTATTTAAACATATTCATATCAATTCCAATATAGTTATATTTTGTAGAAGTATAATAAATATTAGTACAGTTCTTCCAAAAATAAATATATTGACAATATATGTCATATATTATATATTATATCCTATATACTAATATATTTATTACAATATTTATTAATAAATAAATATAATATTGTTTAATTTAATAAATATAGACTAGTACATATTAATATATTTACTAATAAATTTAAATTTATGTTCTGTAGAATAAGTATACTAGTATATATTATTATACCTCTACATAAACATAATATATTGGGAATGATATAAATATATTAAAATAAAATTAATTGTAAATATATGATATAAATATTTTTTTATTAGAATAAAAAAAATTATTAAATCAACAATAGTATTACATTTTAGTCACTAAAGTATGTTAAAAAAAAAAACTTAAAAAAAACAATTTTATAAAAAGAAAAATTAGATAAAAGAATGTGATTAAATTATGATTAACACACACATATATATAGGTATTTTTATTTATACGTACTTAAGTTATATGATATAATTTTCGTGCATTTAAGAAGTAGCCAACTTTGACCTAGTGGATCTTGTGTTCAAATTGGAATATAAACTTAAAAGATTTAAATTTCATCTCAAACATTTTGTGAGATTATAATTCAATTAAGCCTAAAATAAAAAAGCATACCCTAGAGGCATAATACAGCGGCTATAGCTATCATCTCATCTACCTTATACTACTCCAAATTTTTAAGCAGTGTCATCACATTTTTATTAATTTCAACAATATTTTTTTAAAAGTACTTGTAACATATTACATGTTATTAAACATTCATATAATATATAATACTATATATACTAGTTCTTTTATTTGAATTTTCTAAAATATTTCCATTTTAATAAATACATGCAGGAAATGCACCTGCAAATTGATTCATTAAGGGGATTAGTTGAAATATAGAGAACTAATTAATCTTAGGCCAATCTAATGGATCTGTTGTCAAATGTAGGGCTTGATGTAAAACGAAATGGTGGGATCACTCTGTTGGTATTGTCATTAGTCATTTTGGTCGGATATCATATCATTGTGAAATTATTGATATGTCGCCAACAGTATTTGAAAGCCATTTCAATCACATGTAATC
This sequence comes from Glycine tomentella, assembly GCA_007407185.1. Classification (NCBI taxonomy): domain Eukaryota; kingdom Viridiplantae; phylum Streptophyta; class Magnoliopsida; order Fabales; family Fabaceae; genus Glycine; species Glycine tomentella. The sequence goes on along the minus strand of PYAF01001401.1, from coordinate 869,602 downwards.
CAATATCATCCAATCCAATGCATTTGGCACTTGGTATAACATTCATTGAATGCTAATTGCAAATACATGCAGCAGTACTTTTAAATATACACTATTTTTACATAACAACTAATTAACAAGATTTTTTTTTTCAATTTATTAGTTGTTTAAGTTTTAAATATCGATCATAGTTGGATTGATTGGGAAGTTTTTTTTTTTTTTTTTTTA
>PYAF01001401.1:845135-869295 GCA_007407185.1 Glycine tomentella | reverse complement strand
TGATTTATTTAATGAATCTTTTAGAAATTTAAATGTTATATTAGATTTTAATTTTTAAATATTTTAATCTCAACTGTCTATTATTTTTAATCATAATTTAATAATTGTTATTAGTTGTTCTCACTTGAGAAAATATTCTCACATAATAATATTATATGTACATATAAACTTTTTAAAAAGTTAGTTATAATCTTCACCATTTATTTTCTAGAAATTTAACAAATAAAATTAATAATTTATTATAACCATTAAATTCTAAAAAAAATGAATGATGAGAAAGATGAATAATTTTTAAAAAGTTATTCTTAATATAAGTTAATTTCTCTCTCTCATATATATATATATATATATATATATATATATATATATACTATGAGGATGATATAATCATACATAAAAATAATAAAGTTATTATCATGTGACTAGTTAAAATGTAACAAATAAAATATATACATAAAACAAACTTCACAAGATGTCTCAAACATGAAATGAAGGTGTTAAGAGCCTCGTCACTGACTATTTCTAAGTGAATCTCTTACGTGGGAATAGTTACTCAAACTAAACACAACCAAATTTAAATTTAATGATATTAAATATTATTATACGTATGTTCTTATATTCGAATTAAATTCTATTTTATTTTAAGTTCTAAAAAGTTATATTAACTTTAAAATATGATTATTGTAACTATTTTCTTCAAAATAAAATTACAATAAATATCACTTTTATATTTTTATTAATTTTATTCAATAACTTAAATTAAGTGATTTTACTTTCTATTTTTACATGATTATATGTGTTTGTAAAAAAAATTTAGATGATTATGCATAAAAAACATTTATTCCATACATCTACAGAGACTAAATGTTAATTATATTAAATTATTAGATATAAACATAAATTTAGGAATAAATTAAACCGTAACTATGTTTTAATTGATAATAATCTCTTAAAGACTAATTTAATAACAAAAAATCATTTTTTTCAGTTCTTATAAATATATAGGATAGGAAGATAATTGGGGCATCATGTGACATTATTTTGATAGTACTTATGATAATCTAGAATGAAAAGAAATCATGTTAAAAAAATATTAAATACAGAAAATAAAAAGTCTCAATATTATTTATTTAAAATTAAAATTTCTCTAAATACTCTTAAAATACTCTTTATTATATAATTAATTTCCCTTTAAAAATATTTATTATTATTATTATTATTATTATTATTATTATTACAAAAATGTAATTTGACTGTGGATGAATACCCTAATGTTAGTGATAATACTTAATTAAGATATCTAGTAATTTAATATTCGAGAATGTTGTCAATGACAATGCTAGCGAATAATGCAATGCGACAAGACAATATATTTCAGTATTTAATGTGATACTTCATTTTCCACAAGTCTGTTAGTGGCCAAACATAATAAATTAGAATCTTTGTTAGCCACAAGTGAATGCCAAGAAAATTCATGTCATTGAAGTATAGCACCTAGTCAAAAACCTATCAAATAAGCAAACAATTAAGGTAAGCTGGGAAGGGAGGGAAGTTTTAGATCTATCATCATAGTCCTCCACTTTAACCGAATATTAATTTTCCAACTACTATTATATGATATTTTAAACATGGATATTTTATCATTCCAGACATTCCCTTTTCACATTCCATGGTTGTAATGCGTTCCTCACCTCTCTTAATAAATACTATTTAATACTGTCTCATAATCCTTTTCATTTTCATTCATGAGAATTATATATGTGCACACACGAAAGTAACATGAATTTGTCGTATCAGATCCAACCCGGAAATGTTGTAGCTAGCTATAGTGAACCAGAAAATCAGGCTAGAAGCGCAATCTATATCTGATTTCGAATCGAATGATCATTAGTTGAGCATCACTATCTCACTTATGTTTTGAATTGTTCAAATGCCAAGTGCCAAAGCCTTCATAATATGTAGGCCACCACTAGTTAGTTCTATAGATATATACTACACAGCCATGTTGTTGGATTTCATACCACAGATTCTAGCTTCATTCATTAATCAGCGATGGTGACAAAAATCCGACACACCCAGCAGCGAGAGCCAAATAATTATTATTATAGTAGTGAAAGTGTAATCTTTTCAGTCCTTCACAAGCAATGCATGCAGAAGAGCCCGAGCTAGCTGTTACACATTTTTTTATTATATATAGCTTAATTGAATTGGTTATTTAGCAATGTACGTACGTGATTAAATTGAAGTTTCAAAAATACATTGTGGCCTAATCTAATAGTATGGGTGGTAATGAATATAACCATCAGTTGGACTAGTCTGTTAACCAGTCTTTTTAGGTCGGTTGGGTTAGGATTATTCTACTCGTCAACTTGTTTTGTCCACCTCATTTTAATAACTTGCTAAAAAATGGGTTTGCGATTCGCAAGGGACCCTTTGGCCTTTTTATTTTAAATAAATAAACGATAATAAGAAAATTGGGTAGAAATGTAGAATTTTTGGGGGTTTCCTTTTCATTTTAGTAGGAAAGTGGTGTTCTGTTTAGGAGTCGAGAGGTTATGGGAGCATAAATGTAGATTTTAAATTGGAATTTTAAATTACTTTTTGGTAGATATCATAATGTCAAATAGGATTGAAAATCCCTCAAGATTTCTTTTATTTATTTTTTTAGTAGTAAATCTCATTTTGAGATCTTAGAGAGAGAGAACTTTTTTTTTTGGATAATGTGTAGATTTTGAGGGTTTTTTTTATAAGAATTCATTCTTTATGTTGGATATCTCTTCACCTCTTTTATTAAGAGATTTAGTGAAGATGAACTCAAAATCTTTATTCAAGATCTAGTATTAAAGATGTTTTTAAGAGATATGCAAATAAGATATCTTTATTTCTCTAATAGTGTTTATTTTTGCTAATATTGAAGATAAAAAAAGTTAGATAAATAAGATGAAATAATACAATTAAAAACAATTAGGTCTATATACAGATGAAGTAGATAGAAGCAAACGGGAGCATAAAACGAATTTCTTTGATAAAATTTTTTTTCGTTTTCATTTTATATTTTTACAGTTTTGCCAACCCATAAACAAGACATACCAAAATTTTCAACCTAAATACCCAAAAATGGATTAGCCCATACCAACCCGTTTTCTTTATGGGTTGATGATGACAGGGTAGTGTGGAGTGTAGACTGCTAATTTTGCCACCCTTATATCGATTATCTTTCTTCAAAAACAAATAATGATGATCTTGAAAATAAAATAGCACTTCAACTATATTTTAGTCCTTGCAACATATTAAGGATAACAAAGGAAATTAAAGCAAGATCGCGAGATGACGGCTAATAAGTTAAAGAGCAACAATACAAGAGATCACTGGATTAGAATATGAAACAATTATTTAAATCTAACACATTTTTACATGAAAACTATTTTTTCTTAAAGAAGTAATCTAATTGTTTCATAGTTTGTGTATATATGTCCTCTTACTTAAAAAAAAAAAAAATCAGCCTGTCCTCATACTTAATTTGTCAAAAAGTTAGATGGCCCAATGGATCTTTGACTAAATTGTGGTGATGAAGGAAGGAATTAATGGCTCTCTCCTTACAAGTGATGAATATGATATCATATATATCTTCTGACACCTTTTCATTTTGATATTCTATCTGGCATTCTAGCTAGGCTTAAGGAGAGTTAGTGGTCCTCTCACCCATTGTCCAGATGGGGATGTCTAGATGAAAGTTTACTTAAGCTGTAGTGGTGAAGCAAGAAAAATGGTCCTCCCACCACGACTCATGAAAAAAATATTAATGGGACTGCCTACCACATTATATGGTCTCCTACCCACAGATATAAAGAGAGAGTAATTTAATCTAGCTAGATAAAATTTAAGGATTGCTATACTTGTTTCTAAAATGTAAAAAGGTTCGTATTTGGTAAAAAATCACCTTGAGGGTATATCTTTAAATATTTTTTTAAAGAATGATATGTGAACACTTTCCTGCTAATATAAATGCATATAAAAAGGAAAAAAAAGTATAAATATAATAAATGATATGATTTAACATATATAAGTTAACTTTGATCATAGTTCGATCAAAGTCAATAATCTCATCTCACATACATTAGTTATAAATTATTACTAAAATTTTTGAGATTACATTATTAGTTTATTTAAAATCTTAAATTTGATTAATTTACATATAAGTTTATATATATATATATATATATAAATCTATGTAAAAGTAATCTTTAAGTATTTTTTTTAAGAATGACATGTGAACACTTTCGTGTTAGTATAAATGCATAAAGAAAGAGAAAGGTATAGAAATGTAAATGTGATAATTGATATGATTTAAGATATTTCAGTTGACTTTATTTAGTTGAGTTCGATCAAAATCAACCATCTCATTTCATATATATTAATTATAAATTGTTACTGTAATATTTGAGATTTCATTATTAGTATATTTAAAATCTTAAGTTTGGTTAATCTACATATAAGTTATATATATATATATATATATATATATATGTGTGTGTGTGTGTGTGTGTGTGTAAAAGTGTAGTTTTTTTCTACTGTTTATTTTTTTTAATTTAAGATAAACTATTAGAAATATCAAATCAAAACCTTAAAAAATGACTTAAATAAAAGAAATAGACTAGATTAGATTTTAAATTTTTAAAAATATATAGATCAAACTTAAGTCTGAGTTGTGCCTTACAAAAGAGCTGGAAATATGAAAGTGGATACCCCTGCTAGGTTTGCAATTATTTCTAAGGAAATGTACTGCATGAGGATTATCCCCTCCAAATTGAAGCTTTTAATTTATCGGATGTACAAAACTTGAATTCTGATGAATAAAACATCCAGATTTTCTATTATAAAAAAACTTAAGTCTTATAAAAAGAAACTAATAATATTTACTTTAATGCTAATTAAATTAATATAGTTATATGTTATATATGTATGTATATGTGAAAAAAAGAACCTAGCTAGTAGCTAGCTAATTCCTTTAATTTTTAGTTATATATATATATATATATATATATATATATATATATAAAAAGCTAGCTAGCTGCTAGCCAGACATCATAATAACATAATTTTTCTTTTCTTTTTCTTTCCCTCACATCCATCAACTGCTGCCACTCACTTTTGTGCTTGAAGGATATAAAAGATGGCATGTGTGAGAATAGGTTTTTTGGGTTAGAATTAATCCAAGGCAATCTAACAGATTTGAACTCTTCTGAGACGAAAATTGAAAGCACATGTTTTCATCAGTTTAAGTCTACACCTCATGAATAATCAGCATCAGGATTACAAAAATAAATGAATCCTACCTTACAATGGGCAAAAAATTAAATTTGAAACAGATCCATAAGTTATTTAAAAGTAGCGCAAAAAATAACCAAATTAACTTTGATGTGCAAACATAAATTGTGATATTGTAAACAAATGCAAGATTAATTTTTTTTATGGAAAAAAATAATTTCTCTCCCTATATCCGTACTAAATTTCATATCAAACCAAAATTTAATGAAATATGAATCATTTAATTATTTATTAATCGATGTTAAATTTAATAAAATTTAAGACAAATCATTTTAATAATATATAAATTTAATATAACAATTAGATTAATAAAAATTATATATAAAGTTATTAAATGAATATAATAATTATTTAAATTATATCGATGGGTGGAATTTGATTTATATATATATATATATATATATATATATATATATTGATGAGGAAGGGCCCCTGTCCTGCTGTACGTGTCAACAATTTAAATAATATCTATATAAGTCAATTACAAGATAAATCTTTAAGCAATGTGCTTCTTTTTTTCTGGCTTCATACAGAGTACTTAATTGGTCATCTAAACTTTGAAAAAAAAGAAAATCCGAAATTAATACACTCTTTTAGTTTTTTTCCCCCTTCTTATGTTCGCTTGTCCGTCCCGTAATGAACCCAAATTAATGCTTACCCGTCGTTCAAAAGAATCAAAACTAAAAAATAAATTAATGCTTCTCCTTTCATGAGTAACAGACTATCTTTATCTTATAAATTTAATAATCATCCATTCTAACACTAGATTTTCTTTTTAACATCAATTCATTTTTTAATAAGTCACGTACGTAACTTCGTTCTTATACATAAATATTTTTTTTATTCCTATAAAATATTGAGACTTAAATTTAGATGATCATAATTTAAATTTTGAATTTTGAATATTGACACATAACATATCAAATATAGATATCTTGATTCAAGTAATTTATTTGAATATTTTCTTCAATTTTGAAAGATTTGATTTTTAATTTATTCTTATCTAATGAAACAACATTTCATTGTTAGGTCTACACAAAGAATTCACACAATAATGTAAGTATATTGGTTTTACATGTAAAAAAATAAACAATATTTTATTAAAAATTCTTAAAATCAACTTTACCAAAATATAAATCAAACGGAGCCGTACATATCTAATTACCTATGGCGGATTTGATTGCCCCAAAAAGATTGACTTTTTCGGGGGGAAAATAGATCCACAGTCCACAATAAAAGTCGGAAAATGATGTATTTTTAATATTACTTGATCCATCAAATTTTAATCCTATTAAAAACAAGTTGCCAAGAGTTTTTCCCTGGCCAAAATGAAATAATCACGTCAACCATTTTTCAATCCTAGTTGTTGGGCTGCTGTTTACGATTATTTTTATTTCAATAATTTTACTTGTTGAATGTTCATGCCTCTATTATCAGCTTTTCTCTCTCTCTCTCTCTCTCTCTCTCTCTCTCTCTCTCTCTCTCTTTTATTTATCAATAATAGCATTATAGCAATACACAATCTTGCAGGTATTTTAATTTTTTTGGTGGTTGTTGAGCTTTAACGCAGCAACTGCCTTAAATTTAGGTGGAGATAATTCACCGCTTAAATCTAGTTCCACTTTACTATTTAAAGTGATCACATTTGATTCAAGCAAGAAATAGTTATATCACAAAATACCTATAAGAAAAACAGATTATTATTATTCATTTTCTTGTTCTGTTTTTGATTAAGGCATCTTACAAGTTCCAAGTACAACGAGGTTCACATGTAAAGAGGCCCCACAAGACATAGAATAGAGCAATGAAAAAAAAAATGAGACCCACATGGGCATGGTTCCCATGACCAAGTGATAGGGGATGGACCCTCCATTCACATGGGCATGTTCCCTTTGCCTTTCCTTAAAGCCAACGCTCCTCATTTATCTCCAAAACCGCATCTTGACCCCACCCTTGTCCTCCTTTTGTGGGGACATCTTGCTTTAAACTTGCTGCTCCTACTACCGACACCTTAGCCTGTCTTTGTCCATATAATTTTTTATTTCTTATTTATTCATAACTCATACACATACACACATACCATACCATAACATAACATTACCTTCCCCTCCTTTTATCTTCCTATAAAACAAACCCCTCAAAAACACTTGCATCACATCTCAAGTCTTATCATCATCATCATCATCTCACAAGGGATTCAATACAATACCAAGCTAGAAGAGACTCCACTCATCACCACCTCAAGCAACTAATTAACAAGCTAGTACTCTTTGAGGGTTTGGCAATTGGCATAGATTAGTTGTACTTGGAACAAGATGGAAAGCACTGTCACATTTGAGACTGATCTCAACCTCAAGGCAACAGAGCTTAGATTGGGTCTTCCAGGAACAGAAGAAAGTGTTGAAAAAACACTGCCTGCAAGTGCTAGAATTACCAACAAAAGGCCTTTGACTGAAACCTCTGAAGAGTGTGCTTCAAAGGGTTCTAGTACTCCACATGTGGAAAGTGAAGCAGCCCCTCCTGCCAAGTAAGTTTATAATTAACATATTATTATTAAGGGTTAAGACTTAAAGGTCTTTAATTTATCTATCTCATGTTGTTTGTTGATGAGTGGGGATGCATGCTTTAAAGTTCTTCGTATTTTTTTGAATATTTTGAGTTTGGTGATTTATTGAATGTGTTGACATGTATTACAGGGCTAAGATAGTGGGGTGGCCACCAATCAGATCCTACAGAAAGAACAGCCTTCAGGAGAATGATGGTGCTGGGATTTATGTGAAAGTGAGCATGGATGGAGCTCCTTACCTTAGAAAGATAGACTTGAAGGTCTATGGAGGCTACACACAACTCCTCAAATCTCTAGAAAACATGTTCAAGTTGACCATAGGTGAGAAAGAGTTTTATTTTTTGTTTTTGTTTGTTTTATTGAGATGAAATGAAACTACTTAATCAAATTTTATAGTATTTGTGAAAATGACTGTGGTTATGTTATGTTTATGGCTTTTCAGGTGAGTATTCTGAAAAAGAAGGTTATAAGGGATCTGACTATGCACCTACATATGAAGACAAAGATGGTGACTGGATGTTAGTTGGAGATGTTCCATGGGAGTAAGTGTTTTACATTACATGACATCTCTCTCTTTTTCTTTTTCTTTCTGATCTTTCTGCTTTTGTTTGTGTCTCATCATCATGAGTTGATCTTAATCTGACAGAAACCCTACTTTTTTTGTGCAGCATGTTTGTGACTTCTTGCAAAAGGCTAAGAATCATGAAAGGATCAGAGGCAAGGGGTTTGGGTTGTACTGTATGAGAAAACCAAACCACTAAAATTACTATGAGCAGAGAATTAAAAAGTGTTTTGGGGGTGAAGGGAAAAACATGCTGAAAAGCTTGTGTTCTCGGATCTGAAGGGTTTTGACTTTTGAAATCACTTTAGTGTATGCTTTTGGCATACCTTTATATGGAGTTATATATACTCTGAAGCAGGAGAAGATGGAAGATACGGTGCAGTTTCTTCCTCAAGTTTGGCAACTTTTCTGGTGTATTATTTTGGCATCTGTGGTTGGATGCTATGCTATGATGTTGTTTCCACTGATCCTTTTTGAAGTTTCATGTGAGAAATCTTAGAGAGATTTCAAATGAAACTTTGTGTAGAAGAGAGAGAGAAAATTAAAGGTTATATGTAATATTGTTTAATTAATCCAAGTTTTTTGGTTGTGTTGATACAAGAATACAGTGTAATATACTAAGTGTTCGTATGTGCCTGTGTTATTGAATGGACTCAAAATTAAGTATGTTAGTTTGCGCGTGATTATTTTCCTTCTTCTAATTTCTTGGAACGTCTCAAATCTTAATTGAGTTAATTCTGGTGCCTTTCTTAAGTTGAAACTGAAAATTCAGATGACAGTTTTGGAATCATATCCAATAATAACATACCATCAGGTGACTAATATCTGATGTCTTCAATTCGGCCATTTTTCCATCTTTTTCACACATTCAACAATCAACATCAAATGGTTATTAAAGGTTTAATTTTGCCACACCCTTTTATCTAAATTTAATTCAAAAACTCTCTATCTTTTCTTTTTATTTGGCCTTTTTTACAAAATGTTGTATAAAATTATTGTACAACTATCATTTTTCGAATGGAACGATTCAACCATCTGTTTATCATTTCCCAAGGCTTTGTGGATGCCGAATTCTTGAAAATGGACTAATATTGTAGTAGCTAGCCTTCCCTCCGATGATTTCAATATTAAAAAAAAATCAACACCAAAGATATGTTTAGGTATATAATGATGAGTAAAATAAAATTATCATTCCATTATTTAAATATTTTTATAATGGAATGAAATAAATAAAAAAGTAGTTTTATCCAATATAATACTCTTGAAATGAAAGAAAATTAGAAGTGCTAGACGTAATGAAATAGAATGTACTTCATTATATATTCAATTAAACAATTCAAACAATCTAATACTAGTATTACTTTATTCTATTACATTTTTTTATATCAATTTGAACATAGCCCAAGTAAAAAAAGAGTATTAATAGATATAAAATTATTACTGAGTTATTGTCTAGAAAGTTATAGTTTTTCTTTAGATAGTATGCTTGACTTGTGCATTTACAAAAGTTTATTCCCGCAGAGTAGAAGTTATTTATGCTTATTTAATAAAAATAAACCAATCACATAAAAATATATTGAATATGGGGAGCGAGGTAGATCATAACTCATAATATTAATATACCATATAGTACCCAATTGGCGATTAATTACACAAAGAAAATTAAGATGAAATCTTATAAATGTTACTATTTACCGAATACAAAATAAGAAGTTCTTCGTTGAACAACACCTCATATGCATAAGCTCGATTTCAAACTTGTTAACAGTCTAACACAGTTTTCACATGTACCCATTCTCAAATACTGTCATTGAATTTCCACCCACCTTCTACATTTCATTTCCATTGATTAAAAATATAAATTAATTATTTTATAGTTAAATGATTTTAATTTCAATAATAATAACTAAATAATGAAGCTAAAATTACATAATTAACTAAAAAATTGTCCTTCATTATAATATTTAATTCATTTGAATTTATATATTGATTTTTTTAGATAGCATATATTGAAATTTTATGATTTGGACATTATATCTTTATCTTCATATACATTATAATAATAATAATAATTTTTATTTTTAAAATAAATTATCCCTGACTCAGGGTCTAGATCCGCTGCTCAACTAACGAGTTACAATAAAGATGGTGAATGACTGCACCAAAGACATTGCGAAATAGTAGTAAAAGGATAAGGTCCAACGTAAAATGCAACTTATCCATCAACAAAAAAATGAACGGGAAACAAGGATATTAAAATGATGACTTTTTTCCATTAAAAATCACTGTTTTTATATATATACTTCCTCTGTTCTATTTGATGTGACATTTTAAGATTTTGGTATAGGAATTAAAAAATATAATTAATATTTTAAATTTTATAAAAATGATTATGTATTTTATATATATGATGAGATATCAAATTATATCGGTATAATTTTGACAATTATTACAACCATTGAATTATTTTTATAACTTGATATAAAATGTGAATTTTATTGATGCAATCATTGAATTATATCTATGTATTGTTAAGATTAATTATGTTAAATTTTATCAAAATTGAACAATAATAAGAAAATAATTAACTGGTCTATGTTTTAATATATTTTAAAATATTTATATTATGTTAATTTTAATTTTTATGAAAAAGGTAACAAATGATTTTAGATTAATATAAAATTTTGTATATATGATCTATACAAAATGAACTTTCAATTTAATGGTAAGTTTTATAAAATGATGCAGTACTTATCAAGGTTATACCGGTATAATTTGATTATTTCTCACTCTATATATATATATATATTCATATTAATTAAATTATTTCTTTTTATTTTTTATTTTCTCACTCTACAGTAAATGATTACAGATTTAATAAAAATAATTCTCTGTTAATATTGTAAAATGACAATCAAAATAAAGATTTTTATTTATTTATTTATCAAAATACATTATATCAAACAAACTGGGACCATGAGACTAGAGAGTAGTGAATAGAATAGAAATTCTGCTGTTTCATTATTGACTGGCTATCTTCATTTTACATATTCAAGTTTCAAAATTTTCGGAGTTTGACCGAATATTCTCATAAACATAATTATGATGAGACTCTAAGATTTAAACCTTGACATTACAGAAGTTGTGATTTTCAATTAAACGAAACAAGATGGGTGACCTCTGATAAATATAATGTCCTTTATTTAATTTTTGGTACAAATGGGTCCTCTCTTTAATTCCAACTGCAGACAATCACTACATTTCCTGGCAATTGAGTTCTCACCCAAAATTGTTCTGTCTAAGGAATCTCGTTACCCTACAAATTATAGATATTTAGGCACGATATACAGTGAGGTTAGATAAGAAAATGGTATATGGGTGGTTGTTTGTAACGATCTTAATTTAAAGAATTAATATGATCATATTTCATCAATAAAATAAGAAGTCAAGGACAAATAATGCACTAGACAGTATCAGCCTCCAAGTTTTGATGCCATGACCTAATGCAGATGTTGTTAGCAATAGAGTGACAAAGTTTAGCAAATTGTGTTTGTCTTTGATAATATACATGATGCAGTGCGGTTTAGGAAGAAATAAGAAATTATATTTTATTTTTTTCCCTGCAGGGAATCTTTGTATTGCTGATCTGAAAGTTCACTTGGTAAAATTAAAACAATAAAAAAAAATCATAAACAAAGCATGGCGAATATTAATTACAGGAGACAGGAGGACTTTGCAAATCATATTTGTATTGAAATAGGAAAATTAAAAGGTTTAAGCAACTAGATATATTATTCATATTTTACATAAAGTTCATAGATCAAAAAGCAAAACTGCGAACTTTGTTGTTGGTTTCAGAAATAATTAAATGTCTAAATTGTTATTGCATAATATGAATTAATGAATAATGGATTCAAAGTTGTACGTCTTGATTAGAATTTGAAACCGTGTCTGCTTTCAACGGTTATGCAGATGAAACATCAATGCTGGCGACAATTTTATAACGGGAAGATGTTTAAAGGAAAGTCATGGATAGGTTCATGCACATAGCAGTTTAACTAAAAGATGAGCTTTCGTATTATTTCTATATAAATATAACATTTTTATAATTTGTTCTATACTTAGCTACATTGAATAAAAATAAATTTATTCAATATTTTGAGATCATAAATAAGATAAAATAATTTATTTAATCAAGAAGGTTCATATATATATATATATATATATATATATATATCAAGAAAATCTAACAGAATAAGAATTTATTAAGATTTAAAATTAATTTTGTTAAAAATATTATTAGAAGACATGGAGTTATTCTTAAAATATACATAGTAGAAACATTAATTTTGGCGTTGGTCTTTTTGGAACTAAATCATCGTTTCCTTATTCATTAAAAATGACAAATCATTACTGCTGATAATTAATAATTTTTTCTAGAATATTATTTTTATTAGAGAGAGAAAAAGACATATGTAGTTTGACTGTATTGGAGAGACCCTTAACCCTATCATTTTTTTTTTCATTCACAAAATAGAGTAATTTAGTTTCAAATTTATCAAATTAGTGTAAGTTTTAAAAAATCTATTTAGAGTCAGTTGCATTTCTAATACAATAATTAAAAAATCATAAAATATATTAATAATTAAATTTTTTTTAAAACAAAATTGTATATTTAAATGTATTTTTTATTTTATACTTTTGCAATCGCACAATTATAAAATAAGTAATTCATATACCACGTTACACAACTTATATGTTGGATATATCACTTTTCTTTTATAATTTTTACATAAACCATATGCAAATGTACGACTTACTAAGTATGCTTTGGACATGGAACTTAAAGGATGACATGCATGTGGGATGCTGGAGGCAAGAATAGTATCTGAAAATACAATTGGAAAATTCGTTATGCATATTATTGTGGTGTGGTGTAGTTTTGATTAATCATCATCAACCTTTCCTAATGGCTTTTTTTAAAATTATTTTCTTAAAAAAAAAACTTACCTAATCGTAGTTTTGAAATTGACATCTAAGATATGTACTCAAGTTGACTATCGATCGTGTGTGGGCTCAGTACTTGATGTACACACAGGTCTCAAATAATTATATTTTACTCCCCTTATTTCGTATTTCTTCTTCTTCTTTTTTTCCCAGAAAGGAGAATAGTGAATGTATAACATGCTTAGAAATGAAAAATATAAAACATATTATATTTAAATGTAGAATTGTGGATCAACGTACGTACGTAAAGAAATATTAAGCAAATGTTTGTTTTTCTTCTTTTGTAACTCTAGATTCTAGAAGTGATATGTAGAAATATATCTCTAAAAGTGGTGATATATAGAAGCAGATGGTAGCCTTACGTTTCTTTTTTTCTTTCCTATTGTAATTACTAGGCTTATGCTTAGGATGCCTTTGAGAATATGCCTGCAGTTTACCCATCAAGTATTATTTATTTTCTAATTAGAAAATCTTTCGACTAATGAGAAAATCTATTAACGTTAGTGAACAATGTCTCAATTAATATTCGATTTTATTATTCCAATAAGAACCCTAGGCATGAAAATAAGATCCATAACTTTCAGATTGTGTCTTAATTCGTTTGCTTTTACAACTTCATAAGATGCACATAAAGTTATCTAGCTATATTGGTGTCAGCATATTGCTTCTTTTAAGAAAAGTTTGGGCTAATTAATGTGATTATATATTCATGCAAAAGTTTTGTTAAATAATATTTACCAGACATAACTTCAGTTTTATGGCAAGTTCATAGTATACTTTCTGCTTAGCCACTGTTATGCAAACAAATAAACATAATTTATTATCTAAGTATACACTGGTAAACAAGGTATATAGCAATATCAAATCATATTATATGAATGTGGCTAAGAGTTTTACTAGATCCCTCTTCCCGGCAAAGTTTAAGGAAAGGTACTCTAGAAGAAAGATAATGAAAATGTATGTACAATATTTTATTCATGGAGCAGAAAGTGTCCTTACTATTGCACTCTGTAGCAGGGGACAATGAGATTTTGGGCCAGTATATGGCACAAGTACAGAAAAATAATCCTGCAGACTTTAAACAGTGATGTTCAAATTGTTGTTGACAATTGACCATATGCAGCTTACCAGAAAAATAAAAAATAATAATAAAATTGCTTCCATGTGCTGCAAAATATCTAGACGAGACACTGCACAATGAGAGCCCACCACCAATGTCAGAAAAGACTAATTCTAGAAAAATGCATGAAAAATATTTTTAACTATTGAAAAAAGAAGAAGAAGAAGGAAGAGCAAGTTAATGCATAAAATGAAAAAATTATTAAGCTACTTGTGAATTTATTTTTATAAAATAATATTTAATTTAATAGCAAATAAGTCAATGTAATAGATGTATGTGTAAAATTACACATGTAATTTAAGGTTCCTTTTCCTTTTATCCTTTTCATCTATTCAATAAAAGAAATGTTCACTTCACTTTGACTAAGCACAGCATCATGGTGCTGTCATAGAATACTTCGGGGAATTCTAAGTTGCCCTTAGGTCTACTTTTACCTCAAGTACTCTGTTTAATAAATAAAATACTACTGTTTTCATTAGAATTTAATTACAATATATATTATAATAACTACTTAGAAAAAATTACAGTTAAAATAATTTTTAGAATTTAAAGGTGATACATATACGACGTAAAATGATTTTATACTGATATTCAATCATAAATTATCTTAAAAATCATGTAATTGTAAATAATGATTTATGATTGAATAACATATTAAAAAAATGCATTACCATTTTTCTCTAATTCTTAATCGATTATTTTTATACTAACCGTGTCTGTGAAAATTGAACTTTATATATTATTTTAACAAAATTTAATTTTAACTTGGGAAGTAGGGTAGGGTTCGTAGGGTGGCCAAGTTTTCATATGAGAAACCACGCCGTATGAACAAATACGCCCGCAAAATACATGGTAAGAGGTCGTAGTCTCATAGACTCTTGCGTCAAAGTTTATATTTATATGTCTAAATCTTCGGAGATTTTCTTTTTTTTGTTGTCTTCAAAATACAAGATTCTTTATTTGATAGCCATTAATTAATATTTGGAGAGGGTAAACAACCTCTTTAGAATTTCAGAGTAAAAAGTCGAATGGATGAAGAATTAAGACTCTAAACATGCATGAACAGATTAATTTTACCCCTTTTACTTTGATAACTTTTGATCTCAACCCCAATTTGAAGAAAACTTGGACTAGTGCTTGCATGTGATATCTTTTGGGATATGTACGATGCAATCCATCAAAAAATCATTGTTAGCACCCTACATATCCAAGGATATCGCACACTAGCCAAAGTCGAATACTTGATATTGTTTAGAAAACATAGAAGACATAGTTCTTCAACTTCAAGGTTTACTGTTTATTGTTTTACTGTTGATAAAGCAGAAAGGCAAAAATGTAAAAATGAAACGAAACTAGTTCTAGCCCGGGTTTTGGTTTAGGACTAAGGTTTTTATTCCGGGTGTGGCTATAAGCCTATTGGTTTGTCCAATTTATAAAAAAAGAAAAAAAAAAGAGTAATGCTTATCAGTTAAAACATTTTTAAATGATTTTCAAAATAATGACCCAAGTTACAAATTTTAATACATATTTAATACACATAAATTTATATAATAATTTCTACAATAATTAATTTTTATCTAATAATATATTTTTTACATATATAAAATTCTAAAGTATATGAACTTACGATTTTATAAAATTAAAATTTCTAATATATATGAACTTAATATTTTTATTTAAATCTATGATTTTTAATTAAATCATGATTTTTATTTTAAATTTATTGTTATAAAATATGCACTATTAGATAAACAAATATATTATTAGATAAAATCATTGTTTAATTATAAAATATATGCATTTTTAGAACAATAAATTTAAAATAAAAATCATGGTTTAATTAAAAATCATAGGTTTGAATAAAAAATATTATGTTCATATATATTAAAAAATTTAATTTTATAAAATCATAGGTTCATATATTTTAGAAATGTATATATATAAAAAAATATTATTAGATAAAAATTAATTGTTATAAAAATTATTGTGTAAATTTATGTGTATTAAATATATATTAAAATTTGTAATGTTATATATAACAACATTAATTAACTTTTAACATGAATGGTCCAGTAGCTTAGTTGGTTAAAGTATCGTGCTTGTAAATGGAAGATCACATGTGTAATGGGTGTATGAATCCATAAAGGTTCATTCGGAATCGGTATTACACTGTTCATTACATGGCTTGAAACAAATGAACGCAAAGGCAACTTAGGAAAGAAATACTTCCTTCAACCATGTTAAAACAAATCAAGTTTGAAATCTAGAAATATTTATATTTTTAGTATATAACTTTTTGAGAGATATTTTGGTTTTTTGAAGGAAAATATTCTTTTTCATTAAAAATAAAGGTTGTGATAAAATATTCTGAGTCCATCTCAAACTCATCTCAATTTAACTTAAAAGTAAATACTATCTTCATTTTATTTTATAAGAAATAAATTGTAGTATAAAATACTATAACTTGTTTCTTATAAAAAAGAACCAATAATATTAAACACTTATTCTATCTACTAAGTATTTGTTTCAAAATAGCAATTTATCTTAATCTAAACTTTCAATCATATATTACTTACCTTAATCATGTTTTTAGTCTCTAAAAATTGATATGAATCTAATTTTGATCTCCCAATTTACAAAAAAAAAAATGTCTCTCAAATTTGAAAAAAAAAAACTATTTTAGACTCTCAATTTACTGTTTAAGGACTAGAAACAGTTTTGAAAAAAAAAATCATTTGTCCCTTAATTTTAGTGTTTAGAGAATGAAAAACATTTTTTTCAAATTTAAGAGGACCAAAATTAGATTCACCCCAAATTTTAAGATCTAAAGCCTATATTATTTTAATGGTCACACTAAATTCTAGAAAAATTAAAAATATATAATGGTACAGTTAACATTTATTTATATTTTTAAAAAAGACAATATCCATTAAAATGAAATTGACTGACAAAGACCAAGTCATTTTTTAAAATTCAACAATTATAAGCTTAATCTATTTAATGGAAGTTTTCAATTCAACAATTGAATTTATGAAATTTTATATTTATAAAAACCTAGAGTAAATTTAACAATACTTAACAGTAATCCTCTTGGAACAAGTGAATCCTCGTGTATGTGTCTTGCTTGATCTAATGGAAGATTGATATTTCCTCTTCTATCAGCAATTCAAATTATGATCTAAATTCAATAATCTGATAATACCTATCTCATGTACACTGATTAAACCTCTGACAATAGGTTTACAAGAGCCTTAGGAAAAATGATACAACAAAAATAATTACATTACATTCTTATACATGTGCCCGATGATTAGGAGGCAGGATATTAGTGGGTCAGTTCATCCATAATTTAACTCTTTCAGCTCCATGCTCTCTGTATCAACAGTTGCCGAAATTATCAAATGCATACTTTCTCAATTAAACAGACTAACAAAACTTGAATTTAAATTTCAGGTGGGGTGAGCCTGCCCAAGTTTTAGAAGTACAACCCTTTGAAGTTAAAGAGTATATCCTTCCCCACCAATCCTATTGCATAACTGAGATCGTATAATTCCTACTTCAAGGAGTATCGCTTGATTCATTTGTCTGACTATCATTATGATCACTGCTATTGTCTTCTGGTAGCAAATGGTCAGAACTCTGGTCACGAAGAACCAATACTGAATGGCTTTGTAGTTGCACAGCAGTAGTTGATTCTTTCTGTTGGACTTGGTTGGTTTCATAATCATGACGTTCATCAGTTGAATACGCATATAATATACCAAACTTCTGTCCATGATTTAATCCTGGGCAGAAACCCTGCAGAATTATAACAAAATACTCGACATCAAAAATTGTTCCAAATTGAATTGTGAGATAAAAATAAAAAAGAAATCCCAAAATGCATACAAACACAAATCAGATTTCTATGGAACCATTTGCAATTTATTCTTGAATGTATCCATAATTTCATTATCCATTGGCATTTACTTGTGAGCAAACATTTATGTCACATCCGAGTTAAAACATGCTCGAGAGAAATTATACACGAGATGCTTGGCACTGGAGCATTGACTGATGAAAAGTCAGTAAAATGTTTAGACCAACGCTGAAATTTCACACTGTTTATGGCATTATGGCTTATAGACCAAAATGGATGGGATGCTAATACAGCAACCCAAGCAGTCTGATCAGGTCATGATGTCATATTAGACCAAATAAACTACTTTGTTTTGTTTGACTCGCTGCTGTGAGAACCTAAACACAATCTGCAAGTTGTAGAAATTTCCCAGCCCAATGTATGCCAGAGTTGTCAAACACACCACTTAGTAACCATAGTGATATTTCGTAGTTTTAATCTAATTTTGAACTTTGAAAAGAGAATGGCTAACAGACTCTGCAAAAACTAAACCCCTTTTTTTCTTCTAATAACATGCAGAATAACAAATAGAAAATATGCAATGAAACTCAAATTCTAACAAAACTTGATTTCTAAACTTGTTTCTACTGAAACAACTGTTAAGAAATTTATCCATTGCATGCTCTATAGTGAGATGAATGAAAGGAGGGAAATAGAAGGTCTAAGTGTAGTATTGGGCACAAGTAATATGAAAGCCAAAGTCAAGAGATGGAAGTAAAGAGTACCAAGTACCTTGATCAAACCTGAAACGGCACTTGGCTCAAAAGTAGTGTAGTCCGAAGAATATGTAGCTTTAGTCCAACTCTCATAAAATCCAGTATCATTGGATTCTTTCTTATTTTTGTCAGACTCTGGCACAAAGTATGTTTGTCTCAAATCACCACTTCTACAATAAGCCCCATAGTATAAACAATGTTCCCTCACTAAGGAGATTTGAGGAGTAGCAGGCAGTAAATGACCTTCAGTGCTAAATATGTACCTGTTTCACAGAAAAATGTAAAACAAGTACCTTAATTTTGTTGTAAATAAAGTTCAGGCAGTAAATGACCTTCAGTGCTAAATATGCATAAGCTCACTCACTTGTATGGCCCATTTTCCACAAGATTGTCAGGACCCACAGCCAAATCGAACAGAAGCCACAGATACTTGACCTAATTGTAGCATAGGTTAGTAGCAGCATTTTTCTTTTAAATAAATAATAGAGGGGGGGAAGACAAAAAAAATATGAAAGGCAAGACAAATATTAATGGTAGTAAGAGGCATAGTTTATAAAAGAAAGTAAAGTACAAACTCAAAACAAAATGAAATTGTTAGACTTAAACTCATTCCCGAATTTCCACTTGACTACTTAAGCTTCTAGGAAACTAGGTCCTTGACATAATATCAGAGCCTCATCTAAAATCATAATATCCCACACAATTGTCGATCTTATTAGAGAGACTATTTAGAGCCTAAATAAAAAATCAATCTACCAATCTTGACCAATGATCTTACTTGACGAGAACTTTCTGATTATTTACAACAGTAGGTACAACATATATATATATATAGACATGAAAAATAAATTATGTAAATGCTAACCTATAGATTTTAGGCTACAAATCTGTACATAATAATATGAGGGAAATTAGGAAAAACAAATCCAAATAAATAAGGAAATATTCCATACATAATTACACGTTACAACAATCTTCAATAAAATATAACTGAAGAGACTATGTTCTTTTGTTTTTTGGTTTGAAAAAGTTTAGGGCTTGTGTTCTCAAAATTATGTCATGAATTTATTCTTACTGTCTCAGCTAAGAAGAAGCTTTCCATGTGATCTTCTTGTTTGTGATTCTCAACATCAGAAATGTGACAGTATCCACAAGGGCATCGAGTTCCATACTGTAAACTAGCAACCATGTCCCTCCCAGCATCAAGATATCTACAAAGAAACACAAAAGACAGAATCTAGTTCCATGTCAAATTGTCAACAAAATAAAACTTACGTCACACCTATCAACAAAAAATTCATAGAAGTTTAACAAGAAAGGATAATCCCAATTTATTTTCTTTTTTTTTCAAAAGTAAAGGGAGGAATAAACATTACAAGAAGTAGGCAACAAACATGAAAAGAGAGGATCTTTAGATAGAGAAAAAACAAGGCTATAGACAATCGTAGTACAATAATCAATATTAAAAAATCAAACATACGGAGCTAAATTTTACAATGATAACACAATTTAAAAATATATAAGCAAACCTGGGATCTCTGGTAGCTTTGTATAGCCAATAGGTGCTCTCAATTAGCTCTGGCCGCAACGGGTAACTCTTTTGCCCATGCTGATATATATATATATATATATAAACAGTTCATAAATATTAGAGATAACCAACCTAAAGATTACAAAAAAAGAAAATAGTAAGATGCTTTCTGTCTGCAAGATAATATAGACTTGGCCAAACGTAAATGAAAATGAAGGGCCACCAACTGAATTGCTGGTTATATCTTAAAATCTCCCACAGTCAACCTGTCATTAAAACTTGGATTGCTCAAAAGAAAAAAATTGACAAGACAAACCAGTTAAGCCTATAGTAGATTAAACTAATGGTCATCTCATGAATAGTTTTAGTATCAACACTAGTTGCGAAGTCCTATACCTCAAACTGCTTTTTCTCTCAATATTATGTTTAGATCTAATTTCAAATAAGTACAACCCTTGTTTTTGCATGGAAAGGCAACTAGCATTCTACATTCCCATGGAACAATTTTTTTAGGACTCCTTATAATCATTGGGTGTGTGTTTTGCTATGAAGAAGTTCTGTTTCCAATGCTTTACCACTGTGCAGTAGTGTATTAAAAATGGATAACCTAACTCAACTCAAAAAGTAGTTCAAAGGGGGACGATTGCCAAAATCTTATAACAAGTATTTTGGCCATATTCCTATCCAATGTAGGACATCTCAACACACACCTAGGACTAGACAACTAGAGCGTAAAGTTTGCAACACCAAACATCTGCACATATCCCAACATTAAGACCCAATAAACCCTTATACTATCAATATTAGAAATAAATTGTGTCTAACTCAACTTCAAAAGCTAACACATCAAGATTGGCTAGGCTCTAAAATTAACCGGACCTCAAAAGCTAGCTGAAGGGAAGATTATCTCTTATAAAAAGTATTTTGGCCATATTCCTAACCCATATGGAACATCTTAACACTGTCTAAGAAATTGGCTTTACACTTTTGGGATAGAATTTAGTTCATTACTTCTCTTCACAGTACTGCTTGTGCTTTTTCAAGAGTGTCTCATTAATGAGCAGCATTGTCGTGTTGCTGATTTCTGAAGTTCCCTTTCCATCCTGACATTAGAGGATATCCCCATGGGGTCATTATTTCTTGCTTATGAGATTCATTTTTGATAAAACAAGATATATTTATGTGCACAGAGATTTTGAGACATAAGTTTATTTAAGAGGACATCATTTAAATTCGGATGCAACAAAAAACATCAGTTACCCTAACCTAAATGCAACTAATAGAAAGAAGGCTGAAGCTAAAATTAAGCATCGTTTTAACAGCTATATTGGCCCCCAGGTATTAGGACTAATTATACCTGAACACTGAGACTAGCAAGATTAAAGCCCTCAGGGGTAAAACCATATCTTCTCCAGACACTCAAGAAGGCAGCATGGGTGCGAATTGCGGGATTGATATCTCCAGCTAAAACCTTGCAAAAATACACATTACAATTAGCCCCACCATGATATTATTATTTATCCAGAGTCAACTAAAAATACTATTATATTAAAAACAAGGAAATGAAAACCTGAAGGCCAGGCCAAAATGCCTGCAGGCTGTTAAATAATGGCCAGACAATAGCAGCAGAATCCATATTCACTTCTACATACCTTGAAACATAAACACAAATCGGAGTTTCAAACTTGAAATACATTTAAAAATAAGCATACTTACACATTTCAAAAAACAATAGACAGCGAGTCAAGTATATTTACAGGGTGGCAACATAGCCACAAGCTTTTACCAAGGGTCATGGTAAAGATAATGCATGGCAGCAGCATAAGCTTCTTGGAATATATACACTAATACAAGTACTCCTCATCTCCAAATAATAAATAAGCCTGAAAGGTCGTACATGGAAAACAAAATCAGAGAACTTGATGTATATCAACTAACAAAGTAATGCCCCAAAAAGGAAAAATAACAAAAGAATAGAAAAAATATTCTAGATAAAACCATCCTACCTAGTTAATAGCATTCAAAAATTGGTCAATCAATAGCCACGAGATGGCTAGATAAATTGGGTTTATAAATGTCCTTGAATTGAAAATACTTTTAAATATTTCAACCTATAATTTCATTATGCAATTTCCCTCAAAAAGGGTCTTTAAGTTTAAGCACCTCATGTTTTATATGTTGTAGAACCAATGAATCATATACATAATGTCAGCAAAAAATAGAGCTGAAGAGCGAAAATAAGTTGGCATAAACAAGCAGACTAATTTTAGAATATGTAAACAAAATTACAGTCCTCAATGCTACCTCTTTTTACTCTATTAAAATGCCTTTTTGTTAAAGAAGTCCTAAATGCATAAAAGAATTCCGGGGAAATCCTTTATGCTGAATTGAAACAAGTGGCAGAATAGCAATAGGAAGAATACTATGCTTAGCAATTTTACTTGTTTGTTTCTGGTAGATACAGGAAGAAATTTATATTTTTTAAATACTATGCTAAAAGACAAAATAATTAATAGATAAAGAAAGCACAGAATAAGATTTTTTCCCCTAAATCAGATATAAATTTGATATCAAATTAGATAATAAAGCAGAAACAGCGAACAAAACAAAACAAATGTGTTCACACAAACATACAGACAGGGAAATACATTATCACAAAATATATTTTAGTTTATCAAATTAAATCAAACCATAGTTCCTTTGCATAATCATAGGAAATTAGGAATTAAATTTTCATTACAAATTGCATCATAGAGGTTACACCTTACTAAATTTATGTTACTAACCTTCAACAGATACTCATAAAAAGAGTCAATACTAGTTCCTATCCCAGCATCCTGCAAGAAGACAAAGAGATAGCTGTAGTAGCTGTTGATTCACAAAAATTGGAAGAATCAATGTCCTAATTGAAAAGTTACGCATATTAAGGCAGAGAAAGATCAGTGGGGCAATGAATACAAAATAAACTGTAAAACTACTGAAATTGCTAACATAGCTTTAGTTAGGACTTAGGATCCCTGTACATTTATTTAGACGAGAGGAATAGGGAATGTATAAGTGTTTACAAGGTAGTACACTTTTAGATAAAACACAAGTACGAAAAAGAGGCACTGTAATTGGTACAGAAAGTAGAGTATCACATTTTATATATTTCATGACTCTATCATTTTAAAAATTTGCTCTCTCAAAAAAGAAATAACGCCACAAAACAAATAAGAAAACATCATCATGCACACACACACGTGTATGTATGTACATGTATGTGTATATGTATATTTTCAACAAATAATATATACTCTGTACCTTTTGTGTCCATTCACCTGTAAAAACATTAATATGAGCACCGACCAGGTTAAGCTTTGAACGCCGTGCCCAAAGTCCACGCACTGCATTCTTGGTAACTTGTTCAAAAACTGCATGTCAAAGAAACAA
>PYAF01001401.1:815031-832950 GCA_007407185.1 Glycine tomentella | reverse complement strand
GGGGGGGGGGGGGGGGGGGGGGGAGGCGTAAAGGGAAGAATACTTTTTTGCCAGTCATACACTAACAAAAGTATAGATTGATGAACAAAGATTTCAAGATATATAGGGACATACCAAAACACTTCCAGGACCAAGATAGTTATCATACTCTTGAATCATTTCTACAGCCTCAGGGCGCCATCCAAGTAAAAGAATGCATTCTTTCGGTCCAAGATTCCCGTCTGATGCCTACATGATGATAACCGATAGAGGTTAACATATTAAATAGTATATATGGTATCATGCTCATTCAAAACATGTATACAACATAGAACCGGAAACCATACCTTGGAACCTGATCTATTGGGCCGTTTTACAATATTAGCAAGCCTTACTTTACTCAATTCAATGGCATGTTCCACATCCTTTTCAAGTATTTCCTCATTATGAATTTCATACTTTCCTTCTTTCCCATCTAGGATTACTTCTGGCTTTTTAGTATTTGTATCCCGAAGGGATCCAATAAACAATACCTAACAAGGAAAGCTAATCAGAACGTATGCTAGTAAGTTTTGAAAATTGACTAATGTAAACTAAAACTTAACCAACAGGCAATTGTCCTGTTGGTGAACTGGATCCAATAAACAATACCTAGAAGGACTTAATCAAAATGATTTGAGACCAGCAGTACAGCATTATTAAAAATGAAACCAGGGAAAACAATTGAAAACTAAACTAGGTAGACAAACAGTAAAATTAAGCCTAATATATTAATGGAAAACATTGTAACACAGAACAAGAGTTAACCATTTTATTGATTACCATTTTGCTTGCAGAGCAATACATATAAAATACTTGTACTGGATATTTAAGCGGATACAAGAGTTAACCATCTTATTGATTACCCATTTGTAATAAACATGCCAACCTAGGTGAATCTCTAGTTGTTGTTGTTTTTTTTTGTATCAAGGTGAATCTCTAGTTGAGAAGGCCAAAGTTTGGCAATGGGAAAACTGCCTTTAGGGAAATTGTCAAAAAGTAGCGCAATTTTTACTTTCATACCAAGGAATGAAGGACATAAAATGTATTATGCCCTAAATTAATCCAATTTCGTTCTTCTGACGCCAACTCTCTTTTTCCAGTTTACCAACTGTTTGATCATTGATTTTGTTCTGATTACAACTTATACGCACAATGGTGAGATAAAAAGATCTGCAACAATGACCCATGTCTTTTGTTGAAATTATGGAGTTTTAAGTAAAGAGAAAGAAGAGGGAGAGAATAGAGGCTAAATATAATGAGATTGACATTGGCTTGATGTGATGTGATGTATTACAATGCGATGATAAGATCATAAAACCTAAAGCACTAACCCTTATTTATACTAATCATAAGCCTAACTAAAAAGGAAGCAAATCACGAGATAAGGAAATATGGTAACCAATCCTAAGATCCTAAGAGATAGGAAACTAAGCCTAGAGAATAATCTAATAACTTATGTGAATTTTTCAAAAAACATTAGAAAAAATAAGTTGCTTTAGTTCTTTCTTGTAAGTGAAAATTAGTAGTTTCAGAAAAAGCTGTATCACATAATCACTTTGTAAGCTTTAACAGACAGTCCCTTAACCATGAGCTCATAAATTCCATGACAAAAAGGTAGACAGGACAGATATCATATAAATGTGAATTAGACAAAGGTATGTATTAGTCTGCATACTTTGTCGGTTTGCTGCAGAATTTCAACATCGTTTGGGTGGAAGTATATTTTCCCACTCCGGTAAAGACCGCATACAACAGCCTGAAATAATATCAAAGTAGAAAGCATTAATGAAAATTCTATAAATGAAAATTTGAGTCAAGAAATTACATTTGAAGAAAGTAATTACTTCTTGAAATCTATGTCTTATTTGCCTATATGTCATTCCTTCTAGATTAGGCAAGCTGCAAAGATTGAATACATTTTCTGCAAATGGTAACTAAAAATTAGAATTCAAGAATAAATTCATGTACATCAACTAAAAAGTTATCATAAAAGGTTTAACCAGTTTACAAATTTAAGGCAAGATTTAACCTCAGCCTACTTTAGTGTAACACCAACTAAACTAGGAATGGAAGCCAATACCAAATTAAAGGATAGAACAATAAAAAGTTTAAAATAAAATACACTTTAGGTTCATCTTAGAATTTGATATTTAAATCTAACTCAACCTCACATAACTAGTTCATAAAGTAAGGATTGATCAAGCTTTATAAGCTCTATTTATGTCATATCTTTAGGCGATGTGGGACTAAATACACCCCCTTGACGCTGCAATTAAGGTAACCCAAAGAATCCACAATTAACGTGACTTTCCAACACACCCCCTCACTCCCAAAGCTATGGACTACAAATCTAGGATAGACTTTGATACCATTTTAGAATTTGGCTTTAAAGCCTAACTGAACCCCACAAATCCGGCTTCTAAGGTGAGGATTGCTCAAACTTTATAAGCAATATTTAAGTCATATCTCTAGGCATTGTAGGACTAAACACAACCCTTCAAGGCTGCAATTAAAGCAATCCCCAAAAGGCTGCAATTAAGGCATACTAGGAGTAACGTCAATTAAGGCAACTTTCCGACAGTTTATTTACATTGATAACAATTAATTGAAAAAATAGAAACCTGCTAAATGAATAATTTGGTGGTTGCTAGGTTCAATTCACAAATTATAAAAAAAGAATTTATCTGAATTATATTCTGGATTATTTTGCTAGAAAATAAAACAAATATAAAATACCATTATAGAATATTTAAGAAATAGGAAGTAATCCGTACAAACATGGCATATATAAAATGTAGAGAGCATAAATGCAGTACTTCGATAATTTAGCAAGTGCCTGTAGATCTTAATAAGTCCCTTCTGCCGAGAGCATTGAACAAATAGTTTGGATGCCACATTTTCTACTGGCGCTACTTTCAATGCTGAGATTGACTTCAACAACTCACATGTCTTGGAACTTGAAACCTATATTCATCAATTAATAAAATTTCAAATAAAGTTTATTCTCTGCTTTTGATTTTTATTTTTAGTTACACACAAAGCTGCTCATAAGTAACAAACCTCAACAATGGTGGGGACAGAATCCATGTTTGGAATTGGTTGAAGGGCTAAAACAGAAAGAAATGCATCTGTGTCAACTTCATACCTAGCATAAAAACAATCTGAAATCCTTAACTTCATTTAAGTGGAATTCAGCACATGAAAAAGTCAAATTAAGTAAAACCTATTTACTCTACTAAAACAACTGAAGCTATCTATGTGAACAATTGAACATTGTAATTGGTCTACATGGGATATAGGAAAGTCAGAGAAAAAGCTTTTCAACTACTACAACAAATGTTTGCCAGTTTAGTCATATGGAGAAAATGTGCGCATTAGAAAGAGGAAGAAGATTGCCATATATAAGGTGAAGTAACTTCATAATTAATTTGGATCCATGTTTGTATTTATACTGATAAATTGGGTGTAGTACAAGTGTCTTACAGTTAGCACAAGTCTGGGTAAATAAGTACACCACACTTTTAATATAATTATCTAATGAAAAGGATTATACAAACTGTTCAATCTGCAATATTTTCTCATTCATTAAAGTCCCTAGATCCATTGACAAACTCCTCACAAAATTTGTATCTGTAGCTGAAGTTAAAGAACAAATACCCATGATTATGTCACATTGTTAAAATGGTTAGATGAACATGGTTAGTGAGATACCAACAGAACCACGTGTGAAGTTTACAGCAGATAATGAGACAGAATTTAGTAACCCAAAGATATACTGGAAGTTTGAGGAAAAGTTAAGTAATTTGACAGTTATCTGGTCAGACATTATTTTTCCATCGAGTTTTACAAGCCAGTTTATGTCTTTACCATATGCCACCTGCTCAGAAGCTCTAACTCACAAATAATATATCCTATGCACAAAAACATTCAGTGCTGGGTATTGTGCTTTTGTTCTGGATAAAGCCAGAGCTTCATGGTAGAGTGTTGAAGCTGGGTATTGTAGCTGCTAGGTATAGTGTAGAAGCTGAGTATCATACTATGGCATAAACAACTTTTGAGCTGATGTGGATTTAACACTTGCTTCCGAACACCTTACCAGTGTGATTATGAAGCGATAATCAGTCTGCCACTCATATCTAGCAATCAAGCAACTGAAAATTTTGTTTACAAAGGCTTTCTCTGTATTTATAACTAGTTTAGTTGTACCAAGCTGAACATGATCAACATTTATGATTTGGCTTGAGAAAAAGCGTTAGAATGAGTCCCTGTTTCATTGGAACATGGGATGGACATACACTAATATACACTTGTGATCCTAGTTTTATGGATAAAATAAATACATACACATGGAGCTTACAAATGTCTCTCTCAGACGTCTCTCTCTCCCTCAGCTTTGTCGACCTTCCTAAAATCCCTATAATAACTTTAGCAGACACAAAAATAATGAAAGCTCAAACCAGTAACCACTATGCCTAAGATAATTTATGTTAAAATTATAAAACATCAATATATGCCCTCGTGCTCTTCAATAGTAAATTTGTGGAAACAACTCCAGTGATCTCAATTTAAACTGCATTATCAAGACTATAACCACCTGACAATAACAAGCTAAGTCGATCAACTCTTACCGATCTCCTTTTGTTGGCAATATAATTATTGCACGTGCCTTGTTAGCTGCTGCTCTTTCAAATGATTTGGTCATATTAAGGCTGCAACTGTAAAGCCAAAAATTTCAAGATGATAGACCACAAAATTTGTTTGAGCAGGGATAAGAAGCAAACCAAGACTCTTTAAGCCTGAATCATTAATGTTTGTGCAGTATTTGTGTCTTTAGATAGTTATTTAGGCAGTTAGGGATCTGAATAATTAATGCTTCTGTACTATTTTTGTCTTTAGGCAGTTATGAATTTGTGTAGCAGTTACATATTTTGTGTGACAGACCTGTGGGAGGCAGTCATTGTGTCAGTTTCTTATTTGTGAAGTTTTAAAGGACGAAATTCCTTGATAGGGGAAACCCTGTGTAATTCATATACCGTTCTACAAATCTGGTCTATAAACCATATTATTCTAGTAAAATTTAACTATTTCTATGTTCTCGAGTCCAACATATGAGATGTGAAAGAAAATAAGTTCTAACCAACTCAACATATGACAACAATTCATTGCATTTGCTTTTACATACTGCAGAAATAAACACTCACAATTTTACGTAGTTCTGTGGCCACATATGAACTAAGTAGAGAGTTTTTCTAAATGTTGGATTTGTTTAATGCATTTCTTAGGATGCTTCCACTCTATTTTACAATCTCTAAAAAGAACTTTTACCAGAATCAATCAAGTAGTACAGAAAAGTCTCTGGCTTAAGAAAAGAAACAATTTGTAATTCTACAAAAAGGTACTTCCATGATTAAAATAGGAAATTACCCAGCATTGATACCTCTTGGTAAGGACATCAATATGATTTAAATCTTTTGCAATATTGTCTGCTACTCTATCAATCTGTTTTCTTGGAAGATCAGACATAAGAAGGATTCTCTGCCTCCTGTATAGAGATGAAAAAGCATGTTGCAGAAGCCAGAAATTAGAACACAAGATAAGGGCAATGAGAAACTACCTTGTCTGAACCATTTACCTAGCTGTAGCTGTGCCTAAGAGAACAGAAAATTCATGATACTTATTTAACTGCTTTAATATGAAGGGAAGATGACTATTCATCCCACAGATAATGATATGATCAGTCTCCATAACTTGCACTTGGGTTCCATCCCTGAGCTTTTGCATATTACTCTGTTGTGAAGACTAAAAATTAATGGCAAGCATAGAAAATATTGCTTAATGAATGCTTAATGCTTCAGATTTTACCCTAAATTGTTCAGTCATCATACTTAGAAATCGAGTGTAAAACAATATACCCCATATTGCAAGAAGAAAGCCAATTAAACGCTCAACACGTGTTGTTTCCTGTAGAGGAACAAAAAGTATGTTATTTGGTTACACAGCAATGCTTACAAACAATGTGAAAGAGATGAATAAAAAACTGGATAACAAAGTCCACAACAAAATCAACATACTTTTAAATGAGTAGAGGATGAACAAAGACATGCCCAGGCTTCCCAGAGACAATCTTCCAGAGAATTTTTGTTACCCCTGGATAATTTAATATTGAACCAGATTAACAAACATATATAAGCACAACAGCAGTGAACTCAAGTACCAAATTTTTAAGCCACCGTGATCTAACTCAGTTGGTAGCAAAGGAAAGCCATAAAAAAGAACTCAGAACACTCTTAAAACAGTGACTTATCTATGATTACCTGAACTTAAAGAACAGGAGACCACCCACGACAACAAATGAGAAGCACACTAAAAGGAGCATCACAAGGAGCCTGAAAGAGTCTATATGATTGTTTCAGACAACAAGCATGTATATATCATTAGTTTTTTAATAACAGGAAATAGTTTGTAATATAAACAAGACCCACTGGCTCCATTCATAGAAATAAGTCACTCAATTTACATATTTTTTACTAAGTAAGTGTTCAGAAAAATTCTCAGTTAGCCTTCTTGACCTAAAACAAGTAAGCCCCTTAGTCCTTTGGAATAGCTGCAATGGAGTAATGCAAGTGTTCTAGAAGCATAGCATCCAAAGAAGCAATGCAAACTTTCCTACCCATAGCTAATTTTTAAAAATGTATTGTTCCTTAAACATTTTTGCGTTCCTCTCTATCTCCAATCATATGCACTAAATCTCAATAAAAGAGTCATGTTTCCAGAGAATAGTCCAGTTTTTTCCCCTGAAAGCTCACAACAGTTTTTCCAAAAGCTGCCAGCAAACTCATGTCTTATAATATAAACCAACTATCTATTTCAAATCCACCAAGATAACAAATAATGCAAGAATTATACACCAAAACTAATGATAAAATAGCAGACATTTTTTGAAGTTATCTTCATGACAAACAAACCATTTTAGCTTGACAATACACTAAAAGTGCACACTAATGCAAATCATTTGCAAGATGACGTATATAGCATATTATTTGCCTTATAGCTATGTCATAACATACTAATGCTGCAAAACTGATACTAAATATAATCATCTGATACCAAGATAAACACATCAAAAGGATGTAAGTAATGCTACTTAAAAGGCTTTAGTCAAGTGAGGTGCTTAAAGTTTATTAAACAACCAGTGGATAGAAAAGTTCTCAGCCAAATAAATGATGAAGTGATTAACTTACATGGCAACATTTTTATCAAGCTGCATGTTAAATAAGTATAAGAACCGTGCTAAGCTCCATCTAATATCATGAATAGAAGGCAAGGACACATTTAAATTAAGAGGCTTAGGTTTATTCAAGGCGTTAGAAACACAAGCAAAAGGCAAGCTTGTTGCACTACAAATCTGAAACACGTGTGGAAGTACTGCTTGGCCAACTTTATTCATCAGATCATACAACTGCCTATGGGTCATTCTCAGTATGATGTACAATGACATAAATTGTACCATGCTTCTAGCCTGTGGATCCTGCAGAACATAGTGTTTTGAGAGATTTAGCTACCACTAAGTACTGCAAAGTCTAACAAGCCAAATCCTAATAATACATCAATTTATCCAACATATTTGAGCAGAGTACAAACATGATATTGACATAGAGAAATATTTGAGCTATCATCAAACCATTCTTTTTATTCACCACAAGTTCCACGTTGCTGCATGCAATAATAGTTATCTCTGATCACCTTATAATTTATCAGTACACAATGCCATTCAAATTATAGTTGGCATTTTCCCATTGGAAATACTGGGCCTGTTATGTGATGACATTGGTAATCGCAACACCATTTCCAAAAATCCTTACTTGCATAAAAGAAACAAAGGATCATGGAATATCTTTAACAAGCAATTCTACAAGGAGTTTCTTTTAGCCAATATGACTATCATTCATTTTACTTACTCATTATCAGGCATTATTGACGGGAAGAATGTAAAAGATTTTTGGTGTTAAAAAAACATAGTTGTTCTCATGCACCACATGCTTCAAAATAAGGAATTAGGGGGGAAATGCAGCAATATTAACACTTCAACACTAAAATAACATACATCATCAAATTCAATTTTGAATTGCAAAAAGTATAAATACCAGCATCATGGAAGGAACAATGTGCACTTAGTCAAAAGAAAATAACACAATTAATATTACAAATATATATCATTTTCCAAGTTTTATCATTCATTTCTCACCTGGGTACTATTAATATTTTTCTTCATCCAAACAAACTCAGTGCCCAAATTTTCCGGGACATGTTTGTAAGTGGTGGAATTTGACTTAACCTCTGGCCTGAGAGAATCAACTTCCCATCTCCCTGCAGGGATTTCATCAATTCACCTTTTAGTTTTAGGTAAGAACAGCCATCAAATGATTAATTCATAGACATTACTTCAAATCAAACAAAAAAGAGAATATATCACAGGAAACAGTAAGGTAGATAACAAATAAGCAAATACTTAAGAGCTGAAACAACAGAATTAAGTTCTTCCAAAAGAAAAGAAGGATTAAAGAATAATCAAAGTTGATTATAGATCAAAAGCCTCCAATAGGAAAGTATAGAAGCTCATGAAGAGAAACATTCCAGAAAAAACAATTTGAACCAAAAAAAGGAAACAGATAACAATTCATAACCATCTTGCAAAAGACAAATCCACTCAGGAATTTACTAAAACACACACACCCCAAAAATAAATAAAACCCAAGATATGCTGGAAATGAAGTTTTAGGATTTTGACAGTGTGAATACTAATCTTTTCAGACTTGCTTAAATTTCTTGGTGTGTTATATGCATATATCATGAGCCCATTCCAAAAGTAAGTGGAAAGGAAATTCAAGATGTGTAGTAGAAAGAGAAACAAATGTGCCACTTGTCATAAACAGGCAAACAACCACAGCAAATTAAAGCTTAAAGAACAACGTAGTTGAGGACTCAATTGAAACCTTTGATAAAATAGAAATAAGAAATGAAAGTACACGATCTAACAGATGTAAACAATTTAAGACTTGTGACTGTAGTTGGATCACTTATTTTATAATTTCATAGGCATGAGAAGAGGGAAGAGTACAACACATCAGAACCGGTCACAGAACAAGAGAAGAGAAGACCACGAGAAGAAAATAATATGTAGTGGCCAATTAGAGAGCTAAATGATTAAAGAAAAATCTCATTGGTCAATTATAATAAATACTGATGGATTGAGGACACAAAAGAAATTTCAAAACAGTAATCAAATTTGGAAATGGGTAGATCAGTAACATAAGAGCAGTGAACAATAAACCAAGACATTAAAACTCCAAAATCATAGATAAACTCCAAGCTTACAAGCTTGAGGCAAAGCAGTAACTTGTAAAGTGGGAGAAATGATTGGGGAAAAAATTGGATTAGGCCATTTTAGCTACACAAAATTGAATAAAATAAATTGGTAGAGTGAAATTTGAATTATCATTTGACAATGATGTCACAAATGACATATTTAAGCAGGTACATAAATCTCTATTCAGTTTTATGATAAGTCAAGAACATCTTACCCTACAAAAAACTTGACAATGAGAAGCTTAAGATCTTGCACACACTCAAAGAAAGCAGTATTATTTCAGTTGATAAAAACTGAACAGATAAAGTCAATTATTGAATTCTCTTGACTCATGGGGCTCACCTTCACCGTGCACTCTAAGACAACGCGCGTGTAATGCTGAAGATTTGATCCAGCTGAAGTGGCAGGGCATATGCCTCCTGTGAAGTATCATTAGCAATTAAACAGAGAATTTTTCATCTAAAACCTATTTAACCCACTTCAAAGGCTTTCTACGTTGAATACATCGAAATCCATTGAAGACATCATAAGTAACATAAATTGTTTTAAAATTCTATAATTCTATGTATGTAGAGAGAATGAGAGAGAGTGCCTGGAATTGTTGGTGATTGATGAGAGGTGGGTGTGGGATGGTGGTAAAATCCATGGCTGACAGCTCTGCAAGTGAAGGAGAAGCATTTTTCCTTGTTCCAGTGGGAGAGAAATCAGAATTGCCTGACAAAACAAAAAACAAAGGAAAACGTTGAACGTCGGATAAGTGGAGGGAAGAAAGAGACGCCAACAATAAAAGTAAACAAACTCAACTCAGAGTGAAAAAATTAATAAACAATATAACAAAACAGTAACAGTAACAGTAATAGTAATATATAAAATTTCCTTTACCAGTGGTATCAACACACCGCGAATGAAATTAGTATCTAATTTAATAGATTATGAGACACCACCAGTGATATTTATGATACGAGAAAAGAATTAATCCAAAATGAGTAAGTGAGTGACAGATGATAATAATTACTATCCAAGAGGAGAAGATGAGTGTTCATTAATGTGCAGATTATTGGGGAGGTAAAGTAACATAGTACAAAAACTAATACCTCATTCAATTGAACGAATAGAAAAACACCATGTCACAAAAAAAACAAGAACCTGTAACCGGAAACGTGAACAATCCCTTTCTAAATCTGGACATATACTACTTAATAATGGACCTGTATGCTGATTCCGTGGTGGACCATAGTTCCGTGACGATTCAATCTGAATACAATATCTTTTCCTTATATATATAAATATAAATAATAATCTGAATACAGTGTACAATATCTATCTTGTTTCTAGAGAATACACGTGTAGCCTTACTTATAACAAAAATAATATAAATTAAAATTAAGTGTAAACAATATTATAATTTTTTTAAAAATAAAATTAAAAGTTTACTTAATTACACTAGGTCTTAGACTCCTAAAAAATGTGTGATTCTGGGATCTTGTATGAGATTGAATCAGTATATTCATATCTGAAAGAGGTTGACAATAAATTTTTCAAAATCAACTATTATATGAAATTCTAACATTTGGATAAATGGATGATGTTTAAAGAGGGATTGGTTGGAGCTTCAGGAATTTGACTTTCTCTGAATCTCTGTGTTATGTAATCCGCACGTGGCATATGCCATTGCCTTCGTTACACCTACCTTCGTCACGTACTCCATCTTGCTGTTGCTTTTGAGTGGGATGCTTATGCCACCAGTCCACCACCAAGTGCGCATTGCAAAGTGATAACCCTTTCCTGGTCTAAACTCTGGACAAGTTTTGTTTGATTTGCTTTCATAGGTGATAAACGAATAAAAATATCAGTACATTAGATGTTTAATTTATATAAATTGTACGAATTATTTTTGTTATTGATTTAATTATGTTTATAAAAAAAATCTCTTGAACAAGACGAAATTGTAAGTTGCTAATGTCTAGAAACATGTGGTTCGAGATTACCCAAATCACATGTTGGAATAGGGGTGGTACTCATCTATTGTTTGTGGATGATGGACAAGACACTGACACACTCAAATCATAATTTTTTTTTATTTCTTCTTATTTTGTTCATCTAAAAGTATTTATAATTTTTTTATCTAAAACAGAACTATTAATTATATCAAAGTTCAATGGCATGAAATACCTTCCATAATTATATTGTTACTTAGTCTGACACGTGTATATAATAACAGTAATTTTTATAGTTTTGGAGAAATATATACCATTTTAAAAAATTATTTTTAAACAATGAATCAAATAAACATGCTATCGATGAGTAAACTTTTTCTTTGATAAGTGAATAAATAAATTAGTAAGGACTGAAGCACATGCTAGCTAGCAATTCTCCAAACTTTTTTGGGTGAAGCTACTAGGCACTAGCTAGCAAAATCTCCAAAAGATATCAGGACCCGCAAATTTTTCTGGGGACCACCGATGCCAGATTCTATTCGATAAATGGATAGTATTATGATTCATTTTAAGTTGAATCAAGTAAAATTATTATGGTCGACAAATTAAAGTTTTTCTTTGAATTTTTTAATACAACTTAATTAATTATAATAGCTTCTCTCCAACTGATGTAAACATTGAATATTGATAGTAAGCAAGAGTATCATTTAATATATAAGAAATATTATAAATATATTATTTAACATAGTTTTTAAATGCGTGCACTTTGTATTAATCACTGAGTAAAATTTACTATACCTTATAAAATTATGTAAATTTCACTTTTGTTTTACAATTTTGAAAAAAAAATTAATAAAAAAGAGTATCTGAAAAACACAGTAAATTGCTAATTTGGTCTTCATAAATTACAATTCATCACTTATTTTAATCTGAGATTGAAAAACTTATATGACTTAAATAATAATATTAACATCTCCTAAAAAAAATATTAACATACTTTTCAAGGCTAAAATAACATTTAAGTTGTGAGATTTATTAGAAAGTAAAGAAACTTATTTTGAGTTTTTTTTTTTATATAAACTAATGTAACAATGTTTATGTAGGCACCTAAGGCACGTCTGATAACAAGTTTTGAAAGTAAAAAATTACGTGAATAGTGAACCTCAACCTATGTAGCTCCGCATGGTTCTAATGAAACATGCTTTTTTTATAAGTTAAAAAACTTAAAACATTTCATTAATCAGAAGATGAGAGATACGTGAGACATTCCAATGAAACATGCTATTCACCAGTAACTGTAACTAGTATACGGTACCTACCAAACAATGGAATTTTCTGCCACTTGTGAGGCTATGACCGCTGAATAGAAGTTCTAACAGAGCCATGCTGCCACGGATCTATAGTAAAAGTTAAACTATAGGACAAAAGTTTATGTTTGATTCATACTGTAATTACAGCTTCTGTTGCCACTTGTAATTTTCAACCTAGAGGAAATTACTAAACATAGGTAAACATGATATTTCTTTACAGTTTACGGTTGGGAATAAACAAATGAAAAAAGAAGACACAAATACAATAATGTTACATGTAAAAGAAAAATGATAAAATATATTTCATATTTCAATACTTCAATATAATAAGATTTACGTCGAGTGTTGGTTGTTCTACAAGATTTTATACTTACGGTAGTAAACAATAAATAATAATATGTGATAGCACTCGATTATCATGGTTATCCATATATTTAGGCAACCTTTGCAGATGGAGGAAGGAAATATCATGATTATTTTGGAAAATCATTTATTCAATTTACATATTTTTGTAGAATCCTCGCACATTAGGAAAAAAATTATAAAAAATAGAAGGAAAGGAAATAAAAATAAGCTAACATAAAAGAATATTTTCTTTTCTTTTTAAATAAAATATATAAATATTAATTTTTTATTGATTCTAAAAAGGTAAATGTTGAATGAATTTTATGTTACTGTAATATAATAATAGGTACTTACGTAGATGATAAACGAAACAAAAAAGTATGTTACTTAAAGTTTCCAACAATTTTTTTCTTTACTTGAAAACTGTTTTTGTAGTCCCTATTTGATTTTTTTCCCTAAACATTTCTTATCCCCACTCAAATAGTAAAAGTGTAATTTCGTTTCCAATTTATATTCATTCATTTTGGGAATCATCTCCAATGGTCCTGACAAATTTTAATTTGGACAATCGATGGTCTCTGGTCACAATGGTAAATCAGAATCTGTGTCAAGAAAAAAACAAAATGAATGGCTGAGATGAACTATGAATACCAATGGTATGGTTCACGGGTTCAGGAAGAGTGTTGAAATAAAGGGTGAAAATGAAATAAGATACTTTACATAGCAATAAAAGTAAATTAATTATTAAACTTTTAAAAAAATTAAAATTTAGATATATAAAACCGTTTTAACTTCTAATAACAGTTTATAAGTTCCATTGGGTTCCAGGTCAAAAACAAAAGTTCCATTGAGTTCACTTCAAAACAAAAAGTTTCATTGAGGGTTCGATTATTGTTAGGACATAGGACCGTTGTAGAAGCATTCTTTTGAATAAAATAAAGGTTAAATATTGCTTTTTGTCATCTATGCATTTATTCTTTTGTGTCTGGTTCTTATTGGTCATCTCTTTCTTTTCTTATATACACCCCAAAAATGAGAATTACAATTATTATGACTACCAAATAAATATATAATATCATCGATTACATTAAAATGATGAATTTACACCATGATAGTTTTTTTCCCTTTCCCAGCCCTCTTCATGCGTCCCTGGGCCTGCGTCCCTGGGCCATTATGTTAGTTCTAACACATTGGTTAGAAGAGTATTATTAAATACACTATATAAATTTTTTATACACTATATGTGAACAGTGCACGGACGAAAATACCCTTCACGATTTAAAATTTACGAATTTCGTTACCTTCATACGGATTGTCGAATCCGGATTCGGCAATCCGCAAGTTTATTTTTTTTTTTGAAGTAATACGGATTACCAAATCAGTATGTAGGTTTTTTTTTCTTAGTTAAAATATATTTTTTTAAAATAATTTAAAATAATGACATATGCAGGTCTTGATCCTGTGACCTTCCCCTTCATATTTTTAACGCGGTGCTCCAACCAACTGAGTTAATAAGTCAATTATGTTAAAAAATAATTAATGTTGATACATATAATACTAAATTTTTTAATGTATATTTAATACACATATCTAAATCTTTAATTG
Organism: Glycine tomentella; assembly: GCA_007407185.1. Lineage (NCBI taxonomy): Eukaryota > Viridiplantae > Streptophyta > Magnoliopsida > Fabales > Fabaceae > Glycine > Glycine tomentella. Next base: position 818,365 of record PYAF01001401.1, on the reverse strand, counting down.
TTTAGTTTATCTAATTTCTTTATCTTTTCTTATTTTAGATTCTTATTTTATTAATTAGGGATATTATGTGCATTTTATCAATTAGGATAATGGTTAGTTATGATCTTATCATATATGATTCTCTTTTATTTTAATTCTATCAATTAATGAGTTATATATAATTAATTTTATTTGAATATTGAATTATTTCTCATTAAAATTAAAATTAAAATTAATTATATATAAATTCAAAATAATTCAATATTCAAATAAAATTAATTATATATAACTCATTAATTGATAATTAAAATAAAAGAGAATCCTATATGATAAGATCATAACTAACCATTATCCTAATTGATAAAATGAACATAATATCCCTAATTAATAAAATAAGAATCTAAAATAAGAAAAGATAAAGAAATTAGATAAACTAAACAATTAAAGATTTAGATATGTGTATTAAATATACATTAAAAAATTTAGTATTATATGTATCAACATTAATTGTTTTTAAACATAATTGACTTATTAGCTCAGTTGGTTGGAACGTTGTGTTAAAAATATGAAGGTCACAGGTTCGAGACCTGCATGCACCATTATTTTAAATTATTTTAAAAAAATATATTTTAACTAAAAAAAAAACTTACGGATTTCCAAATCCGTAAGATTCTTACGGATTCGATAATCCGTAATCTGTATGAAGGTAACGGAATCCGTAAGTTTCAAATCGCGAAGGGCATTTTCGTCCGTGCACTGTTCACATATAGTGTATAAGAAATTTATATAGTGTATTTAGTAATACTCTGGTTAGAATTTTCCTCTTTATTTAGGCAACGATTTTACAACCCATCTATTCCTGGGAATTACTTCCTGTACCAATCTTTTTGCTTCTTGCACCCCAAAAACCCAATCGGACAACAATACTCTTTAGGGTCTTTTAGGAGGTGCAGGAAGCAAAAGAAGGAGGGAGAAAGTTAAAGCCAATACTCTTTATTCTAGCCCAGCTCATAACCTTTGATGTACAAGCCCAATTTTCCTTGACCTCAAATTGATATATTACTTGCGTAGCCCATGAAAAAACGTAAAGTCGACCTATTTTGATAAATCTTTGTGTATAATAATCCAATAACTGTAATTAAGTCTGACAATTAATCCAACCAACTTAAATATAGTTTGAGACTCTCAATTGATTTGTAAAACTTGATTCATAAATCAAATAAATCAATTTCAAGTTCAAAACTGATCTCATAAAATAAATAAACCGAATTTGATGTGTAACTCTACTCAATTGGTTTATAAACCAGCTCAAGTTGTAAGCTTATACTCATTTGCTAGATATATTTCCTTTTCATTATAAATAACTTTTACAAGTACGTATTTAATTGTAAGCTTATACTCTATACATAATATATTGGAACTTGAAAGAGAACTAGACTCGTTTAGAAAGAGGAGGGTTAAAAAAAAGTTCTTTAATATACTTCTAGTATTATAAGTGTTCACAGCATAAAATAAAATTTGAACTTAACAATTTTAATTGGTTTGGTTTAATTGGCTAGGGTTTAATTTTTTTTCCACTTAATACGAATTAAGCCAACCCGATTAAGATTAGGTTAATTTGATTTAGGTCATGGAGTCATGATGAAAAAAATTTATTAAATATATTTTTAAAATTTTTATCTTTGCTTATTATATATTTTATATAAATTTTTTCTTTGATATTGATGGAAGGTACAAATAATTTTCTTAATAACTAATTATTCTGCAGTAATGCTATTTGTACGAAACCAAATAACACAAATCGCACAAAAACATTGAATTTCTGATGTGTAATTATTTTTTTTTTTAAAAAATAAAATAACAAATTCCTAATTTAATTTGAAATTTTCAATAATGAAGAAAAACGATCTCTTGTAATTATAATCAATGTAAAAAAATCACTTTTTACATTAGTTGTGATTATAATCAATGTAAAAAAATATTTTTTATGTTATAATTATAACTTATATCAAAATCATTCATCTTTGATAAATAATTTCGAAATCACTTAATATAATTTTATAAAATCACTTAATTTGATAAAAAAAAAAGAGTACTAAAAAAAAGTATTTGTACTATAAAAAAGACAAAAACATTTATTACCAAATTTAATATATAATTTTCGAAATAACCTAATTTGATAAATAAAAAGGTCAGAAAAAGAATGATTTGCAAATATAGAAAAATTATACAACAAATATGATCACCGACTATAAAGTTAATCATCAATTCGAAATTTAGTCAAATTTAAAATTTTTGATTCATTTTTAATGATATATTTTATAGAAATCCGACATAAATATTTTCTTATAAATTTAACATATATTATTAATTGAGTTACATATGATTAAATAGTTTGATTTGAATTGTCTAACATAAGTTAATTGGATCCGGTGGATGTGGGGGTTGGGGAAGTGAACTTAACATCTAATCCTCAAGAAAGGATTTTTACCAAAAATAATAATAGAAAGATGGGATTAGTTAGTTGGCTAGTTGTAAATACTTTATGGTGTTCTTGAAATCACTAACACAAACAGTCACATTCTTCTTTTTATCTCTTAATCTTCTATCTTGAAGAAGGAATATCCTCAATTGGTCGTTTTCAGCGAGGCATTAAAAGATGATTTCTTCTCTGTTCAATGTCGGCACCGAAGTAATTAAACATGTACCTTTCCTTGAACATAGTCTCGACGCATATTCAGAAACTACAAAGAAACAAAAATGTGACCCCCCATATAGATTTTTGTTGCTATAACATTGTTTATCCACAAGCCCAAAAGATATACTAAAAATACCAACTTCTTCGAGAGTACTCCATAATCCATTCACAGTGCTCGATCTATTTCATGTGTATAAAATTGTAATTAGATTGTTAATTGTGTATGAATGTGGCATGGCTTATTATTATCTTTCAATTCATATCTAAATTGTGTACATGCGAAGATATCAATCATCTCCTCACAAACTTTTAGTATGCGCAACTTATGAACAAACGTATATTAATTTATAAGTTTCTTTAATTGATCGCGTTTTATATTTATTCTTTTCAACAGGAATTCTTATTTCTTTGTGAGTGTTCTTGGTAAGCCATTCGAAAAGTTTTTAAATTTCTATGACTAGTTTATAAGATAATTTGACTAAACGTATCATTTTAATACTCTTATAAATTTGAGGAGCTTTGTACCTTTTCTTTTGTTTTTTTTTCAAAGCGATGAGGTAACAAGTCTATATTATATTTGTTTAATCAATTTATTTATAGACTATAAAATTATAAATTTGGGTCTTTATTTTTAAATATGGACATGTTACTTATTAT
>PYAF01001401.1:796674-814931 GCA_007407185.1 Glycine tomentella | reverse complement strand
TATTTTTTTCTTTATATGTTAAGATTTTAAATTTTAAATCTCAATTTTAATCACTTCTAAAATTTTGTTTATATATTGATTTTTTTTGTCTCAAAACTTAAATTTCTAATCTATTTTTTTAATTTATCTTTTCCAATAAATAGAAAAGAAAATGTCACTAGCTATAAAAAAAAAAACTTGGCTTTACAAAAAAAATTGAAAAAAAAAATATTTAGAGTGCTAGCTCTCCACTTCATCATGTGTAGTGATATCATGATACAAGTGAGTTTTATACATACAAAAATGTATTTATAACATGTTTAAAAATTTGTTACAAAATTACTTTTTAGAAAATTATGTTTAGGAAAAAAATAATTTTGTGAATGAATATGATATTTATTTTTATCTTAATGAATTTGTATTAAAATTCATAAATAATATTTTTAAAAGCAAATCAAACATGCACATTACAAGTTACAAGGGTGGTAAGCTTGGTGGTTCCACCATTCATATAGGTTATCATGAGTTTGCTTGAATATACAAATTGACTATTCTGGTTTGCTATATTCTATATAATTGATTTAGTGGGGTACATGCATCTTTCTCAACAAGTCTCCACCCCACAAAAATTAAACTGCAGTTCTTGAGGTTTTTGTTGAGATCATGATGATAATTCCTTTCAAATATTATATGATTAATAAATAAAAAATGTTAGTATATACATGCATACCTAGCCGGTGAAAGTTGTTGCAAGACTTGGCCTTTAGGACCTTGCCACTTTGCAGGTCCCAATAACGCTCTTAGATTGAACCGACTCTATGTTTTTCAAATACATTTACAAGGCACATGTCCCTTCCCTGTAAGAAAACTCTGACGGTGCCCACAGATCAAAAAGCTTCTCTTAGGCTGTATTTGATAGAAGAAAAGAAAAAAAAAATAGAATTCAAAACAAATATTTAAATTAAAATAATATAAAAAATGTGGAATTTATATTAATTTTTTTTAAATTTTCATTTCCTTTCCACTGTATTTCATCTCTCCCAAACACATCTTAATTATTGAAATAAAATCAGGTGTTCAATGAATATTTTTTTTAGCAAATTAAAGTAATTTTTTTAGAAAGTTTTTAATTTTATTTTCTACATTACTTTTTAGTCTTCCTCTCCAAACACAGTTAACTATTAAATTTAGTCACTTAATTATTTGTTCTATGAACTGCATAACTTTTACTTTTTATTTTTTATACCTAAAATTATATTTACACCTTTAAACTTATTTTAATCCTTATATATGTGTTTTGTAATTTGTTACAATTAAAAATTGTGTATGCATATATAGGAACTAAACTGAGTAGTTTTTAAAAATATAAAGGTTATTGAAATGTAAAAATTGTATATAAGAATCAACTGAGTAGTTAAATCTTATAAGAAATATCAATACTTTTTTTTTTACTACAAAAGAATATCAATACTTTAACAATTGTTAATTTTGTTCTAACTTGATTTTTATATATAAGAAACATGTAAATTCATCAACCAATAGATATTTATTGGTATGGAATGATTTCTTTGTGCATGCATAAGCTTTCATCATACATGTACTGACAAAATAAAGTTGACGAGTAATTTTCATAACTGTAGTAGGCACTAGGAAAGTGTGTACAGTACGTAGGACTGGGATATCATAAAATGATCATGTTAACAACAGAAACACAATTTTTTTTCTATGAACTCAAAACGGAGAAAATTGAAAACATTTAGCCACCATTCTAATGTATACATAACAACAACATTTCTTTTTCCAACCATAATATATAGATTAATAAACCTATAAAATTAAAATTAATAAACCTATAACTAAGCTGCAACACAAAATCAAAATCAAAATCAAATCAAAAGTACTGTTTTTTCACAAAACAACATCATGAACCTTGTTTGTTTCTTCTCATCAGGACGGGGACGAGGACGATGTGAGTGTACATGTCATGTTCTGCAACTACTCCTTCAACATCAAACCTCGTGTAGATCCTTCACTTGAGAAGAACTAACTATAGAACTGTACATATACTTATCATTGATGATTAATTACATTAACTGATCACGATTCTTCGTTGTGCCAAGAGAGTACGAGATCTTGCAACGCATCTTTCCAACCCCCCCAATGATGTTCCTCAAACTCCAACACACCCTCCACCACCTTAACCGCCACAAAAAGAAGTTCATCAGGCACAATCTCAAGCACCTCAAACACCAAAGCCACTTTCCCTTTCACCAAAGCAATTGCACCGTTACTCTTCCCAACCTCAATCTTAAACCCCAATACCCCACCTACTTCCTTAACTTTCTCTTCCACCACCTCAACTCTCGCACTCGAAGTAAACCTCTTCTCTCTTTTACTCCCCAAATCCGACGTCGTTTCGAATAACCTCGTCAAATCCAAACCCGAAGACATCGATATTATGTCAAACGCTGTCACACCCGAACTTTTTTTACTCCCTTCGTAATTATAACTACTCTTCACATAACTGAACCCCAACGCGTTTTCTTCCGCCGTTTCCGGGTTTAGTGATTTCTTAAACCACGCGTTCCCAAACAGGGACTCCAGGCTAATTCGGGTTTCCGGATTCGGGTCGAGTAATTTGTGGATAACAAAACGGGCTGGTTTTGAAATCCACTCCGGGAACTGGTAATCTCGTCGGGAAATTTTTTTGCACATCGCCGGAATGTTGGTATCGTCGAACGGGAGGTGTCCGGCAAGGAAGACGAAGAGGATGAGGCCGCAGGACCAGGCATCGGCCTTGGACCCGTCGTAGCCTCCGCTCCGGCGGAGGATCTCCGGCGCGGTGTACGCCGGCGTGCCGCAGGCGGTGTGGAGGAGGCCGTTCTTGAGCTGCTCCGGCAGCGCCGAGAGGCCGAAGTCGGAGACCTTGAGGTTGCCGTCGCCGTCGAGCAGAAGGTTCTGCGGCTTCAGGTCGCGGTGGGCTACGCCGTTGCGGTGGCAGAACCGCAGCGCCGAGACGAGCTGCTGGAAGTAGCGGCGCGCGATGGACTCCGGTAGCTTTCCGCGGCGGGAGATTTTGGCGAAGAGCTCGCCGCCGGCGGCGAGCTCCACGACGAGGTGGATCTTGGTCTTGGTGGCGAGCACCTCGTGGATTTTTAGGATGTTAGGGTGGTGGTGGAGGCGTCGCATGGCGTCGATCTCGCGGATTATACGTGGCTCCATGCCGGCGTCCACGGTTTTCGATTTGTCGATTATTTTCACGGCGACGGCGGCGCCGTCGACGAGGGATCGCCCCTGGTAGACCTTGGCGAAGCTTCCGCGGCCGAGGAAGCGAGTCAGCTGGTACTTCCCGAGGATGGTGGCGGTGCGAGGTGGAGGTTGCGGCGGTTTTTGCTGCATTGGTGGTTCCATGGTTTATCGTGGAATAGCAAAAAGAGTGCTATATGTTATAAGCCACGGGACAGAGAATGTGTGAGCGAGAAACTGGGTTATATAGAAAATTTTGGCGTGGGTTGAGATCTATCGCTGTCACCGCGAGAGAAAGACTGAAAGAGAGTGCACCGGGTGGCTTCCACTTTAAAATTCCATTAAAAAAAATAGAAATTTGCAGAAAATGAAGGAAGGAAAAATACATTTTACAATTATAAATGAGAATCTAAATTAAGTTGGAATCAGCGTTTTAATAGCATGTTATTAGTTGGTCCTTGGTGGTTAATTAGCTATTTACCAACTGTTACCAGATATGACTATTGATTATAATTTGTAGCCATACAACACAAAACGCGATAGTTGACTAGACTGCTTTGGACATGTGATTATTGAGTTGCATAAAAGCTGTTAAACAAAACATAGTAATTAACTTCAAGTTGCTCACAACTTATCTGAAGATGAACATATGAAGGGGGAAAGGACAAAAGGAGTATTGGAATATGCTACGTATACTACGAATGTCAAAAGTTAAATATATATTTAATTCTTTATATATAAGGGATTTTGAAGTGTGAACTTGTACAAATTGGTTTGGAAAGATTAAGGATAAGGAGATGTACTATATTAGGATTTTAAAATATATATTTTTTATAATTTTTTTATAGTATTCAATTTAAAAAAAATTGATATTCAATTAAGATTATAAAAAAGAGAGAGAATAACAGTGATATATAACTATTTTTTTATAATATATGAAATGTCTTCTTATATTAACAAATATACATATTTGATTAATTATCTTTTATAACTTGGATTTTATATGATTTTTTTTAGTGGTGTATAAATATATTACACTCATCTAACAATCTCCCTCAAATTCTAGAAATTTTTTTAGACTTTATTTTTATTTGTTAGACTTCATTTTTCTCTCACTACACAATATTTTCTTTTTTCCTTGAAGGTATTTTAGACATTAATTAGTACATTATTTGATTCTCTCTTTCTCCTAATTTTACACATTCTCTCCTCATCCAATACATGAATCTTCATCTCCAATATTACATGAGAGCCATAATTTCGAACAAATTGTTCAAATCCAAAACAGGAACGAAAACATGTAATATGGGGACTTCATGATTATCATCAAGCGAAATTAGTAGTTTCAACTTCAAACCAGCATATATGTTTGCAAAAATATAAATGGAATTTGTCAAACGAAATCGTTTTCTCTTCAACATCTTGAAAGAGCTTTAATAAAAAGAGAGAGTGATAGAGAGATCATTCAATTCTTATAAAAACAGTAAATAAGAACTTAAATTCGAGTACTTCTTTTGTGGAGCTGAAATATTTTATAACTAAAATCATGACTTTTAAATAAAAAAATATAAATCACTGCATGTGCTGGAAAAGTGGAAATAAGATGCATTCAAAAAGCAAAGCCACTAACACAAATTAGTAAACATATAAAGACTAACTACAGGTACCGACAATGTAACCCGTAAACAAAAATATCATGTAATGCGCGATCTTTTTCAAGAAAGAATTATTAAGGCAAAGTTATTGGTACCGTTCACTGAGTCTTCCACACTACAGGAATTGGATCTTTTTCTGATATCCAAGGAGCGTGTGACAAGTTGAAGTTGTGTACAATATGGAAATAGAATACGCAAAGGCATATACGTAGTTAATTAACTGGCAATCATTATATATTTTACTTCTCTTTCTCTCAATCAAACTCCAGCGTGCTGTAAATTGAAGAAGCAGCCATTGAAGACCACCTACCCAATTTTGGCTTCACTTTAATTTCCCATAACATTCACGGATTCAAATCACGAACGGTGTGTGAGCCTTCTCTGACGTCATCTTCTTTTTTCTTTTTTCATACCAATCGTTTCCATATTTTTTATCTACAAAATTAACCATGTTTTTTTTTTTAATTATCATAGTTTTTTTCGGATGACATTATTGGTACACGAAATTGTTTCTGTCATAAGCATTAATTATTCTTTATCAAGAATCATGAGCATCTAAGATAAATATTTTTCAACATAATTTATTTTATATTTATGCATTAATCAGAATTCAATATCAACCCCTAACTAAAAATGATGTTAAATAATCTCATTCTAGGTGTGGTCTAATAAAATTACATAAAATTTTATGCATAAAAAATTTAAATAAATAGATGTGATTTTATTGGACCACATAAAATAAGATGCATGGTTTAACCTTGTTTTTAATTGGGTTAGTCAAACAATCTCATATATAAATTACGTTATTTTTATTTTAAAAACAGTGAAATTGAAATCTTCTTTCTTTTGTAATTAATATTTATTAGAAGTGTTGGATGGATTATACTTTTTTTAATATGTTCATTGGATTAGATGAACATGATAGATCCAATAATTATTAGAAGTTTTTATTTTATTTATGATCATAAATATTTTCAGTGAATAGTAAATTTAAATAAATTAAAATTCATAATTTGGTAAAATTATTCCTTTTAAATATTTTTTTTACCTAAAGTTTAAATTGAATTCTTTTTATGACATGAATATATAAATCACTCATTATTCAGTACAAATATGCTTTGACCTCAGTTTGAAATGTAATGGAGTATATATAAAATAAATCTAAAATTATGTTTTTTTGTCCAAAAACTAATTAGAAAAGTATTTTTTTATTTCACCAAAAACATAAGTAATAAATATTTTTACTATAAAATTACCTAAATCAAATAAAGATGTTGGACTTTATTGGTAATTGAATTTGATGAGAAGCTTTTCAGTCTAGCATGATATTCCAAACTCGAAGGATGTGTGACTGGGATATAGGGTTAGGGGAGTTTTATTTGAATTCCACAATAGAATAACGACAAATATATAGTACGTAAGTACAAAGTACTAAGGCGGCTGCTTTATTATTTTTATTTTTTGTATTTATAAGAAAAATCATGTGCTTATGAAGGAATTCTGATCAGATATATATTTAATACAACTAATTAACATTTATTTTATCTGTAAAAAAACAACATTTATTTTAAAACTAATTTAATGTTATTTCAAAATTTTAATCAGTCGTACTTATATATAAATATATAAATATTATACGCATGAGAAATTGTTCACGTTAGAAATAATGAGAATGACCTTAGCTAGTTGTTGCGAGAGTATGAATAATGATCTAAATTAAAAAAAGAAGAAGAAGCAATAATCAAGAGAAGTAAGAGGCATAATAGCACGCGCGTACATAAAAGTATAATAGATTGATGAAATAATTGAAGACAAATTAATTGGAAGTGGTAGATCAACGTTCTCGTGAGCAATGTTAGTTGAATATTACTCGAACAATTGATTTTATACAAAAGTTATCAAGCGTTATATCCTTACAGGGTATATCTTTTTTTAGTACATTACTATTAGGTGGAATTATGGTCTTAATACTTTAAAATAAAATTACATTTGCTACTTGCTAGTATAATAAAATGTTGCACGATAATAGTCGCTATATGAAACCAAATTTTTCATGCGTTTTAAAGTTTAGGTGGTTCTCAATATTGTGCTGACATTTTCTGATATATCAACACACCCACACATTTGTCACATTTTGCTTGGAGAAATGGGTAAAAATATTTGTTTGAACATAAGACCAAATCAAGTTGTTGAAAACGTGGGAGAACCTAATTAGTTAAAAAGAACATTATTTAGAAACAAAATAACTAAAATTATGAAATAATGTTCCGGATCCGGTTTGTTTAAGCTTTTCTTTATTTATTAAAAAGAGTATATTTTTTTAATAAAATAATTTGTTTGATGATTTTTTATGTATTTATCTAAATTATTTTTTCTTGACAAAATTAGTTTTTTTTTAAGAAATAAATCCTATATACTTCAACAAAACAAATTAAATTATTTTTTAAAATTTAAATAAACTGACCCAATGTATATCTGGTTGCTATAAATATATTAATTATAATTATATATTAAATTAAAAATATAATTTACACCGTGCATTACACAAACTCAAAAATTAAATTATATATTCAAGCATGGAGTATTTGACTAGTTTATTGTTTAATTCACTACGTCATTGCCTATTAAGTTGTTTAAACTTTAAACTCTGCAAATACATATGTTGGGTTTTCAACAGAATTAAGCTCAGCTTGGTTGGTTTACATGATGACTTCAACAATATCACTAATCTTTTTTTATTGAATTGTATAATTAAATAATTCAATTTGTTGAAGTCAATTATCTTGAGTTATGAATGTAAAAAAAAGGTTATTCAATTTGTTGAGGCCATTAATTAATTCTCGCAGTGTCAATAATTAAGTACCATTTCCTTGAATTTTCTTGTAACAAATCATCGATAATTGATTTTTTTATACAAGAGTAAAAAAAAAATCTTATTATAAATACTCAACATTAAAATAGCGAGTTTTACAAAAGTAGTGTTAGTTTTAAATTTTACTTGACTTAAATTTATTTTTAAATTTTTTACAATTTATATATAGCTGTACAACCTAAAGTTTTCCTCTCTTTTTCATAAAAGAATAATTTTCTCATGCATGTGCACATACACATACGCTAAAGAAAGATAATTTATATATAAGGGGAAAAAAGTATACATTTTCGAGAGAATTTTTAAAAACTATTCATTTTAAAATGTAGTTACTAAACATGTGCATGAATTCGGGAATCGAAATTATTTATCACGTCCGTAATTGACTTTTTTGTGTGTTTTAGAATATTTTCTCATTAAATGTATACTAATATTTATTTTATATGTATGAATCCTGGAATCCCACGTCTGTAAGAAATTTAGTCACCTTTTAGTCATACACAAGTATACAGTTTCAGTGCAAATATATTTTATCACCATATTAAGGTGGCGTCTAAAGTCAATTAGCTGGTAAGTAGTGAATGAGATCTTTTTTGCTGTTTGGTATGATAAAAAAAAAAAAGCAACGGTTAAAATTAATTACCATACCTACATGGTTTTATGTAACTTAATAGTATGTAATCCCCGACTTAATTAAGTTGTGGAAAATTAGAAAATTCCAAGGGTACGTAGGATATGTGATTATTGAAGAATAACCTAATGGTTTAGACTTTGGAACCATTATATGTGCCCGGTCGAATTACCAAGCGTTGACGGGTAGAGTTTTCATCTCTGTTTTGTCATGGAATGTAAAACTTTATGTTTGGGTTTTATGCAGCACCACTTCAATGTAGTGTTACTTTCTCCATCATGCATTCCAAGAGGATAGGGTGTATTAATTAATGGCCATGGTGGCGTTTAGATTGTTAATTTGAATTATGTTCTTTGTACTATTTTATTTAAAAGTTTGGATAAGTTTTCTCATAAATACTTAGAAAAGAAATAAAATAAAACAAATTAAGCTTTTTATTACAATTAATATATATAATCTTTGTTGTAAAATAGTGTAATAATTATAAAGTTATACCAAAATATATATATATATATATGTATATACTCATTTAACTTTTTTAACTGATAAGTGGGGTGTATATATAAGTTTATTTAACTTATATATAGAACAAATGCAATTTATTTTACCTTTTTATTACCTTCCTATAAATACAAATTTTTTATTCAAACAGTGTTCATAATGCATTCAAAATGCAAAACCAAAAGTTTAGTCTAGATAAGAATATTAGTGAAAATAAAACTGTAATTTATGACTAATTATTAATAGAGTCGATCGATTAACAAAGAAACATTCAGTTATAAACGTAATCACACTCTATTTTTTCATTGGATTTTATAAAAGTATAGGTAATTCGGAACATTAGTATTGACAAGACATGCATAGATCACAAATGTCTTTAGTGAACAAATATCAGATGTTTTCACTTTCTTTTAATTGTTAGTCAAAATGCTAGATTTCTTCGCATATTCGATCGCCTAAAAAAATAGAGTTAAGATTGTTTGCCATTTTGTGAATAAACATGTGTCTCCGGATGAATTATTAGCCTTTGTGACTGTAGCATGAGCAACATATTTTTTAAAGAAACGACCCATTTTATAGCATGCATGTCATTATCTTATACACAGTGGTACTAAAACAATGGTCTATTTCTAAATTATTCCACCGGTATCTTAGTCCGTTTAGCTCCTCCTCCCTTTTGTTCTCTTCCTAAACTATCATTTATTGGCTTCATATATATTAATGGCTCCCAATCAACCACTCACGAGAAGACTCGTGACAATTATGAACTTATTTAATTATTTATCTATTCAATTCAACACATCTCTGTCTATCTTTCGTATAAAATAAGTTTTGTTTGTTTGGTACGCTTTTTAAAATTAGCTAGCTTGATATAGTAAATTGGAATTATAAGATGCACACAGTTTATGATTGATAAATTGTCAGGAAAGAGCCGGAAAACATTATTAGCATTTGATGATTGAGACCTTCCCCCTATTTCCCACCGTTAGCTTTTGGAATAATTAATTAATAAGTAAATGTTATAATATGTGTTGTTTATTTAAAAATAATGCTACTTCCATACTTGTTTATTTACTTTATTAATTTTATATGTTATACTTGAAACTGAAGGTCCAATTGGAATGAAGTATACAGATGATAGTTCTAATTGTGTGGAGATAGACTTTTGGGATAAAAAAAATAATATTTGTATATTATATAAGTCTTCAATTATACTATAGTTTGATAATATATAGGAAAGGTCGAAAGGATTCACCATGGGTATGTTCTACACTATCTACAGAGACTAAACTCAAAGGAAAAACTTAAATTGTTTAAGGATGTAACGGTAAGATATTTTTCTATAGAAATATATATACACACAGAAAGATTAACTCACTAGGTCAATTTAGTGATGGTAGTTAAAATAGTTTGCACAAAATGTTAGATTTTAACTTTGTTATTGCTATTATACACTAAAAAGTATACACAGAAAAATGCTAGCAATTAATTTAGTTTGGTGACCAAGATATGCTTGATATATATAGGTCCTATCCTATCATATTGTAACAAGTTATTTATGGTGCTAATACTTAACATATACCCCTTATTCTGTTCTATTATTGGTTCAATATATTTCTTATTCTAAGGAAGAATTGAGTTAAAAAGCAAGTGAGATGACAAGATCTCTTAATATATATTATAGAAATAACATATATACAAAACATATAATATATAATAATGAATTTAATAGAATTTAATGATCATGATAATAAAAAACAATTTTACAGGTTATTTAATTATAAATTATAATTATTGTAAAAGTTAATCTCCATGATGCATAACAAGTTGTAATTAGATGATAAAGAAAATTATTTCACACCATTAGTATAGTCTTTTTTTCTCTCAATATAATATGTGTGAGAGTGATAATATTATAAAACTAACATTAGTATTAATATTACATTCAAAAATTAAAGGGACATTTATTAAGAGTATCAGTCAAAAAAAATAATTATTATGTCGAAAAGTTAAATATGTCACTTATTTTGAGACAAATTTTTTTTTAAATGGGACACTTATTTTGGAACGGAGGAAGTATTATATTTTCTTATATAATTTTATTCTAATTGACTATGCACAAAAAGGTTTTGAAGAGTTTTAAATTTTACACGCTTAAAGCTTAACTTATTTAGGTAATCAATCAAGTCTAAATTAATTTATTTCGACCTCAAATTCACAGGTATGGTTAAAGTAGTTGTATTTAAGATATTGTTTGCTTAGAAATTTGATAAATGTTAAGATTTTGTCATTATAAAAGGCATATCAATGGATTGAGAAAAGATAGTGTTTATAAATGACATACGATTTGGACTTTTTAAGTGATATAAGATTTTATAATTAGTTATCAGAACAAAATTAAAATTTAATGTGCTTATTAATTGAATAAATATATTTGATCAATTAATTCATGAAGGCCCATTTCATTTACATGACTATGTTTTTAAGCAAGATTTTCTTGAATATTGAAGTAAACACAAGCTGTGCCTAATTCAGAAAAACTAGCACGAAAGTTAAAAAAGAGTATATGAGTAATTTGAGTATGAGTACTCCACCTCAGCTAGCCAACAGACAACGATATGCACATGGCATATGAACCCAAAACCTCATAGTTAGCAAAAGTAATATGCCATACATATATGCCAAAAGAAGTTAAATGCCACGAAGTCTTAATCAATCTAGGCTGTATTAAAGGAAATATAAGGTTGATCGATTAAGTGATTGAAGAAGAGCGAAGGTAAAAGAAAGGATGAAAGAGGTTATGAATTCGAATTTTTTTAATTAATTAATATTGTTAATAAAAATGAACAAATTAACATTTATTGATAAAATAAATAAATCTAAACTGCATTGTCACGTGTCATTATGCTTGAAATATCACGTGATACGGCATTGAGCCCCCTGGTGTATGTTTCCATTTCCACATAGTTTTCCTCACATACTTGATCATATATACGAAGCTAATCTGAATGAGAAAAAAAACATGCAGCATGCAGGTCTGTTGTCCGTTTTTTCTTTCTTTCTGAGTAGCAGCTTCATTTTCTCCACACAAAAACATACTCACATTTCCACCTATAAATATCACTAATGAAGTTTTCTTTTTAAACATTTCTGTATGCTCTACCACTGTCGTCCTACTTGTGCTTAAATTAATAATGCTAGCTCCACTTATTTCACCAGATTCTAATTAAAAGATATCTACCTAATGTTCCACTTTTTATTTCTTTAATTCAAGATTATTTTCAATTTTTAGTTGTTTAATGTGCATGTATAAATTTAATATTAGCACATGGATATATCAAAAAGGAATTAATAATAAAGAAGATAAAGTTGGATTAAAGTTTATAAGCTTAAATTTGAATGGATTTTATTCTGTAAAGTGAGATTACAAAAGAAAACTTTGATTTGCTTTTAATTGTGAAACTTGATTTCAGGTCAAATTGTAAGTGTGTAAGGTACTTTTAAGGGAAACGAAATATTCATCAAACTAAGTTTATTGGTCAAATTGCATAAGTTGAAAGAGTTTAAATGGTAAATCTAAGGTACTCTTAGACTTGATTAAGGTGAGGTCTTGATATTGGCTCAACTCTAAGGTTGATTTTTTTATTTTTACAATGGTGTATGAATCCATTATCATGTATCAACATGAACTCAACACTTTCAGGTTGATGAATATGTGTTTGAGTAGCTTTTGTACTCATTTTTAATAAATTTCCTTTACTTATAAAAAGGCGGCAAATTAAATGTAGCCCAAAATAGTCGCAAATTAATTGATAAATAGTACAAATTTGCATTTTAGGGTTATATTTAAAAAGTTTGGTTACTCGAGTTGCTTATTTAAGTCTATGATGACCATCATGAGCTAAGAAAAATAAATTTAAAGTGTTATGTAAATAACTCAAAGAATTGATATAATAGTGTAAGATTCATTTGTCTAATACGAGTGATGATAATCAATTTAGCAGAAAAATCAGTATTTGATTTTTATCATGTACAAAATTCTCTTAGGTCAATGACAATCACGAATCACAAATGAATTGGAGGAACATGTAATATCTGACCCAAGAAAAGAGAGAGATATATAGATGAGGATATAAATACATGTACAACAACAAAGCATGCATTAAAAACAATAAATTAAATACATTAAATTTCACTTAAAAAAGGATAAAGTACATCTTAAATCATAATTTGTAAAAATAACAATTGAATATAGTAATAAAGTTAAATATGTATGCAACAAAGTTTAAATTATATTTACAATTATTATTATTATTATTTTTAAAACACACATAAAGTAAAAAGAAGAACAATTTTACGCTAAACTAAAACTTTCGTATTAATTTTCATCATCAAATTATATTAGAAAATTTGTGTTTAAAAATAATTCACTCAATATATTTAAAATTTTAATTAAAATTGATTTCATAAAATGGAATTCATCAAATGATATAAACACCCTGAAACACGTATTAATTAAAGAGGAAAATTGACCTACAGGCTACAGCTTCTAATTAACTTTTTAAACATGGTGAAACATTTCCTTTCATCAATGATCGCGTCATCAAGGATAAAATATCTTGATTAAAGAAAGTGATTTTCTTTTTGCTATGCTAGATTAAAAAAAGAACGTAAATGTGAAGGGTGAACCACTTCATGTCGCTTTAATAGTTGGAATTTTTGACGTTCTCGTAAAGTTCGACCACTAAGAAGATGTTATTTGATGGCAATGTCCACTAGAATTAGAGCGATAGATATTATGTCATCGTCATGTCTGATGTCATTTCTCACTGCTCACACTAATACAATTATTTAGCTTAACTATGGACGTTGGAGTATAAGACGAGCAATACATTACAGAAGGAACATTTGAGTAATCAAGTCACCTTTCTATTCTTTTTTTAGTCTTTTTAAGGTTTTTCATAAAAATTAAAAAATGTATTTTTTTTAAATAGTTATGAAGTTTTTTGTTTTATTCTTTCATCTTTATCCCCACAATAAATACATATTAGCTATTTTTTTATTTCTACTTTCATTATAAATGTGCAAATTAATTAAAAATTGGATGAAAAATAAGGATATAATTAAATAAAATCAATTAATAGTATCTTGAACTTTAAAAATGATAAATAATTAAGGACAAAAATTATCCACGAAATAGACACTTAAAAAGGAATCGAATGAATATATGCTTTGATAGTTTGATTAATGCTAGCAGTTAATCATGAAATTTCTTCTTGTGATATCCTTTATAGACTCTTATTAAATTGAAATTTTGTCTTCCTTAACAATTAATGCTAGCAGTTTATATATATATATATATATTCCGAAATCTCCTTTATAGTTATGTCATATGATAAAAGTTTTGTTTGAATTAAAATATAATATTTCTTTATCTGATGTTTTTTTTACTTTAAATATTAACTTTAGTGTTAGTTGGTTTTGATCAATCAAATATTATCTCATACAAATTGTCTCCATGATCTTGTAGTTAATTGTTAAGGCTCGATGAAACTTTGCCTTCAATTTCTGGAGATTGAATTGAATTGACAACTTTTATACTTCCTTGTTATTCTTATTTTGAAGTGGAATATGTTAAGACTACCATTATTTTTGCTTTTCTGTCAAAACTAATGATTCTTTATTATTTTGGTTTTTAGCTCTTGATTTTTGTTGAAATATTTGTACCTACTTATCAATTTTTATTTTTTTTGGTTCAAATAGTCATCGAACTTTTTATACCATTAAAAGATTTTTGGGCTCTAAGTTGGCCCAACGAAATTAGAAAAAACACCGAAATAGAATAAAAATAAAAAATAAATTCTCAGATTCTATTTACACTTCCTATTTACTAATACACTCCCCTTTTTATTTTATTTTTTATAATTTCCCCCCTAAAGTACCCTGGTTCCAAAAATTACACTCCCCTTTTGGCCTCTTCGACTCATTGTACTTTGAATATGCTCTCCTATGGATCCTCCATCATGTGTGTCCCATTAAAATTGCATTTCTTCTTCAATAAATTTACCTTTACCTCCCTTTTATGCACATTCCAATTGCCGTAATTTTCAATTCCCCTACCTATTCATGAAAGCATCCACAGTACACTTATAGTTAATTCCAAGTTCACCCAATTACTCACTAGCTCACAATTGAATTCCAAATAATGAAACATCTTATCTCTTATATAAACAAAAAAACCCCAAATAAAGAAATAATGCTACCTTGGTTGTCTCCGCTCTCCTTCTGACGACTATTCCCATAATAATCAAAATCACGATCTTGTTCTAGAAGTACAATGATTTCCACTTAGAAGCACAATGATTGAAAAAAGTGGAGTAAGAGAGTGAGTCTTTGTTGCTTTTGCTTTGTGATCCATGCATTGCAAAGCAAATAGGATGCAAATGAGTGAACCCTATTTCTCTTTTGATTAATTTCTGGAAATTAGGGTATTTTGGGATGAAAAATTATAAAGTCAGAAAAGGAGAGTGTATTAGAAATAAGGGAGAGTGTATTAGAAATTTCTATACCTATAAAAATTAAATAAATACTTGAGAGCTTGGTGTATGCCTATGATATATTATTGGGCAGAGACTGGTTGGGCTAGTGAAACCTAAATGAACTTTTCAAAATAAAATGGGCCATGAAAGCCTGTGTTTGGAAAGTGTCGCCGAGCGTACGATTTGCACTGGGCTATTATTTTTATAGAAAGAGTTAATTAGTTTTTTTTTTAAATTTTCTCTTTTAGTTTGTAAATTTTTGTCATCAAATATGGTATTAATTTTATTACTATTTTATTATATTTATTGGTGGTTTGTTTTTTAGGAATTAATAACCACCCTAAATTATTTTCCCCCTTCACAACCAGTAATCAGTATCAAACATATCATGGATCAAAACATAAAATCACACATCCATTTAAATCACCTCAATTATTAGGATGAACTTAAATATGTTTTTAGTTGTCCAAATTTAAATTTTTTTAATCCCTTGAAGTTGAGAAATGTTTTTTTAGTCCCTCACAATAGGATTAGTCAAACAAGAAATATTAATTTTTAATTTGTGATGACTTTTGACCTTCATAATTTATTTTTAATTTAAACTCTAAAGCACAATTTCTGTAGGTTAAAAAAAATACCAAAAAAAAAAATCCTTGAGTTTGAACAAACATCTCTTAAAATTTCTGCATCACAAAACAATGTCCAAAGAAAGGATTTGACTCCTCTAAAATAAAATAAAAAATACACTTTAGAATATAAAGTATAATAATAATTGTTTATTAATAAGTTATTTCTTAAAATTGTATTTAATTTTAAATTTTGTTATATATATATATGTATGTATATGTGTAATTTTATTAAAAAAATGATTAATGATGCAGTTTATTATCTAGAATGCAGTTTCTCACTTTATTGTAGGCCAACTCCAGGTTATCAAATATCTGTTTCATACGAAATTTCCAGTCCAAAGAGTTGAGAGGTCAACTCTACTGAAGGTTTATAATCTCACAGTCACACGACACGACCAAATCAACCGTCCGTGTTGTCTGGACCGCATTTAACGTAACAAACGAGCTATATAACTTTCTTTCCAGGAAAACAAAATCTACTGCAATGCAAGAGAAAATGTCGCTGTCACTCTCACTCACTGCATTAAACTTTTCAAACTATATGATAGTACAATTCATTAAAAGATAATCGTGAAACTGAAACCATATATAGAATTATTGGAAAATGCAACTTTCTTGGTTTTTTGCCTGAAACCATTGACTCGCTCAAGTCCTCTCTATCCCCCCATGTATCTTCTGTGCCAATAAAAATAAAGCACCAGTAACAATCAACTTTCCTTCTCACTTCTGTGTTTGAAGCTTCTGTGAGGTATGCATGTCCAACATTCTCTTTTTTCCTTCTTGTTGCTGACTTTCTGCTACTAATATGATGTTTGAACTATGGCTATAAGTGACTTGCAGTTCCTTCCTTTAAAACATGTGTCTTTTAGTTGAAAGGTTGCATAGATATAACGTCTCTTCTTTAGTTAGTCATTGGATTATGTCTCGATAGTCGATTCTACCAAAAAAAATAATGAATTATGTCTTGAAGTATAGATGCCATGGTCTTGTACTGGTCTTGTAATTTTTGTCAGATATTGCCATGGTCTGGTAATTTTTGTCAGATTGTTTGTTTATCTCGATATCATCTCCATCAATCGATCCTCTTAGCATTTGAACTGTCTTTGACAACTTGCTTATTTGATTCTATAGTCTTGTTTCCCTTACCAAAAAGAAAGAAACGTTTATGGACAATTGTAATTTATATTTTGTATCCTCCATCTGATATCAAAGAATTCGTTGCCACTGTTGTTGAATATAATAGTTCATTTTGGATTTTCCAAGCCAACAGCAACAAGTATCCAAGACCTCAATATTACAAGTTATAATTTCATACATTCTTTGATATATTGAGCATGATGTTTATTGCATGTACAGTAATCTACAATTAGATAGTTGAATTATTCATTTAGTCAATATACTTTCTTCTCTCTGTTAAATGGACTGTTCTAGAATTAATGCATAATTTTTTTATGCTTTGTGAGAGGATTGATTTTGAGGAATTTTATTCCAGGGGAAAACAAGATGCAGTTTGCAGGTTCAATAGTTTCAACTTTCAGGCAATAGAAAGAGTTCTTTTTACACTGTTCGAGTAGAGAATCCAGTATAGACTTTCCACTATGGCAGCAGGATTGGAACTCATACCAGTAGGTACAATTTTGACAGTGGTAACTAACCAAGTCTTGAAGACGGCTCACGCAGCATCTGATGTTCTTATTGGTAAAGAAAGCTTCAAGGCCCTTTCGGAACATCTATTTGATATTGAGCCAGTGCTAAAGGAATTACAGCTTCAAGAATTGAATGACTCTCAAGCCGCAAGGGTTGCTCTGGAGTCTCTTGAAGCAGATGTTAAGAAGGCAAACAATTTGGTTGAAAAGTATAGGAACCGTGGCCGTTTTTACTTACTGATTAAGTGTCGATCCATAGTTGAGGAGGTTGAACAAGTCACAAGGGATATTGGAAAGTCTCTGGCTGCATTGTCTATTGCAAATACTGAAGTCCTATCAAGAATTTCTGATCAGGTCAATAGGCTACAAAATGAGATGCAAAGGGAGAAGTTTGAGGCTTCAAAATCTCAGATTCAAATTGTTGACAAGTTGAACCAGGCACTTAAAGAACAGAAACACGATCAGGCTTTTGCGAACGACATGCTAAAGGAGATAGCAAGGGCAGTTGGGGTGCCAGTGGAACCCTCAGAGATAAGCAAAGAGTTGGCCAGCATTAGGAAGG
>PYAF01001401.1:688152-790839 GCA_007407185.1 Glycine tomentella | reverse complement strand
AAATTTTAACTAATGAGAGAAAATATGTTTAAAAGAGTGTGTTAGAAAATATATTTTTAGTATTTTTCTAAGTCTTTTTATTAAAGCATGACAACTTTTTTAAAAGTCTTTCTTAACCTAAAAGTTTAATTAAAAACTTAACATGCATTAAAAAATTTAAAATAGATAAATTTTATCTTTAGTTTAGCTTAGAGCTTTAAATAAATAGATGGATAAATATATAATTTCAAAATATTATATTATCATTTAAGCATAATAATTAATAATGATCTCATTATTATGAAAAGCTTATGTAATAATAATATTATTATTATTTATATTTACTTGGGTAAATTAGTATGAACCAAAAATACTAAAAAAAGTTGTTTAGAGAGTAAAAATAATTTTTTTAAAAAAAATAAAATAAAAACATAATTAATCCAATTTACTTATATGGATTACCGCGTTTAAGTTTAAATTTCGTTATTCAGTAAAAGAAAAGTTTTAAACCAAATAGACTTTTAAAAAACCTTAAATTATTTTTACATCATTTTGATCAATCAGTGTATAAAGTTAATATTTTCCCCCTATTTTTATCAATAAATACAGTGTTTTTATATGTAGGAATTGATCAATAAGATATCAAGAAATTTATAATGCACACATTTTGTTTAAGTGACTGAGCTAGATACCCTTGGTACCAATAAATACAATTCACCTCAAGGCATCTGCTTAATATATACTACATTTTAATTTATTTTTATGTGTTTAGAGAAAATTTTTATTTACAGTATCAATAAATGAACAAGATTAAAAGAAAAAGTTTTCTTACAAATTAATCAAGTTGGATATGAATGATAGAAAGTACTGCAGTAATATTGTTGAACTTTTTTTTTCCCTGTTTGAAACAATTTACTGGAAAAAAAACGCTTATATAACTTCGCGTGATTGAAATTCTTTTGATTAGCAGGTGGGTTTTTACACTTTCTATTAGACTTTTTTTTTTTTTTTTTTTTTGTAAATGAAGGGAAAAAAGAGAGGTAAAAGACTACACTCTAGGGACTGGGTGAAGCACAACATCATCTAACAACAACAACCCCTTTAGATCATTTGGATAAAACTCCAAGTACTCCATAAACCAAGACCCCGAATTAGGTCCAAATTTGGCGAGAAAGTCTGCACACCGGTTTCCCTAGAGGTAGAGGTATATATATTAATACTCAACTTAAGTTGGTGAATGATTCCTTATTATTTGGAGTTAATTACTTCTGTGTATTGTAGAAGGAGAGATGAGAACTAACCCAACATCGTGGGAGGAACATTCCTATTATGACATTGTTGGTTGACACTTGAAATTTTAGTTTTTAACTGTTGAAAAAATACATGTCATTTATAGGAGTATTTAGTACTAGACTACACTAATTAATCTAAAGAGATAAGTGTCAAAGATTTCGACCCATAGAGGTTGATCTTAAAGAAGTCGGCCCAAAGCCTAAAAAAAAAAACAAAAGTATAATATAATTTTAAAATATATAAAATGTTTCCGTCAGTGATTGCTTCAAGCTTAATAAAAAGGATTGAATGCATCAAGAAGGAAAGCAAGACCATATGACGAAGAAATGAAAGGGCTTCACTCACTTTGATGCTTGGAAAATGTCAATCAACCGATTTAGCTACACAAGCATATTAAATTGTTTTAAATTGCTCTTCAGAGCTTTAAAAATGGACCAAACCAGGATGCAATTAGATTACTACTAGCACTAAACATAGATAAAGATGGTAGGTTGTTTCGTGTGAGGCATAATTCCCGTCTACCATTGCTAAATCCCAATGGAAGCACCGAATAATCTTATGCACAAAATTGGCTATTTACTTGTGCGAATTTTAAATGTTTGCCAGCGGGTAGAAAGGAATTGAAAGTGTGGTTCACATAGCGCGACCTGGCAATTGGGTCAAATTGGGAGGTGTTTGGTGGGAAGTTTGAGCATTTATGAGATGAAATAGTTATGGGTTTGTTGGATGAAGCTGTCCCAAAACCGATTAACTTGGACACGCATTCTACAGATACATCCAAACAAAACACAACACAACACAATCGCTCGCGCGCGTAAGCGGTGACTCTGAAAGAGTCAACTCGTTGAGACGGTGTAGATCTCACGCTTGTCGCTATTATTGTTCCAAATTTTTCAACCTCAAATTCCGCTTCCGCTGACGCATTCACAATCGTCATAGACATATAGCAAACATTTTAATTATTTTAAGGAAATGAATGCATGCATGTCTTTATTCTATGTAAATATATTACCAGTGTTTATTTTATTCTCATCACAATTTGAACTTGGCTTAAACGCTCTCAAGTTATGCGGTTCTAAGATTTACTTATTAAGTGCCTCATCGCAAATCAAAACCGATAATGAAAACAACTGGTACGTGGATCAAAATGAGCTTTCCAATATACTGCTCCGAATTTATGCGCTGATACGAGTTCTCAATCATATCATGCATGAAAGTAGTTAACCAACCTAAAAACACAATACTACTACTGTTATAGTATTACTTGCCATAGAAAACGAATGTCTGCAACTATGCATGGATGATAAATTGTCTGAAAACTCTAAATATCCTTCTCAATGATGTTATATCTACTTCTAATGTTATGCGCCTATCCTTATAATTATCTTAAAATACATCTACTTGGTCTTCTTCATATATGTCTAAATCACCTAAAGCAAGATTTTATCTTTTTTTCTTCCTACAATAAATGTTATCTCCATTTTCTCTTTAATACATTTATTCTTAATCCTGTTTTGTCTAATATGTTTTCTAAAAAAGAATGCGAAATCTCATTTATGCTGTATTATTAAGTTTATAGTTTACTCACTTTTTACTACTCATCACCCACTTCCATACAACATGCAGCTCTTATTATTTTATGATGCATTTTGAGAAAAATGTGATTTTAGTCTCTAATTTTTGATCAAATATGATCAAGGTCCTTATATTTTTGAATTGATAAATTTATTTCAAAATTTTAAAAAATATAATCTCTCTTAACTTAAAAAATATATATGATTCATCCCATTGCATTCCATTGTCTCGTATTGTACTGTACCGTACGAAACCAGATACAACATTCGAGATGCTACAAGGTGCAAAATCAATCGATGCCGGAGCTGCTACAATTACTTCAGCGTCAGAGTGTGGAGGTTGTTCCCATCATGGAAGTTAGAGTGTTGACTTTTTCTAACATTTCTAGTACCAACTAATTCATTCGAGCGAGACATTTTATGATGTCAAGAATTAGGACCATTCTAATGCCCCCTTTCGCTATGCATAAACTAAACCAACAATTAGGATAAGCACGAATGTCAAAGCTTGGTTCTCATGGAGCTAAGCTAAAAGTTGGGTGTTGTGTCTAAAAGAAAAGGATTATCACGCAAAATATTCTTAGAAATGATAGGCTAAATCTTTTTTTTTTTTTTTTAAAGTTTGGGTACCAAATTTATATATATGAGTATAAGTTTGACCGGAAGTATAAAGACAAAAACATTTATTTTTTCTAATTTTTTCTTTAAACTTGACTAATACTCCCTTTTTGTCGGAAATATAACAAATACCATACTTCTCCATTGATTCTTAGGATTTACATATATTTTCCTGTTATTTTACATGATAGACACAAGAGAATTTCATTCTCCATGCTTGACTATTAGGATTTACATATATTTTCCGTCATTTTACATGATACATATACAAGAGATATTTAAATTGTATTATTTGTTTTAAGATATATGACATCCAATTCTCACCTTTAAATTAATATCAATGATGAATGGATAAGAGTAATGATCCCATGAACTCTATATAATTTTTCTGTCTTTAAAAAAATGATCAATAAGGATATATAAGATTGATATAGTAATAAAGAGAGAGAAAAAATCACAAATTTAAATTTTTAACTAATAAAACTAATAATATTAATAATTAATTAATATTTATCGATAAAAAATATCTACCACTTAATGTATTTAGACTAACAATTTCCGTTTACATGATACACTAACAATAGTATTTAGCATTAAAAATATTGGCTTATCGGACACGCATAATAGTGAAACATAATACTATGAATGTCTTGCCAATTACTCTATTTTCAAGATAAAGCTTGAAAATAATGATGCATGAGGGGTGGTTGTTTTGAACTACAGAAGCAAACCATGATCTTGCACGGGAAAATGCACATAAACATTCACTAAAAATGTACATTAATCGTGTACAAATAATAGTAATAAAAGAGGAAGGGGGGGGGGAGGTGATTAACAGCATATTAAAGCGGTAGTTGGCTGAGCACTTAATGTATCTACAAATTAAATGTGCCAAGTAGTCAATGCTTGAAAATAGTCTTAGTACATTTCAGAATGAAAGCTTGAAAATAACAATGCATGATAATATGATATCGTATTAAGTTTATGCTAACTCAGCAAAACAGTAATTAAGTTCATTGATTAGATCTTTAAGAGTACTACAATCAGGAAGCTGACTTTTGAGATCATTAAATAGTATAGATAAGAGATGTTATTGTTATTGGCACTTGAATGATGTTAGCTTCTACTAATTAATTTTAAAGACAAACAGGAAGCCTACTAATGGATATAGTAAATGGTAATAATCGAGTTGAATGAATTAAGTACAGTGCTTAGGCTAAACTCTAGCAAACATCCAGGACGATATATATTGAGCTTGCTTCTTGTCCCCAAAATGTGCAATTCCAAATTTAGTTGGCTTTAAATGTAAATCAATAAAACAGAAACGTTCCCCTAAAAAAAAAACAGAAACGTGGCATTCTTATATAATCTCAAGCTTTCTCTTTAAATAATCAAATTTACTTCCACAGTTTAAGGTTTGCACAATCAGATAGAACGTTCAACAACCGACTATTTGGAATCCTGTCATTGAGTAATCTTTGTAATGAATTTTTTCCCCATTTACTTTTTTTTTAAAAGTTATTTCAATTGCAAGACACCTTTTAACAATATATTCATATATTATAAATTAGAATAAAATTTTATTATTGGACACACGGACAACTAATGTAAAATTATTCTATCTTAATCATTAATCTCAAATTCAAGTCTTAAAGTGTATATTTCTTTTCACCCAGTACGCAACTCGGTTTTCCGCTCGAACGACCCTAGCATACAGAAAAGAAAGAAGTAGTTCTATTAGAAAACGAAATTTCAGTCCTAGTAAGTACTTAAGTATTCAAAAAAAATTATTACTCATAATAATTCTATCCAACTTAAATGTAATTAATGAAAGATAACTATAATTTCTACCCAAAAATATTATATCAACTTTTTTTTTCAGGATCTCTTTTTGCATTTCACACACTATTCCTGCATTTTGCCATAAAATTCCCTCTCAATCACCCTGAAATACTTTGCTTTTATCTTTAAATGTATTTGATCTTTTCAATCATTTATCTCTTTTAATCTATTATACTTTATCTTTATCATTAAATTGAATTTCAATTTTTTTTAAATCAAATTGTCAATAATAAAAAATAATCTTACATCATAACTCAAAATTTTCATTATAAAATATAATTTATATATTTAAAGATATTTATGGTTTTTGAATTTTAATTATAATATAATTATTACAATAAAATATATAACTTTAGTATAAAATTTAATCATATAACTATTTTATACAAAGCACTACTAAAATATTAGTTACAATTAACCACATATAATTTTATTATTTCTATATAAATGTAAACATCTAGGAAAGTAAGACTCTTACACTTTCCCAACCTTTTAATTAATCTCTCTATTTTAAAATGACTAATATTTAATATTTGTTTCAAACAAATTAAGAATAACAATAAACAAGATACTTATTGAAACAATTTTACTAAAATATCATTTCTCTTCATAAATGCATTACTTATAAACATCGGATGATTAATAATGGTGGTTGAAAAATTGATAGACACAATACCAAAAAAAACGTTAAATTGATATAATTTATTTGAGGCAAATTTAAATTATAATAAGTAAATAATTAATAAATTAAAAATTATCCTTATCTTTTGAATACTTTTATTTAAAGTTTAACGCACATAACTTCTATACTTAATTATTTTTACTTTTTTAAAATATTAATGAAATATTAAAATTATTCATACATTATAATAAGTAGTTTATATTAATTTACTTCAATTTAAACTGATTTAAATTCATTTCTTGTGAGAATTTTTTTCATCATTTTAAAGTGGCAATCTTGAGAGCAAAGTTATAAAACACTTTTGTATATATGGACTATGGTATATGGAGGGAGGGTGGGTGATTGTTTATAGGTGTGAAACTTTTTTTTTTTATTGTGGCGTGTGGGATGTAGGCTTTCCTTTTCAGAAAGAAACCAAGTGAAAAGGAGGAGAAAGAATTTACTACTAAACAGAAAGCAGACGTGTAAACATCATTTATTTTCAGTTCACCAATCAATAACGTGTGATTTTGACCCAAACCGAGGACTGTTTACCAATCTAATTAACACGCATGGCAGTGGTGCACTCGTGTCTATAAATGAATGAGAAATATGAGAAGTGAAAACACATTTCAAAACACAAAGTGGCAAAGTAGCAATAACAGGGAAAGAACAAGGTCAAAAAACCACATGAGTAAACCCAGTTGGCTTGGCTTATTCAATGCTCCCGCATGTAACAATTAAAAGTTCGTTGGGGTAGTTGTATCGACTATCCTCCCCCTCCTCCTCTCACCCTTTAAAACCCTGCCATCTTTCATTATTTTGCAACCCATTGGATTTTCTTCTTCTCCTTTTGTACTCTCATTCACATTCTTATAGGCTAATTAACATACACTCTCTTCCAAAGTTGAGTACTTTGCCAAAAAAAAAAAAAAAACAGTTTTCCCTTTGAGAAAGAAAACCCAAAGACACAGTCTTTTGATCATTTTGGGCAGTTGCATTCCTTGTTTTCTTCCATTTTGAGTCCCCTCAAAAGTAGTTTCAAAAGGGTTCCTCTTCCTCCACAGATATCATGGCAGATCAAACCCCGGGTCGTTCAGGAACCGTTTCTGTTGAAGCTTCTTCACAAGAAAGAAGGAAACTTCCAAACTTTCTCCTATCCGTGAGACTTAAGTATGTGAAGCTTGGTTACCACTACTTGATATCCAATGCTATGTACCTTTTACTCATACCCCTTCTTGGTGTAGCTTCTGCTCATCTTTCAACAATCTCTTACCAAGATGTTGTCCAGCTATGGGAAAATCTCAAGTTCAATCTTGTCTCAGTGACTCTATGTTCTAGCCTTATAGTGTTCCTTGTCACCTTTTACTTTATGAGCCGTCCAAGGGGTGTTTACTTGGTGGATTTTGCGTGCTACAAGCCAGAGCCAGATTGCACTTGCACAAGGGAGATTTTCATGAACAGGTCTGCGGAAACTGGTGTGTTTTCTGAGGAGAACTTGGCCTTTCAGAAGAAGATACTTGAGAGGTCTGGTTTGGGACAAAAGACTTACTTGCCCCCAGCAATCTTGAGTATCCCTCCAAACCCTTGTATGGCTGAAGCAAGGAAAGAAGCTGAGCAAGTGATGTTTGGAGCCATTGACCAGCTTCTGGAGAAAACTGGTGTGAAGGCTAAGGATATTGGGATTTTGGTGGTGAATTGCAGCTTGTTCAATCCCACACCTTCTCTCTCTGCAATGATTGTGAACCACTACAAGCTGAGAGGGAATATCCAAAGTTATAATCTTGGTGGCATGGGTTGCAGTGCTGGACTTATCTCTATAGACCTTGCCAAACAGCTCCTCCAGGTTTGTTTTGCACTGATCTTTAATTTTCTTTTAAAAAAATTATTCATT
The DNA here is from genome assembly GCA_007407185.1 of Glycine tomentella. Lineage (NCBI taxonomy): Eukaryota > Viridiplantae > Streptophyta > Magnoliopsida > Fabales > Fabaceae > Glycine > Glycine tomentella. Next base: position 782,978 of record PYAF01001401.1, on the reverse strand, counting down.
TCTCTTAAGTCATAGTACTACCAGTTATGCTCAATTGCTCATGGTCATTTAGCTATCACTTCGTACTATTTTAAGTTGTAACTGTCTAGAATGCATGACTCTATATGGTCTATATCTTCATGAGGCCAAAAAATTAAAAATCAAAAGGAGTTCATTATTCATGTAAGTGGATGTTCAATATAAACATCAGGTGGGGCCACATGCATAAATTAATGTTTCTTGTGGCAATTTCTGCCCCAGCTGTTCACATGTCCAATTGGTCATGTGATCTTTGTCAATATTGGTGGCAGTTTTGTTAGGTTAGCGATTTTGCCACCTGTTTAATACGGTACCCGAGCGACAGTATCTAAAAGAAATGGACCTTTTGTGGTTGTGTTGACATATGCCTTAACAAACAGTTGTTCACTTGTACAATTGGGGGAAATAAAGCTTTCAAATTAAAACACAGTATTCATTTAATTGAAAGTTATATATGATCTTACTATATATACCAATGGTTCTTGTTGTCTATAACATTTATATATAATAATAGTGACTGGATCAAAAGAAATTTTATACATAGTTTTGCACATGAGTCCTTTTTCCTTAAATATACACTTATGATTATCTCAGGATTGCTCTATTGCAAAATTTTAAGGGCTAGCTATTAACTTTTTTATGATAATTTATATATACAGGTTCATCCAAACTCTTATGCCTTAGTGGTGAGCATGGAGAACATCACGCTCAACTGGTATTTTGGCAACAACAGGTCAATGCTAGTCTCAAATTGTCTATTTAGAATGGGTGGAGCTGCAGTTCTACTCTCCAACAAGTCTTCTGATCGCAGAAGAGCCAAATACCAACTGATTCATACAGTGCGTACTCACAAGGGTGCTGATGACAGATCATATGGTTGTGTCTTCCAAGAAGAAGATGAGAAGAAAACAATTGGTGTGGCACTCTCAAAGGACTTAATGGCTGTTGCAGGAGAAGCCCTCAAGACCAATATCACAACACTTGGCCCATTAGTCCTTCCCATGTCAGAACAGCTCTTGTTTTTTGCAACTTTGGTGGCTAGAAAAGTGTTCAAGATGAAAATAAAGCCATACATACCAGACTTCAAGCTAGCTTTTGAGCACTTTTGCATCCATGCTGGAGGAAGAGCAGTGTTGGATGAGTTGGAGAAGAATCTTGAGCTCTCTGATTGGCACATGGAGCCTTCAAGAATGACACTGAACAGGTTTGGCAACACTTCTAGCAGTTCCTTGTGGTATGAATTGGCCTACACTGAAGCTAAAGGGAGGATCAGAAAGGGTGACAGGACTTGGCAGATTGCATTTGGTTCAGGGTTCAAGTGCAACAGTGCAGTGTGGCGTGCATTGAGGACCATTAATCCAGCAAAGGAGAAAAATCCTTGGATGGATGAGATTCACGAGTTTCCTGTTCATGTGCCTAAAGTGGCAACCATTGGTTCCTAAGTTAAACAACCTCTTGCATTTTTTTGGGAGGAGGAAATTAATTTACTTGAGGTTTTCATAGTTAATCTTAGGAGGTGTGCAAAATTTATAAGAGAAGATTACTCCCAGCTGATTTGATCTTGTGCTAGTGTGTTCAAGTTGTAAGAGTGTGCATACAATTATTGTCCAATGAAACATTTATTACACTATTTTTCATAAAAATGTATTACGATTACTACTTGACCTTTCAAAGGTTCATGAAATTTGATTTTCTAAGTTTCTCATCGAGTTTAGGGGCTGTATTAAAAATGTATTTATAGTTGTTAATTAAGGTTTGACTAAAATTATTTCTTACACAGCGACATTGTGTTGTTGGATAAATTGATAGATTAGATGCATAAAATTTTTTCTCTCAACATGTATTGGTACAAACTAGTTAGTTATGTTAGAAGTGTTAACTCATCATCTTTGTTGGAAATCTCTCTCTTATCAAGATTTGTTCCATCCTTAAGAGCTAAACAAGATTATATCATAGTTGTAAAATTTGGTTCGATCATTGATCCGGTCAATGTAATGGATTAGTAGTCCAATCAGTGGATCAGTAATCGGTCCAGTTTGATCCAATATATATTAAAAATTCAAAATTATAAATGTATCTACTAAATATAAGTATATAACGAACATTATTTGAGTAAGAAAAATTTATCCATACTTCAAAATCCAAAATAATAATTGATAATAATCCAAAATTCAATTTTTTCTTTAAAAAAATTCAAAATTAATTTTTTTAAAACCTGGCCGAGTCAGACCGATCCAACCGAGGTCTAATGACCTACCCGGCCGGATCATCCCAAATCAATTGCGTGACTGGTCTAATAATAGAACCGACCTGATTAGACCATCAGATCCCGATCCAACTAATCAAACCGAACCAAATTTCACAACATTGGATTAGATGAATAATTAATGTAAACATCTTAGATATAACACTTAATTAGTACACACAACTTTAGAAGAAAATGAAAGACTGCTAGATAATATTTTTTAATGGTCTTATTAAGATATCTGTTAAGAAATTAATAAATTATTATTATTTTTACTTAAAATTATATCAGGGATGCATTAAAAATTATGATAATGAATGTATATTTATCACATTTTTCTCATAAAATCTTTCTTTTTTATTTCTAATTAAATTATGTGTCTTAGCCTCTTAATTGGGACAATTGTGAGCTTTCTCTAACTTTTAATCAAAACAAAAATATTTTTCTTAATTAGTTTAATTTTGGAAATTATAAGAATGGTCTAATGGTAAAAGAAGATGAGAGGAGGTGAAAGATGGCTGGTTAGTCTCCTCTCATTAATAAAAAATTAATATTTAATAACTAACTTGTTGATAAAAAATCAGTTTAATCCCAAAGAATTAATTTATTCAACTAAAAAATAATAGAAATAGAAATTAAATAATATTAATTTGATTAATTAAAAAAGTAATGTTAATTTAATCTCCACTTTGATTCCTAATATGTAGCTTTCTTAAATATTTGGACGGAGAGGTTTTACTGTATGTTAAACGAAAGAATATATAATGATTTTATTTCATTAAAGAAATTAAATTGACACAACTTTCTTTAATTTGATTTAATTTGAATTTTTACTTTTCTAGAGCCCGAACCAGCACGGAGAGAAAAAAGAATATGCTACTTCAGGTGATGTTTAAGATACTAAAAGAAATTATTAACTAAATAGTGAAATAAAATTTTTAATTAATAAAAGATAAAAAAATTAATTGAAATAACTTGTGAAACTAATATTAAAAAAGAGATTGGTGTGTGCGAGTTCAACATTGATGGTTGTGCGTTTGGTAACCCAGGTGAAGCGGGTTTTGGTGGTGTTGTTCGTGAATGGAATGATGTATGGATTCAGTATCTTTGGCTCATGTGGAGTAGCTTCTAATACTCTTGCAGAGCTCCAAGTCAAATATCACGGCTTAAGCATTTCATGGCTCAAAAGGAATTTCTCACTTGGTGTGTGAATCATATTCTCTTTGTGCTCTTAACTACATAAAAAATGGATGCATTCTACTCATCCATAGTCTCTAAGATCAAGGCTTTGTGGCAGCAGGATTGGATTCTTCTTATTAAGCATATCTTGAGAGAAGGGAACTAGGTTGCTGATTCTCTTGCTAATGATGATGCTTAAGGGATAGATCATTTGGTTATTCTTGACCTTAGCCCTGATAGTGATAAGCCTAAACTTTTTTTTGGTGGATGATTTGGGAGTTTTGTTAACAAGGCATCAATTTTTTTTTCTGTTCTTTGATTTCCCTCAACATAACAAAAACATAAACACTAAAAGAATTAGTGAAACACTACCTTCAAATATATATTTTTATTCTTAAAAGTGAAACTTATGTACAATAAATTTATAAACAATTCACACAAGTTACCAAATATGTTTTGATAAATGTTATAATAATAATAATAGTAAAAAAGCACATCAATATACTAAAACCCGTCAAAATCATAATTTCTCTTCTTTGTTTTTGGTATTGCATAAGTTATCTTTTGTAAATACAAAAATCTACTTACATGACAAACACAACGGAAGTTCTTTTCTCCCTTTTATGGCGATATTCCCTTATACTTTTAACGTTATACACGACAGTGCCTAGACACTGCCAGTCCACAACCAAGAGACAGTGGTGATAAGGCTTTCTTTTAGCTTCCCACTACATTCACGTACATATATACTTTGGGAGGAATGTTATTATCTTCTCTGACCCATTTTTTAAATATATTTTTTATTATTTAAAATTTATTATTAATTATAATTTTTTAGACATAATTTCTTATTTAATAAACCTTTCTTTTATTTTTATATTTTTAATAAATTTTAATCAATAAAAAAAAATGTGTTAAAAAAATGTTGCTCAGCACTCATCTCATCATGCTTTGTACCTTTAGGCGTTTAGCTAGTTTAGGCATCATCCCTTCACCACACCCAAGGCTCGCTAATAAAAACAATCAACAAGTGGGAAGTTTTCTTTCTTTTTCTGGTAATAAAAAAATAAGACCATAAAAAGATAAAAACAAGTAGAAAAAGTGAGTGAACAAAACTTAGAGGAAAAGAGCAAAAGTAAAAAGACACAAATGCTATCCATTATATAAAACATATAAACGGATTCATTTTTTATTTTTTTACAAATATATGCATTGCTTACTGACAATATCTATAAAATAGTTGCTATCTATAATAAGATTATTAAATTATAATAAAAATCAAATTCTTTTCTAGATGTATGCATTGTTTATTGAACTTTTATCTTTATTTTTTTTACAGAAATTTTAAGAGTAATTATTTTTTTACTTAACCCTCCAATTTATAAAAAAAAATTATGATTAATCCAGAGTTTGATTGAGGGATAAATAAAATCTAATAAAAAATTATTTTTATAAAAAATTAAATTTAAATAGTATCTGAATGATTTAATCTTAATTTGGTATTAGTTACATGTTTCTTGATTAATAGTAACTATTGTTATAATACTCGAGGAAACAGTTAAATAATAAATTGAGTGATGCTCATTTGAAATTGGGCTGATAAGTCTTTTGGGTTAACTGTATCTGAATAGCGTGCGTGCGATGTGATTAATTGAAACTGGACTTGTATGAGTACACTGTACACAATTCTTCAAACTTGATATGCATTAAAAAAAAAAAAAAGAACTTCAAATCGATCTATTGGTCTAGGACAAGGGTTACTTTTAGCGATTAATAATGCAGGCTTAAGAATGCTGCTGGCTTATCAAATAATTAATTTAAATGAAATTCTCCTACATTTAAAGGTGGAATATTCTCACATACCACTCAATCAAATAAGCTACCAATTAAACTCCTCGTGTGATCTCGTATATAGGATAAACCAAAAACACATAAGAAATTATTAAAAACTAAGGATGATTGGTAAATAGACCAACCTGCAAGCTTAGTTGTTTTGATCATATTTTGAACATTTTTACTTTAAATATTATTTAAATATGTAGGTTAAATAAACATTACAGAACTCAAATTATAGGACATTAAGAAGATTTACTAATACAAAAATCATTTTTCATATTGGTAACATACATTTGTTTCCTAGAAACTGATGTAGTATGTGAGATGAAATAACCTATTTATAACGTTAAGATGGACATTCTAAATCAGTGTTGACAAATAATCAATCTAGAAAATATTTTCAACATCAATTATACAAAAAACCAACCTAAAGAAATACATTTTTTTTACATATCATTTCCTTTAGAATATTGATGTCTTTTAAATTTGCAAGAGGTGGTAAGCTGGTTGTCAAAATTCGAAATTATTGCATTTTTATCGATTAAAGAAATTAAATACATGGCAACTACCCATTAAGTGGTGAGCGATTTGAATTCAAAAATTAATGGAAAAAAATAAATGAAAAAGTTCATGTACAAACAAAAATAGATTTCAATGGTATTGTGACAGTCAAGTATCTTGTCTTGTACATCTTAAGGAATCAAGTTTTTCATTCTAGAATGGAGCATATAAATAGTAAAAAAAATGAATATTTTAAAAATTCATTTCAAGAAAATAACAGATGTCATGAAGAAGACAATTAACATTGACAAGTTTATGAGTCAACCCTCACATGGCTTGTAAAATAACATAAGTAGCATGGAGTTGAAAAGATAAGAAAGGTTTTAAACTCATAAAAGTAATTTTAAGTGGAAGAATGTGAACATAAAAAACTCACTTTTAGCATGATAAAGTGAAATACAATAATTAATTAACTTATAATTAATGGTGTATTATTGTTATATTTTTGCAGCCATTAAAATTTGAAAATAGAAGAAATCTCTTACATTTTTAATAGTACAATTAGTTTGTGTTTAATTTGACGATATTTAGAGGCTCCAAATGGTATTTCATGCTTTTCCAAGCAATCAACATCAAGCAACAAAGCCCGTGGATTAAAAAAAAGTTGGTTAGAATCAACCAAATGGTAACCTAAACACAACCTTTTCCAAATAAATACATATTTTTCATTAGATTTAGTGCCCCAATTTTACTAAGAGAAAACCCATATAATTAATATCTTTCGGTGTATTTTCTTATTGTTAAGACTTAAAGAGAAAATGTTATTAATTTTCTTATTCATAATTTTCCTTTATTATTGTTGAGGTTAAGTAATGTGCTAATAACTATTTTAACTCTATTAATAACTCTTGTAAGTAACATATTTAACAAAATAACTACAATTTAAAAGTTAAAAAAATATTTTTATCTTGATTTTTTTTAAAATCTACTTTTCGTTTTTGTTTTTGGTGTAGAAAAATTTAAGAAGAGAGAATGTTGTCCCAAGTTCAAAGCAGGAAAAAACTCTGAACTCAAAGAGTATTTATAAATGTATTTATATTTAGCCAACTTTTCGTATGATACAGTTTTATGTAAGAAATAAATTTTGATTGAATATAAAGTATATATTTCCTGTTGAAAGAGATAAAATTGTTTGTATCTCTTCAAAGATAAGGGGAACACGAGAATATGATGTTTTGTAAACTATATGACATCTTGATACCTTTTTTTTTTGGCTGTCGTTGAAATGATTAAGCGTTGCAAAAAGAAAAGTAGAATTGTATTTTTTAAATAGTAATCTAATTTAATTTGCTGTTTTGCCAAAGAGTAGAAAGAATTATTTGAATACCATACAGACATAGAATAATTTTCTCTTAAAGAAAAGAAAAATCATGTGGAGCTATCCTTCCAAATCTTTTTGTGTTTGGTGAGAACAAGAGAAAACAAAAAACTAAAAGGCCGGGAAAATAATGTCTGATATTTATCAGCTACTAACTGTAAGCTAAATAGCTAATACACTCCGAAACTACCTAAATATTTTGAAAGTGAAGATCAATAATAGACATAAATGTCAATGAATACACTTCACAAGATGGGTCGTGTTATTTGTAATTGTGCGCTGAGTGGGACATGCGATTAGCTGTGAACAACAAATTTTGCAATTGAAGTGGGCCTGAATTGGTTAACACTTTTCGAGTGGAAGCCTCTCCTCTTCTTAGTATTTCCTTGCCCTTTAGCATCGGCATCAACTTCACCCATCATCTCATCTCATCCCATCCATCCACAAAATTAAAAAGGCACAAAATTTTTGCTATGCATCTTTGATCTTTCCACCCATTCCATCCAATCGAATAACGTCAAAAGCAAAAAGTAAACATGCCAAAAATCTACAATCAAGGAATAGAAACACACATAATTAATGTCATGATTACCATGTGCCTAAGTGGGAGGGGATTGCTGTTTTTGGTAGTCTTTTTGCATTACTAGACTTCACGTTTGCATGTGCTACTTTCAATACTACCTCAACATACTTGATTTTGGTAGGTAGAAAGTAGAGACTAGGAAAATCTATATCTATTGACTAACAAGATATTGTTGGAAAAATATTGTGCACATTTGGTTTATAGAATAAAATAATCAAATAAGCTTAGGTATAAATTATAATTTATTTAGCTAATGGGAAATGGCTTTTTCTAATTGGCTTCTTTATTTTTATGGATCACATAAACTGAGTTTGAAGTTAGAGGATGATGTTAGTAATTATAATATTCACGCAAAGCTTATGTATTGGAATAGGAAGTTCCCTTCCCTTCTCCCTTCCAATTTTTCCCTTGGAAAAAGATAAAATATTTATTAAAAGCTGAATTTGAAAATATTAAATTATTCATTCAACTAACAAAGCACCGTGTTGAATTATTTTTAAAAATAATAAATAAGCGTACTAGTATTATAATAAAACTAGAGGGTTGCTTTACTTTTAAAAAGTTGATAGTAAGAAACATTTAAAAAAGCTAATGAGTTTACATTCAAGTTCTATTACTACTAGTATAGACAAGAGCAATTGCGGAGCTTGAACCGAAAAATTGGAGAACAAAAGTATGTTCATAGATTTTCTATTTTATAATTTTATCTAAATTTTCTAACATTTTTTCATTCTATGTAAAAAAACTCTTAAAATAACTTATGATATAATAATTTTAAGTATTGAAAAACCCTTCATTATAATTCATAAACGATAAGAAAATATACTGACATAGGAACTAAATTAATAAATATTATTGAATGTATGACTTATTTAATTTTATTTTTCACTAATAAAAAAATGTTTATTTCACTAATAAATATATCTATATTTATATAATAGATACACATATATTATATATAAGTATCTTGACATCACATAAAGAAGTTCTTGAGTTATCCATCTATCATCTTACACATCATCAGTGATGAACAATACTAAATTCATCCTATTAAGCATTCACTCATAACTCACAAATACTAATAAATCAATCACACACACCAATGATGTCTTATACCAGAATATAAATCTTCGACCCTATTTACTAATTATTTAAAAGTTTGCTTTACTTTTTGTAATTTCATGGCTCCCCCGTCCCCAAGTAGCTCCGCCCCTCGACAAGAATAACTGTGCACATTAAAGGTAGACACCACGAACACGAATGCAATTAAAACTACAGATCATCGTATAATGAAATTAGTTAACTATAACCAAATATAATAAAGAAGTGAGAGAAAAATTTACTTTCATAATAACACTGTAAACAAAATTTTACTGTGTACAATAAGACAAGATTACCTCATACAATGTACTCACGATAAAACTATTCAAGATTCTTGCCTAGCGTAATCATCGCCTGCTTTTAGTAAGTTTAATTTAAACTCATAATGCTGCAGAATATATTAGGTTAAAGATACATCACGAATTAAGATTATTTACATTCAACGAATTTAGTAATCATCATATTTTATCTGAGACAACGATATTCGCAGATCATATTTGTGTTTATTTTTAAAAAATCATTTTTTTCTGATAAAAAATGTTGTTTGAAAAAGGTGAGTATCTTATAAGCCTTCAAATAGTATTTTAATAATATTTAGTCTTCACTGTACAGTCTTTAGATACTTTCTTTATTTTAGATATTTTTTCATGATTAACAATGCATATTATATTTAGGAACTGAGTGGATGAAAGCCATCACTGTGATAGTGTGATTACAAGACTCTAAAACCTGCAACAGTCAAATTGGCAATTTGATTAAAGCCCATTCATTGGTGATTATGAATAAGCTAAGTAACTAAAATCAAAAGAATTGAGAAGATAAAAATAATAATAATAATAATAAAAATGAATTTCGTCAAGTGGAGAAATAAAAATAATAAAATGATAAAGCATCATTAGGTATATGATACATAGATAGGGTAAGTAAGAAAAAGAAAGAGTAGCAGCAGCAGCAGCTTGAATTTCTTATGTATGTAAGAAGATACGAGGAACTCAATCTAAAGCATTGGGACCGGCACAGGCCTTCAAAACGGGACTCCAAATCCACTGGACTAGAAACTTCCTTCCATTTCTACCGTTAAGATTAAATGTTCTCCCTTCACCATCTTTTGTAACGGAACCAATGTAACCGCCACCACCACCCGATCCGTACAACCCCTCGCACAAATCTCCAATCTCGGTTGGCGCTGTGGGGTCCTCGCCGGCGTACCACGCGTTTACGAGCGGGTTCGACGAGAGCTCCGCCAGCTCGTGCCCGATCACGCTCACCATGCCGTCCACTCCGACGTCGCCGTTCGGCGGCGTGAGGTGGCCGGGGCCGCCGCCGCCCATGTATCCCGGAACAGCAAAGGGGTAAGCACAAACCTCGGGACACTGTTTTCCGGAGTTCCCCACCCACGCGTAAGGGAGCGTGTAACCCACCTTGGATGGGAAGGTGAAGTAGTGGAAACCGCAGACGGCGCGGCAGAAGTCTTCCATGGTGACGTCTTCGGCTGTGAGGATAAGGTAGATCCCGTTGCGGTGGTCGACGGGGAAGGGCTTGGCCTGGACGGCGGTGGCGATGACGTCCTGCACGGAGAGGCGGGTGAGGTGTGTGCCGTGGGAGTAGCGGAGGTCGGAGTACTCGCCGGCGATGGAGACGGAGCGGGAGATGTTGGCGCCGGTCTGGTCGGTGTAGAGGGAGACCGTGCGCCACCAGTCGGAGACGGAGGGAGAGGGGGAGGCGCGGTGGTGGTCGTCGGAGATTGAGTTGAGGAAGTCTTTGATGAGGAGCTTCTGGGATTGGGGCCACTTGCCGTACCAGATGAGGTAGATGTTGATCGGAGACGACAGCACAGGTCCCATGTGGTATTTCAGCTTCACGAACTCCGAGGACCCCTCGAACCGCTTGGAGGAAGAGAGGGTTCGGAGGGGTGGGACCTGTGGGTTGAAGTGAGTGTTTGTGTTTAGGGTTTGCACCTCTTCATTTGTTGTTGTTGTTGTTACCCTGCAATTGCATAGACCGATTAGCAGGGATAGGAAGAGGAGCCAGTTGGGGAATAATGACAACATGGTGGTGAGAATATGAGGAAGGAAGAATGAAGGGATGGGAGTGAAAGTGAATGTGGTAAGAAGGATGGATATATAACTGGTTTTCAAGAGACTCAGGGAACATGGGCTGGAGACAGCTGCCATGTGTGGGCGCACTTTACTCACCAAAATCAATCATAAATATCTCTTTCTTCTTTTTTTACTTTTCTTTCTCTTCGTTTTTTAAATTTTGTTGACTAACTAACCCTTTTAGGCTTTTTTTTTTTTTTTTTTACTGGTTTACACTCTCTCCTTCTTAACAGTGCCCATGTTAGTTCACTTTTCTTTTTTCTTTTTTATTTTACCACATATATCCTAGTATGTATTTGATTCGGGAGTTTGATGGTACTTATTTACTTTGCCAGTGGCACTTTTGTTTTGTTTACTTTAGCCTGACTTGTGGTTGGTTTGTTGGTTGGTTACTTTTATTTACTACCATCTAGGCTTGGAGAGTTTTCGCCAAAAAAATAAATAAAAATCTAGGCTTGGAGTTGGGGGTGGATGGTGGATGGAGGATGGGGTCGCTATGCAGCTGAAAGTACGTCCTTGAAGTTGATTGAAACTTGAAACTCTGGCCGTGATCGATGGAAGAAGATTGAATATTGGTTGGTGGGTGTGGAAAATAATGAAAGTGGTGTTGGGCATGTTGGGATTGCAGACTTGCATGGTACAAAGGGAGACAAAGGAGTGAGTCGCCATGAAATGGTTCAAGTGGGGTTACATTACAACTTACAAGGTTTGTTTCTCATTTCAAGTTTTCCGCTCCCTTTTCCCATTTTAGCTTGTGTTTTGATATTTTCCTTTTCCCGTGGCTGAGATTCCAAAGTTTTCCTTCATTTATTCTCGAGGGTGTTGGGAAATGTTGCAATCCGGGAACTGTTTAATGCCGAATTGAAGAACTCTTCTGCACAATTACCTTTAACTGGGGAAGCTTCTTGGGGATCCATCTTTAGTAAAGAGCTGAGAAGCATTTCCTTTTAATAATGTTACTCTTGTCAACTTCATATTCATCAGCATTGGTAATTGTTTCCACATGAAAGTGATATGCACGACTTGCTTCAACAAAATGACTCATTCATTCACTTGTCACAACTCACAAATGTTGTTTACGCCTCTTTTTCTTCTAGTTATGCAAGAAGATTGTGAAGTTTATACGGGAAGATGATAATAAAAGTATAGAAAAATATTTATTTTAGTTTCTGATTGAGAATGGTGTTGTGAGGTCGCAGCGATAGCTAAAGAGAAACAAAAAATTCAAGTTTTTATGACCATTCCTTGACAAATTGAAGTGATGCATCCACGCACGATAATATGATCTGTAATTTCACCATGTCCCTCAACCGCTGAAAGTTGTCCTTCAGTCACGGCGTGCAGCCTGTCTAAAAGAAATCATTAACTTATCTGAAATCAGTTAGTGCTGCCCCGTGCCCACCAAGGTGGTTCCACTTCAATTAAAAAACTTCACTGTTCTGGCCCATTTTTCTGTTTTGACACGGAGATCATAATTAATGAACTAAATCCTAGTTTAATCCTCTAAACTCAAGATACAAGCGTCATCACTTTGTTTCTATCAATAATTTTGACATTAATTATGTTCTTTAATATGGAAAGTGACATTAAAGTTGTTCTTCAGTCTACATATATACCGCAAGATTAAGAGACTAAATTGATGTGTTTATAATGATCAAGAAAATAAATTGATACCAATACTGAATGGACGTAAACTTCTTTGAATAACTAAAATAGTGACGCGTTGTATATTTGGAAACTGAAATGGAGGTTTACACTAATTTATTTTGGCATTTTCAGGGGCAGCTAATAAATTTTTGTTGCCTTGCTGGCTGTGGAGGTAAAACTACAGAAAAAAGTCTTAATTCATATCAAATCAGGTGTGAAATTATTGATCTATCATTTTCAATAGCTTCAATAGTTCAAGCTACTTTTGGTATCTCCCTAGCTATATTTACAGGTCGTTGTGCTATATAGTATCTGTGCTAACAGTAGTTTCTTTTTTTTTTTAAGAAAAAAAAAACATAGAAGGAAGAGATAATGCAATATTAGTTTGTACGTCATATTTTGATGTCTAAGAGGTGAGCATGCTAATTTGCAGAGGACAATATATATATATATATATATAGAGAGAGAGAGAGAGAGAGAGGTGAGCATGCTAATTTGCAGAGGACAATATATATATATATATATATATATATATATATATATATATATATATATATGCTATGGGTCTTTGTATAGATGTGAAAATTATGAAGCCTTTACGGTGCATGTATCTAAACTTGACTTAGTGTGTTGACGCACTATTGCCTAAAAGATTGTAATGAATTCAGACATAGAAATTTCTTATCATAAACCTATTTATGTTAAATTATCACTGATAAGTGGTAATGTAAACACCAAACACAGTGCCCCATGCTATTCACGGATAAAGATTAGGATTATTTATTGGGCAAAACTTATTATATACAGTACCTACCTTAGGTGTTATTTTACTATTCTTCATTTCTGATATATCAAACTTACATATCAGATATCTCAATTTCTCACTACCACCTTTTGTAAGGAATTTATTAGCATGTTTGGTGAGAACTGTTGCTTAACCTGGTTTCTTATTCACACAAAGGTTCTGATTTCTGAATGCGATTAGTGGAAAAAAAATATACAAAAAAAAAAGAAGATGTAAGTCACTTATGACTATAAGATGGAAAGCCTAAAGTCCACGCTAATATTATGCCTTTGGACCTTTTGGAAGTAGATGCTAATAATTCTGGCGTTTCACATTAAGTTAATTGCTTACGTGTTTTTTTTTCTGCTGCACTTATCCTTCATAACTTACGTGTTTTTCTATTTCTTTTGTGTGTTGAGGAGAGTTTTTTAAAAGGGAATTAGAATAAATTAAGCTTGAAATAATCTTATGCTTTGCTTTATGAGGCTTCTGTCAACTGCTATCAATTTTTCATCTTAGTATCCTGAAGTCTTGTTTTAATTTAATGTTGCATTTGGTTGCTTATGCATTAGCCTCAAGATGCTTATGGTCTAGAGAATATCATCAATGAGGGGAGTTATTCAAATTACACAGAGAATAATTTCGCTTTGTTTGATGTTGGGTGGTTCCACAATATATATGGTCCTACTGGAAATATGAAGGGTGGGTCAGTTGTAGATTCTATAGCATATGCCACAGAATCTGGGATTGTTGGATCACTATTTTTTGTCTATACAGTAGAGAAAGAGAATGCCCTTGATGCCTTGATGAGTTCTGCAGAAATGTGGAAGCCATTACTTCCAAGTTCCAATGATAGGTTTGAGATCTGGGAGGATTATATGACTTGGATAATTGGATTTTGTTTCCTGGGACTTGAGGCTACTTTTAGTCATTGTTTCACTGTTTTTTTATTTTTGAAATAGCAAATTTTTACGGGTGTAATAATCATACACAAAATATAAGCAATAGTTCTCTTCCATTGATGTTTTTAAATACTTTGTCATTTTGCAATCCTCATTTTTATGCTTGCATGATGGGATTCAAAAAACAGGTTACCAAAAGTAAAACATGCAATTATGTCCTGTTAATTTTTTTTTATGACATGACAAGTTAATGAATTATGATTCTTACAACATTAGTTAATGTTATTATTTAACTGAGTTAGATCCCTGATAATTTCCTTTTATTTATAACCCTTTATTTTCTCTTCACATCCCACTTATTTTAAATTTTCTTCTGCTTTTTTGATATTTTTAAAAACCAATTTGGTCTAGTTTGATTATCCATTGAGTCAGGCCGAATGACAAAAAATGCTCCCATAAGGAATTCAGCCAGCCCACTTTTCGCACTTGATCCGTTGGGTCGAACTGAACGACTCATTTTAAAACCTCAAAGTCTAATTAGGTTAATTTTTTTTAATTGTGACTTACAATTTAACCTCTTCGGTTGTGATGCTATATAAATTCTGATACCATATTGACAATTTGAGAGTGGGTCCAGTGTCAGTCTTCTAGAATGGGATTGTGAGTTGGTCTTTTTAGTTTTTGCTTGAGAGTTGCACCTTTGTTATAAATAAAAAATCTAGAGCTCCATGGACTAGTGCACTCCAAATTACATGTAAGCGTTACTTTCTTTTAATTGATGTGGGACTACCTTGTTTTCCAATAAAGACACAAAGGTGAAGCAAGGACATCGTTCTTGGCTCATAGTGAGTGATCTTCGGGGTTGATTTTTACCAAAGTAGATATTTTCTCCTTCTAGCCAAGCCAACAGATGGGCCAGACAATTTTATTTTACATTTGGTGATCTGCCTAATTTTAGCCTTCTAATGACTTGTGTTTATCAGCATTATGTTTCTCTAATAGGCTTTGTATGTGTAAAAACGTATAGAATTTTATTGATATAGAGAGTATGGACCTGTTTGGATAACCTTCTTTAGAAGCACTCCTAAAAAAATTAAGAAGAAAAAAATAAAATGAGTTTTTCCAAAAGTAAAAATAAGTTGTTTATGAGCTAATTTTTAGAAGCTTACCAATATAACTTTTCTAAAAGATGAGATGATATTTACAAATGAGCTAATGGAAAGCTCATTTTAGTTTATGGAGAAGCTCATTTCCTTTTTTTCTTCTAATTTTCTTCCTCTAGAAGTGTTTCTAGATAAACTTACATCCAAATAGGCCCTATGTGCTACACTTTTAAAAAATACGCGATAAATATTTTTTCTTAACAAAAATCCTTTACTTTTAGTTGTTTAAAATCTTCCTTAAAAGTTAATGGTTACAAAGTCATTATATATAATGTAGGGTTCAAATGCATCAATACCCATGGGCCATGGGTATTATTGCATTGTCAACCCAATGACCGAATGAAAAGAAAGGTATACGTTATTTGACCTTTGGGGTCTATATCTGGGTTTTTCTAGGATCCAAACATTAAGCCCAAAATGAAATCTATAACATGAATTCAGCTACTAAGTACTAACAATGAAGTGTGTACTACGGAGAGAGGTCGTGCGGTTTAAACAAGCAATGTATTATTGTATTCTGTCTCTTCTCTTTCTCTACTTCCTTGTAAGCTTCTCACATGACTCACTTTTGTTAAGGGAAATCCTGTTAACTAGTGTTTTAAGACTATTGGTGATTTGGTAGTTTAATTTATTACGTGAAGATGCTGGATTTTTAGGTCAATAAATTTATTCATACAATAGTTTAGGTTTGAAAGTTAGCTAAAGTACGTGGCTATTATTTCCTAGTATAGATTTTTAATTTTTAAATCAGTACTGTGTTGAAAAGTTGAAATATTAGATAGAATGCACTATATATAATTATATATATATAGTACTTAAATAGTAATACAATTTAACACAGTAATTAGCTCTAGTAAGCAATTTGGTTTGCATTAGATAGAAGGAACCAAAAAATGCCAAGATCTCAACTGCAGGTTATGGTTAAACCAGTTAAAGACTTCAGAAACGGCTAAAACTTCATCATCAGCTGTTTTGTTAGGAGTTAAGACCTATAAAACATTACAAAAGAACCCATCTGTAACATGGGAATCTTGGGATTTGTTATTTGGGTTGGGTCAATTGATATTGAACAGAATAATGGATATTGCTATAAAAAAATTAAAGCTGCCAAAGCTTTTTTTTAACTTGTTGAATATAGTAGAAGCTAAATACTAAAAATAATAAATTTACTGTCCTATACATTGTTTGGCTTTGTCACTAGTGGGCTCTTTTAGTATTTTATTCTGACAAATTTTGTTTAGTGGGGTTATTTACTTTAGTGCCTTGGTTAAGTGTTAGGCAATTTGATATCAATAGGTTTTGGTGTCTGATATTCTCAGGTGTGCATGAGCTTAAAGCAGATACAGATGTACCAAGTTTATGGCACTTCTTATATTTACTCAGAAGTGACAAAGTTGGTGCACAGTATTAATGTCAGCTAGGTTGCAGGGTGTAAGTTATGCTTTTATGATTCCTGTAGAGCTTAATAAATTAGCTCAGTCTCTACATGGGTGGGTTCAATTAGGATCAAATCAAACTTTTGATATTATATTAAACTCAGTTTTAAGATTGAGGCCAGTATGATTGTGAGTTAAGTTATACTAACTTATAAGCTTGTTTTCTGAGCATTCTTTAACACTGTTTAATTGCCTAAAAGGATTATAAAACTGTATTATGTATTACACATAGTTAATAGTAATAGAGTTTCCAGTTTTTTCACATCACTTTCTTGAGAGCAGGGCCCAGCCAGCTACTAACTATGGGAGTAAATGAGGGGAAACAAAAGAAGGATTATCTTATCTGGACCACTTATCTGTTTGTTAATCATAAAACAGGAAAACGTATTGTCATGCTTTATTCCTATCTTCTGCAATATTAATTATTCGAACCTTGTTTTCGTCTATCAGCTGGTTGATGGGTCGATAGTGCATTATAACTCGTGCTTTTCACACCATCTATTGCTGATTAATGCTTCTACAGTAGGCGCTTTCCTTGACCCTGCAAATCTTGTAGCATTAGCTGTTCCATACGCTAATGTCATAAGAGTAATGTTATTTGTATAAATTTACATTTGCACACTCTTAACATATTTTTATAGTTGTTAAATAACATTTCAATACAACTGTTTCTTGATGTTCTAGATTTTTCACATTAATCTTACACGTAATTTGTGATTTTTCTATTACTGCCTCAAATATATGTGTTTTTACATTTAGTAAACCACAATCATACACTTTAACATCACATCAATATTTGAAGGGGAAATTAAATCACATCTTTGTTGTCCTTATCTATATCTGTTTTTGTATGATGGGTGGGGTAGCATATTAATTAGCTTTAATAATAGTGGTTTTCAAATCATCAGAGGCATTAGTCGGGAGAAGAATTATTTTGGTCCTATATATTTAGGATCACATATATTATTGCGGAGATTCCAAACTCACCGATGGGCAATTTAAGATGCTTTGGACAACACAAAATATTTACTTTGTACTATTACTAACTAGTGTTTCAGTCTGTGCCATGCACGGGTTAAATCTAAACGAATATACTCTTTGGTGCGAAAGAATTCTCATGCATGGAATCAGGTACAAACAGAAAGATACTGTGATTTCTGTGAAACGTTAATTTTCATTTTCTATGACTAATCATCATTATTTCTGCTAAAAAGTCACGTCCTCATTGGTGCAAATACTTTCCTTACAAATAGCAACACTGAGATCTGAATTTGTATTCACCAAAACTCTTGAATTTAGTTGGGTTGGCTGTTGGCTGACACTAATTTCTTCTCAATATTCCTCTATTTCAGAATTTCATACTTTTTCCCTCAAAGTATATTATGGATGAATTAGTTTGTCTCTTGGTTCAAAATGCACTTTGTTAAATTGCTTTCAAATAAATAAACCGTAAAATAATGGAGTATTTGTAAGGAATTTCAACCCACCTAGCAACTTCGTTCGAGGTAAGTTTAATGTTGAATAATTGGCTTAACCACCTCACATATCAACATTGAGTACTATTGTACTAATCAGTTGGAGATAAATGAACCAATTATATTGTAGTACCAGCTAAGCAGTGCCTCAAAAGAATAGTTTCCTAAATAAATTAAATACCCACTAGTAACTAGACGATGATGCCCACATTATGACAAATTAGAAGCTTAGCCAATTGTGTAGTAGGTAATTGGTTTAATTCAGAGTGTTGAATACTCCAAATTTTGTTATCTTATCAAATCTTGGTGGCACTACGAGTACCCGAAAAGGCAATCACATAGTATAACATAGTTGCTGCTGCTAAAACAATTCTGGTCTGTGTCAATGTGACATGACTGCTTCTTTGGCATGTTCCCACTAACTGAAATAAATAGATCCTTCATAACCCATGAGAAATTGGGAAATAAAAAAAAGCGAAAGGCCTAAATTAGGCAATTATTAATGAGATAATGGTCATTTCATTAGGACAAACATGTCACTGGCACAATGCAAACAAACAACTACAATGTAAGCACTAGTACGTACTATCGTACTATGCCACATACACACGCTAGAGAAGTAAATATTGAAAATAAAAGATAAAAGACATGCCATGAAAATGTAAATAATATTGATAATATAAATACAATTATTAATTACATTTTTTTAATTTATGTAGTATAACTTTAAATAAAACAAATAAAAAGAAATAAAAGGCTTATAAAGTGATAAATCAAAGAGTAAAATCTCTGTATTGTCTTTAAGTTTGCAAAGACCCTTTTGAATTTTTTACTTGCTATCTGCAAATATCATTTATTGTATTGAGATCACACCACTAGTTTCTAGGATTCCTTCAGCTGGGGAAGCAAAACTTAAAAGGCAAGCATTATATGCTGAAGCTCATGATCCAAGTGAGTCAAGGTTAATATCATTACTTTTTTCTGGTTTTCTCTGATTCCTGTGATATATCCTTTCCTAAAGCACTGATGCAAGCTGTCTTCTACTCAACAAGTTAATGAATGTTTTGCTATTTCCTTCTTGATGTTCATAATTATTGCTTCACCACACTAACAACACATAAGAATGGGTGCTTCAGTTTCAACTTTGCTTAGGCAGATCCAAGGAGAAAAAGTAAAGGAAATAAAAGTATATAATAAATATATGATTCAGGGGCAGAAAGATAATAGTAACAAATACTAGTAAGCATTTAATTTCCTCTGAGAACAACAATAAGCAATATCTGAAAACTCAGAAGTGAAAGAACCATTTTCTTCTCACAAAATATTATATGCAAAATAGATTCTACTATCTTTCTCTCACTCATTGCATGCAACTAATTGGTTAGAGCTTCTCAATGAGAGGTTTGACACATACAACAATTTTCTCTTTTGCCATTTCAAATGGTGACTTATAGCTTGACAAATGTTTGAAGTTAAAGAACTACCATTCTTAAAGAAAAAAACAGATATAAAGAAGATTAAAGAGATAGAGCAAAACAGATGTTAGAAATTGGAAGGAGTAACATTAATTTGATTGTCCATGTTCTTCAAAGAAGCTGCATTCTCTTTCTCCAATTTGTCATCAATTTTGTCACATATATGATCAAGTTAGTCAGTCGTTGATTCCCATTCTCCAATAACATTAATTAGTCAAAGTCTTGCATACCTAATGGGCTGTGGCCCAAGTAGTAGCAAAGTGGACCAATAAATGTTTATTGATGACCTCCACATCACACAGGAATTAATAGCGATGATGTTAACCATTGATATTAAGGTAATGATTAAAAAATTGATAACAGAATACTCCAAATACTAATAGATAATTAAAATAACTTTTCCTAGTTGCGGTGATAGTGTGCGAAGTATATCTCCAAATAAGATGGAAAGTGACATATTCATTTTCCAAGTTATATATTCTAATTTATAATGCAAAATTGGATATTCTATTAAGAAAATGAAGTTAGACTGCTATTAAAATTTAAAAATAAAAAAGGATAAAGTTAGATACTAATGTCTTGTCATGAGTTATAGAATTTAACTTAGTGGTGAGCTTGATTTAACAAATATGAAAGGTCATCAATTCAATTTCTCTCCCTCTCTCTCTCTCTCTCTCTATATATATATATATATATAAATATTTTTCTAAGTATATACAAAGTACAAGTTTTGGCCTAAATATATTAGTTGTTCGTCAAATTAGCTTTAATTATTCTAAACTAGCCTAAATTATATATACAAAAGAAATTGGTATCACCAAAAGTCGAAAACAAATGAGAGTAGAGGGGAACCTACAGATTTTTTTTTTCACAAAAAAAGGCTATACAATGAGAGTAACAGTATAAAAATTTTATACAGTCATCCAATTAAAACATAATATATGATAAGTTTAGTGACTCTCTTTGAAATTAATGTCTATACATCAACAGTGTGAAACAGTTTTACAGGGTCATTCAATTATAAATAAATATTTGTATTATTTTCAGATAATTATTTTAAATGTCAATAAATTTATTATACATGACGAATTGTGATTGGATAATTATGTAAAACTTTTTACACTATTAGTGTATAATTTTTTTCTCTTAAAATAATTATATTAAAGTAATTCAAATCATGATCTATACTTACTTGGATGACTATAAAATTGTTTTATATCATAAGAAAAAATGAGTTAGTAGCTTTTTCAATGAGAAAAAAGATTATACATTGATAGTGTAAAAAGTTTTACACAATCATATAATCATAATTTATCATATATGATAAGATTATTAATTTTTATGATAATTACTTTAAAAAACAATATCAATAATAATTTATAATTAAATAATAATATAAAACTATTTTACAGTCAACATTACATTCTTTTCAAATTTCTACAATATTGCTTTGTAGGGTATGTATATCACAACGAATTACATAGGCCCACCGCAATAATTGAGAGTAATTTTATCATTTTTATTTTTATGTGTATGTATGTATGTATACATGTACAAAGGAAAACGTTAGTTGGATTATGTTATTTATGGAAAGCTTTTTCTTTCTTAAGTGACATAATACCAAAATTTTGTAATAATTCGAGAAAAGGTTACATTAATTAACATAAAAACTAGATAAATATATCAACCAGTCACCCACAAACACAAACAAAAAAACGTTTAAAGATTTACTTTGCATTTATAAAAAGTATAAAAAAGAAAAAGCAAGTGATGAGGGTTTTTTGAGGACAAAATTTATATATAGTTCGTTATCTATTTTTAGTGTTATTTTTTAAAAAAATATTTTTACTTTCATAATCCGTTCAATAAATAAACAATTAATAAAAAAAATTAATTAATAAATATAATTCTCATATTGGACTGGACATAAATTGCTTACTCCAATAAGAAAAAGTTAATGAGGAGATTTTTCCCAAACAATCCTTATAAAATGTAACCATCTATCAGTGTCATAGTTGATAACGATTAGGAGATTCGAAACAAAGGACACGGAGCATCTGGGTACAAATAGAAAACATTATCTATATTCATTTGACCTATATCGTTATATCCCTCTTCAAATTAATTGTATCTCATTTATAAAAATAACAAAATTAAGAGAAGTAAAAAAATCTGAATGGATATAGCCTACCTTTAAATTCCATACTCGATATGTAACCAAAAAAAATTCCATACTCGATAATTTAAAGTTGGACTTGGTAGGAATACGAATGTAATAAAACATGTTTGAAATAAATAAAGGTGTTAAGAAAACAATACAAACAAAGCAAGAAAGGATATGTAAATAATATAATACAAATAATATCAACTAACAAACATAACTAAACCCTTCCAGATCGAGCTAAGTACAAGTTTGGAAT
This sequence comes from Glycine tomentella, assembly GCA_007407185.1. Lineage (NCBI taxonomy): Eukaryota > Viridiplantae > Streptophyta > Magnoliopsida > Fabales > Fabaceae > Glycine > Glycine tomentella. The sequence goes on along the minus strand of PYAF01001401.1, from coordinate 760,736 downwards.
GGGTGTTAAGAAAACAATACGAAAAAAGATAGACAAACAATCTTTAAATAAATGGATAAATATAATTGAACTCTCTCAAATTGGGATTGAGTATAAAAATTTGAAGTGGGTCGAGTACAAGTTTCCCTCTACTCTCATTTTGTAAAAGTCATTTGAGGGAATTAGACCAAACAATTCACATTAATTATGATCAACAATCAAAGTCATAGTTGATAATTAACAACTATGAGATCGAGAACAAAGGACAAAAAACGGGTGAGTAAAAATAAGAAACTACAATTATATTCTTGTTTCATTCTTCGAATTAATGATATCTTAATATAAAATGACAAAATTAATTTAGAAAAAGATTTTTAAAAATATTGTCTAGCTTTAAATTTCATACTCAATAATTTAAAGTTCGACTTTAACTGAAATAAAATATAATAAAATGTTTGAAATATATAAAATTGACAAGAAAATAATCCAGACACAAGAAAAATAAATAATCTAAAGTTAACATTATTTTTATTCACAAGTGAACTTTTATGCAAGTGTAAAAAAAAAAAAAAGGTATCATTGTTCTAAAATTCACAATATTTAAATATGATTTATGCATAGCAGAACATCTCTATAGTCTAATGTAATTTTTTTACATTCACTTGTCACACTTTTCCATCCTCACCAAAGTGTTTGAACAGGTATTTTCATAGATAAATTCTTCGTGATTTTGACCCAAAATAGAGAAAAGTTTGGGGAGAAAAATCAAAACACTGGTCAGTGGTCAGAACTAATACTAACTCAGAAGGTTGTGGTGACTTGTGACTTGTGAGAGTATCAGTCAGTCTGAGGCATAGAAAATTTAGAAAGGCACTAAATTTGGTACGAAGCAAGCAGGGGTTTGTTAAGAAGCCGATGTAAGAGGGTTTATTTATGCTATATAAAGTTATAAAATAATATTTTGAAAATGACTTATAAAAGTATTAAAAGTAATTTTATAAAAAAATACTATATTTTTAGTATTGCAAAATATTTATGTTTTTGATATATGTTAATCAAATATTTAAATTCACAATTTTCAACCTTCCCAAAACCAAATGTGATGGTTCACACGTGTCATTCATTCCAAGGTAGTAAGGTACCTTCCCTGAGTTCCATCAGACTCAGACTGAGAAAGTGGTATAATATGCCATTATTGCCAATGCCAACTTACAAGTTACAGCCTTCAGTCACAGTCAAATTAGCTCCTCACACTTTCACTTCCTTTTATTTTTTACTGTGGGGTCGTAATTCATGATCTACTGCCGCGTGTTGTTTTTTACCAGCTGGGTTATAAATTCACAAACCATATTATATTTGTAATTTTGTACCATAAAAAATCAATAAAAAATAGGACATTAGGCAATTCTGGATTAGAGAAAAACTACTACGATGAAAATGGGGTGCACAGATTGAATAAACGTTAGCAGAATAAATTTTTTAAATAATATTTCCTTATTTTCATAATAATATTGAGTTTCTTATAAATATTAATTATTATTTTGTGTTGGTCACGGATTTCCTGTTTTCGTTTATTTCGAGATGGCACGAACCTTCTTTCTTCTGCGTCGTTTGCTGGCGTCACCAATACCGCTAAACTCTTCTCAGTTTTCTCATTCCCTGCTTTCTATAATGAAAGTAAAATTCTGTCAAAAAAATGGTGAAAGTAAAATAAAATTCTCAGAACTGTGTTCGTATTAAAGTGATAAAATTGCTTTAAAAAAATTAAAGTGATAAGATATATAAATATAAATAAAGATTCTATTAATCTATTCTATTAATACAATACTCCTATTAAACTGATTTCATGAAAAGATGCGAAAAAATTAAGAAAGAAAAGTTTCTCTCCGTTGTCTCCTTTCAAGGGACCGAAATGTTGCAACCCATCTATCTCGGCTTTCCCTTTCAGAGATCAACAACCCAACAACAATTGATATTACACAATACAAAGACAGTACAGTATTACTGTAATGTACAGACGCAAAAACTGGGGTGTTAAGAAATCCTTTTCCTTTTATAACACAAAGAAACTATTTTTGTATGAAGAAATAACAAACAATTATGTCTGTCACCTATGCACAAAATTATTCCAACAAACAATTTAAACAAACATTTTTTCTCATAATATAACAATGACAGAGAAATTTTTCTGATGCCGTAATGCATGCATGTATGCTCAAGCACTTAGCATTTTTTTTTTTTATTATGCAAATATTTACTCTTTCTTTCATGTATCTTATTACATGGAGTACCTCATATATTGTTGTTTGCAACAGAACCGAAAAAAAAAATTGAAAGAAAGAAAAAAGTCTTGCTCTTAACCATCCAAATATTTTTTTGTTATATTTTAATTACCGATTTTTTTAAAAAAGAAAAGAAAAAAAAAGTGCAAAATTTTTACTATGGCTTGTCCTTGAGAAGAGAGGCTAATCCGGTGACCACCTTCGCACCTCTCTCAACACTCCTCACTCTCACCGCCGGTGGCTGCCACGTCGGCGTCGCAACCGATGGCAAGCTGTTCTCACCGCCGGGAAAAGTCTCCGGCTTCGGCGACGATGTTTTTTCGCCGAAGATCAGTTCCAATTCACCACACTCACTCTCCCGACCGTCGCTCAAGTTTTCCGTCGAGTCATTGACGGCGGAGGACGACGGCGGATTCGCCCTGGTGCAGGAGCTGGATAACCACTTGGCCAGCATGTACTCCGCTTTCCTCCACGGCGGAACGTGCATCCCCTTCTTCTTCAAGCTCTGCTTCGCCGCCTCCGACACGGCAGCGACGATCTGGCAGAGTCGATCAGATTTTCCAACGAAAATGAACGGCAGAGACTGAAGGATCGCCTTGTAGGTTCCCGTCGATCGAGCTATCTCGAACTCCGATCGGAAATCGATATCAATTATCAACCTCTCACCTTCCACAACCACATCGATGTATTCATATTCACCTGAATTACTCAAAACCACAAATAATTAAAAAAAATAATCCTCAAAATATTTATTCAGAAAAGTTGGGAAAAATAAAAGAAAAAGGAATACCGGCAGGGCAGGTTGGGGTTTTGTCCCATTTCGAAGTGCAAATGGAGGAATCGTAACCAAGAGAGGAAAGGCTTTCGGTGACGATCTTTCTCAAATCGTCTTTCCGCTTATAAACCTTGCTGTTCTTGTCAACGATCAGCGATGTGTCAGCTAAGAGGTTTCCCTCTATAACACTCGCGCAAGGAATCAAGCTCTGCAAAAAATAAAATACGGAATTGAAATTATTAAAAGCTTTTTCGATGCTGAGAAAATCGTAAACTATAGCTAGTTAGGTTTTTGAGCTAGTTAGTTACCTTGAGTGCGTCACTGGCGTCGCTCAAGGAGCCAGAGGAAACTGAGTCGCCGAAGATGTCGAGTTCCTCGTCGGAGCTGTCGTTGTTGTTGCCGTTGAAGCAGTTGCAGCGGTTGCGACCGCATTTCGCGGTGACCGGTGCGGGCTTCTCGTTACTCTCTTCGATGAAACTCTGCACCATTTTGTCTAAGCAAACTGAGCTCGGTTCAAACTCCGCGGCTCCATCTTTGATGATGGACTGAGGAGCCTCGCCGGCGGCAGGTTTCTCGCACGAGGAAGTCGAAGAAGTCTTGAGCACGTTCGAGAACTGACGGTCGAACACGAAGAGCCTCTTCAGGCGCGACTTCAACACCGGCTTAACGGCGTCGTTTCGAATCACCGTGAGCTTCTGTGAATCGACGTCGATTGGTTGGATCTTCATCGGAGGCATGACTGACAAAAAAAGAGGGGGGGAAATCGCAAGAGAAAATAAAATCCGCTGAAAACCTGTGTCTCTTTCTAACAACTACAACTGCAACTACTCTATCATGTAAGTTCCATTTTGAGGGAAGAAGTATCGAATAACTCCTAGACTACTACGCGAGCAGAGGAGAAAGAGGAGGTGAAAAACGTTTCGAGGTCAAGGTTTTCGTGAAAAACATGGCGACGATGGTATGAAAGACGTGCATTGCTCATAGAAAGAGAAGAGAGTTTCGCCGGAATGTTCATTTCCCCGGCGAGATCCTCGTCGCCGGCGGTGAGTTACGGTTTCGGATGGAAGAGAGCTGTTTTTTTTTTTTTTGTTTAATTTTCGCTGTTTTGCTGTTTAGCGTTTTGGATTAGGTGTTAGGGGCGGATGGGATTGGTATTTATAGCGAAGAGGCAGAGTTGCTGACATGGCTGCTTCTGCCACGTAGGATCCGACGTGGCGTGGGTGATATGGGAACCCAAGGCAGTCACGGAGCATTTGGATTGGCGACGCGTGTCGGAGAAGATTATCGTGCGCTGTACGCATTGGGTTTTTGTAAGGGTGCGAATTTACGATAGTGCCCTTTCCACTACGTCGAATATCGGGTAGATGCCCCTCGTGTTCTGGGGTTATTGAAAACCACCCACAGTGCAGAGCGATCGTGGCGATTATGCATTACGCCATTACGTGCCATTTTTATTGTTGTTTTTTGAAATTTTAAATTGAAAAGGTAGAGGAAATTTGAAACCTGTGATGTGAAACGAGAGATGGGGATTTTTTCGTGAGGTGTGTACGAAGACCATGGTATTATGGTGGATCAAGGCGTTTGGAAATTGGAAACATGTGGAAAGACAAAGGTTTTGTTGCATTCTAATTTTTTTTTTAAAAAAAACATGTGATTGAGTATTTATTTTGTGCTTTGGAAACTTTCTTAAATTTTTAGATTTAAAAATAGAAAAACATTTCTGTTCATTTTTATTCTATTTTTTTTATTCCTATAGCTATTTTCAGCCTAATAGATTTTTTTTCGTAATAATTTTATCAATTCGAATAATATCATCTTAAAAAAATCCATGTGATTTAAACAAAATAAATAAATAAATTTAACATAATATGATTCTTTATTTTTGCTACTTAGCGTAATAGAATTCAATCATACAATTAAATTTTAATTTTGGATAAAAATATAACTAAACTAGTATAATACTGACTAAGTGAAACAATTAAAATTAATTTACTCAATTATTAATTAACTAAATTAATACAAACTTGTTTCACTACTCACCATTTTTTCTTTTTCAAAGATTATACCATGGTTTAAGACTCTTATAAAGAAAATAACTAATAAAAAATTTATAAGAGAAAATAAGTGATATACCAACAATATATCATCCAATCATGACATATTATGTATAATAAAATAAGTTTCTTAATGCTTTAATTTTCATAATAATTTCTTTATAAGTTTTTTAAAACAAAATGTATTTATAAGTTACGTATACAAAATGAAATTATTTTGAATATGGTAAAGAACCTAAGTTCCATGATTGGCAATAACTACAATATAAACAAAACACAATACAGATCCTTAAATCCTACAATAATTTATCGAAAGAATTTGGTTTGCTCTTCCCAAAAGCGGATAACAGATATGAATGGGAAAACTCTGTAAAAAAAAAAAAAAGATATGAATGGGAAAACTTTAGGGTGTCACATTATAGTAGCTTGGAATCACATCCGTAAGTATTGGAAACAGTTGCCATAGCTTACACTGCACAGAAAGATGTGTTCATGTAATCCAAAGACAAAGCATACCAGGCAACATTCAGAAGGTGCATTAGTTATCAGATTATCTATCAATGATTATCAAGCACGGTTTATTTTGACTTTCATTAGGAATTGTTTCTTCTTAACAGAAATCTATTCAATCAGTCTAGCTAAGCGGATAATTACATACTCATCTTCATCCTTGTTTTAAAGAGTTGAGTAATATCTATACCTATACTTATACTCGATCAAGACGGATATTAATTATCAAAATCAGGACAAATTCAGGTGAGTACGTACTCATAGATTTAGTTATTTTGGTCATGTCAAAGTTTGACGTCGTAAATCTCAAAGGTTGTAGAATGTAATTTACTCTTAATTCATTATTTTCAGAAATTTTCAAATTTTGCTCATTCTTTCTTCAAATATAATTTTTTTCTTATTATTATTTAAATTGATTATGCGTAATTATTTTATAATTGTAAACATTTTTATGTTGATTTGTACTTTTCAAATTTTATTTAAATAAAATATAATTGTGTAATTATATGGAATATATTTTCTCCAAATTAGAAGAAAATAAGTGATCCCGGCCCACAAAGTTTAACATATCTCTGAATCTGTAAAACTAAATGTTCTTTTTCTTTCAACATAGATATTTTCATGACATTCATAAAATTGATGGACGTTTTACTATGAATGTTGAAATAAATAAAGAACTATTAGGCCGACAAATGACACTATTTTTTAAAAGAAAAAAAAAAGTAGCAACCTCAATAGAGTTTTCACCCAAAGTCTTTTTTTTTTTTTTTTTATCTCAAAACATCAAACTTGTTATGTGTTTTCATTTGGATTGTTTATTATTAAAATAAAGTATCTTTTCTGTTCTTGTATGATTAAGATGCCAAAAAGCCAAAGGGTTTGCAATTAGGGAAACACAATCATGTTCAATGGATTACTGTATTTGTCATTAAACACTATGGGGGTTTAAATTTCCATCTTAGAACTTTAATTTTAGCTAGACTATTGATGCTGCTTTAGTGAACTTCTTTTGATGATGTCTATTGAAATTTCTTTTGAAAAAAAGGCCATCATTGCCACTCTAAATCTTTAGGGAACACGGGATTGTTATTAGCTTTATAGATGCAAATGCTTTAATTATACTAGGGGTTTGCTTTTGTGACTTGAGGAAAAGTCGCTCCCTTTTGTTAGGTGAGAAGTTTAAAGAATTTCATTAAAGAGGTCCTACCTTCATAATTTATAAGATCAACATGAGTTTTGTTGTTTGGTACTTGATTCTTATTCCCTAGAAGCCTATCCTTAAGCGTCCTGTACACCTTACTTTTCATTAACCTTGCCAAAATAACAAATCAGATTTAAGTGTTAAAGAGAAGGAAGAAGCCAGCTAATTAAGAAGGGGAAGTAGGCATGATTTATAAGTGTGTTTGGTATGAGCAATCTAAAAAATATGAACAATGGAACTGTGTAAGTGTATCGGTCATGTTGGGCAAGGCTTAAAAGAATGAAAAATAAATATTTTATTATTATTATAAATCACATGAGATATGTATTAGAAATTATGATAAAGTGTACTAATAATATTTTCTTAATAAAAAAATCTTCACTTTTGGCACACTTAATTAGTATCTTTATAACAGTAATTAACACTTATTGGAGTTTATAGATAAGAAAAATATCTTACTAAAAGTTGTTCATATTTGAAGGTTGAATATTTTTTAAAATTTGTTTCTCTTTTTTGTTGTAAGCTACCATACAAAAACATTATTTAAAATTTAATTAAAATATACTTTTTTTTCTTTATACGTATCTTCAATAAATAAAAAAATCATGTTCGAAGTACATTAGATATTAAACGAGAGTATATCTCCCAATCACAATTCATTACAATATGGAGGTATTCGGTAGGGAAGAAATTTGAGTTTTCTAGAAAATCTTGGGTTAGGAATCTTAGGGTCCTTTTGTGGTGGTTTTAGTTTTGAATTTCAAAAAAAATCTAAATAAATTTTATAAATATAATTAATTTTAAATAAACTCATTTTAAAAGTTCCATATTGTATTAAAATAATTTTTAAGATTATTTTCTGTGTGGTGGTAACAACAATGATGATGGTGGTGACGTCAGTAGTAACAACGATAATAGAAATATTAGTGGTGGTCATAATGTTAGTGACATTAATGGTGATGGAAGTGAAGTTGGTGGTAGTGGTGATACAAACATTGGTGACAATGTGGTGATGGTAGTAATAAAAAAGGTGGTAATAGTGATGATATGGTGACGTTTTTTGTGACGTCCTTTATTAAAATAACAACCCATACTAAAAAGAATATAAAATTTTAAAATTATATTAGTCTAAAAGTACCTCATGTATAGTCAATAAAGTCAAATAAATAAGTCTTTACATAAGTAAAAAAAATATCATTTTCAAATATGAGCATTTAAAAATATGACACTAAAAGTATAACATAATCAGTCATATTCGACATATTATTCTAAGTACTAACAAAGTTAAAAATGTATCTAAAGGTAACCAAGTCTTCAAACTTCCTCAATTCAAGTTGTTTCTTCCTCATGCTCTAAAAATAATATTTTTAATGAGATGATAATATCAGTTAATAAAGCAAACCTAGAGTGTTTGTAAATAGTGTTGTTATCAGTTAATGCAGTAATTCATAAAATCAATCATAATATTTGCATTGAATTTAAAATAAGATTATATAGGTATATATAAACTCCAATAAAAATCATATTGAAATAATCACAATTCATGACATTGTGAATAAACAAAATATTTAAATAAACGACAATAACACATTCAAATAAATATAACAAACATAACTTAGTGATTCCCATAATCACTAAATTCAATTCTTTGGTTCTCAAAACCAATGTGGATCTTAGATTCTTCAAAGGATATATGGATTCATATTCCATACAATGACGTCTCATTGTCTTCCTCATCATAGATGAAGGTATCCAAAATCTTTTTCTCATATCAAATGGAGATATCTATAATAATTTCATCTTCATCTCAGATAGAGGTATCTATCATATAATTTAAAATTATCAAATTATGACATGAACAATACAACATTCACGATTATACTTAAATAAACATACAAATATGCATGTACCAATATAATCATTCATGTGCAAAGCTATAGAAGCACCCTCACAAGCTAATTCACATATTTGTACATGCAATTAATATATGTATTTCTCCTCTCAATTATGTAGATTACCGTTCAAATTTCAGCTTCCTAAAGGTGCAGGATTAAAGAAATGTTAATAAATTAATCATTCAAATGTATGGGAAAGAGATATAGTAAGGTAATTTCAATTTGAATTAACATTCACATATATAATTATTCGTACTCAAAATTTCCCTCACTATTATCATGCACTTTAACTTATAATTATATTATAACGTTAGACCAAATGCAATCAGATCTATATTCTTATATGAGTAACACATGATTTTAAGGGGAAAACTACAATTCACTTAAGTTTTCAATTGGGATCCCTTTAGCAATTTAAAAGAATTATACCATGGAATTTTAGAAGAAGGTTGTTTTACTCACCTCTTGATATAAGTAATTTGTGTTTGTTATCTTTCTTGTTCTCTACCAATTGCCTCAACATAATTTATCCGCTTTTTTCCTTCTTCTCAATCCTTGAGCAAACCACTAGTACCAAGAGAGACTATTGGCTGTGTTTGTGATTCTAGGAAAAATAATTATTTATCCTTGTATAAGCGTTGTATGTGGTTTGAAATTATATCTTTTAATATTTGTTTAACCAACCTTTCTTTATCTCTTGTTTTTATTATCTTTACTTATTATTATCTTAACAAATCTAATATATTAGTATACTAACATCTTGTCAAAAAAAAAATATAACAATTTAATATATTAAAACAATTTAATTTATTCTTTCCCTTACTACAAGATATATTTAGATAATCTTTATCTAAATAATCATTGGATTATTTTTAGATGATACATTGGTGGTGGTGGCAGCGGCGGTGATGACATCAACATTGGTGGTGGTGACAATGATGGAGGTGGTATTAGTGGTGGTGGCAGCAATGTGAGTGCTGACAGTGACGATAATGATGGTCGCAAATGGTGGTTTTGGTAGCAGTATTGATAGTGGTGATGGTAACAATCAGTTATGGTTATGAGAATGATGGTGTCGATAGCGTAGTGGTAGTCATGACAGAGGTGATATTAGTGATAGTGACACTCGTGATTGTGGTGGTGGTGGTTTCAATGATTGTGATGGTGGTAACGGTGGTGATAGCAAAAAATGTCATTATCAAATGTGAGAAATGTGTATTTTTTTTAAACTAAAGATTAAATTCACAAAACCTTTTTCTTGGTTTTGAAAATGAGTGTAAAAATATTTCGAAAATGAATTAAAAACTATTTTAGCTCTATTTTATCAAATATATCTTGTTTTCGAAAATTGCATTTGAAACTCGAAAATCAAAAACGGACAAACACCCTAAATGGGCCCTTAGTTTTCCATGATTGTTATCCTTTTTTTTTTTAAAATAAGATTCTTGGGAAATAATGTTTTCTAAAAATGTTTTTTAATAAATTTCTTACAAAAACTTTCTCATAGAAGAGATGAGAATCTTAATGGATTTAATTTTTTTACTAAAGTAAAAATATAACATTATTCTTTATTAAATTATATAATGTGATAAATAATTAAATTAATCGACAAAATATGTATAATTCTTTGATTCCTATAAAACTTATTTAAAAATTCTCAATGACCAATAAAATAAATTCTATTTATTCCTAAAAGACATAATTATCAGAATTCATGATTCGATTCTCCGATATGGAAAAACATTTTCTCTACTAAATGCTTCTGCATTTTAGAAATTATTCTCTTTCGTTAAGCTAAATAATTGAAAATTAAATCACATTAGTTGATTTTTTTAACATGAAAAGCAACCATTCACATTGGTTCATTCTACTGTGAGGCATTATTGTAAAACTACCTTAGGCCCAACTTTAAAAGATAAATCTTCACGGGGATAAAGCATATATAATTGTCCTTATTATAATTATTATAACAGACAAAAAATATTTTGCTATAATTAAATATCAGTAAGAAAAATGGATTGAAATGCTTCACTTTTTACATTATTTTTTGGGTTTGCATCAATTTCAATTTTCAAAACACTCATTTTGTTATTTCCCAACCTTCTATGCTTGTTACCTTATGGAATAAAACACATTATATATAATAAATCTTACCTAATATTTCTTAGTGGCATTTCTGATCATCATACATGAAACTGTTGATTGGAAAAGACTAGCCTTGTATTGGCCTAGAAAAAGATGAGTGAAGAGGAAAGGGTGGAGGAAAAAATTGCTGTAGCTGAGTGTCATTATCCATATAGACATTACAATTGAAGCAGTCCCATAAATTAATTCTTGATATAGTGGGGCCTTGAATTTGTATTTTTTTTTCATGAGGTGTCAAATCTTATACAAATCCCCAAAATAATGCTTTTTTTTTACTAGACCCCAAAATAATGCTAGTGCCAAAATAAAAAGTGTTGTAAATTTTCCGGTTATCTAACTAAGCAAGTTGAAATTGAAAGTTTTCAGTCGTAAACTTTTGGTGTTGCGCTACTATAAATGATCGTGAACGTTTTATAGTTTATATTAGAGATTCTTTTTTTCAGTTTAGATTAGAGTATAGTTTCTATGTGCTATTGTGCTAAAAGTTTATACTTTATACAATCGATGAATTAAAAAGTTGTGACTTTTAAAGTTAATAATTTATTATATATAATAATTTATAATTAAATAATAGCATAACGTTCCTTTTCACTGTAAATGTATATATTATTTACTCTTTAGATTGTTGAGTATGTTTGAAATTTTTTTTAGTTAATTTTTAGTTTTTTATTAGTTCAAAATTTTGTTTTATCATTTATTAATTAAAATTTGTATAAAAATATCATATAAATATATTTATTTGTATTATTTTTTATTTATCATATAAAAAAAAATCAAAGTAAACACTTCCTTAAATTTGAAAGATCGAAATTATCGTTCATAGAAATTCATCGTTTAGTTGCTTCCTCGTATGTTCTAAAACCCTCAAACTAAAACCCCCCTAAATGATATAGCATTCTAAATTTAGGAAACAACGAACAACATCACACAACAACGCCTAACAACAGAATCCTTTAACCCAAAAAACACATTAAATAAGTATAGAAAGGAAACAAAAAAATATAGCTAACTGTGAGACAAATTGTATTTTGCATCAAATTATGAAACATTCAATACAAAAACAAATCAAATGAAACCCAAGATCCACAAGACATGAAGAACTCCTAAAAGTTGTTAAATTAGAACTATCTTAACTATTAACTATTAAGGATGTGTTATTTTTTTATTCGTAAGAATGGAAGATAATATTAAAAAATTATAAACATTTATATATTTTGTTGAATCAACTAAACTAGATTTGTTTTATCTTGTTGCTTAATTTCAGTGGATGCTATAATAATAGAGAGGTGAAAAGGTCACAATCCCTGTTTATTAACTAACGTTGATTATTTATTAATGACATAATCTTGAACCTTGACCATTTTGAGAGGACGAACACGGTTTTGCTAATTCAAAGTCTACATAAGCGATTTATAATTAATGAAATGTATTTTCTTTTAATATTTGTAATATATACCTTTGATACCAACATATACAGATATAGTTATGGTGTACAGCAGATTAAACGTAAAAACCTGTACCATCGAAAGCAATAAGATGCTTTTAATGCAAAAACCCCAAATTCCTAATTGAGGTGTTACGTTACTGAAAATAAGTCATATCAGTATAATTAATATATTATTCAAATTATGTAATATCACATGATTTATATTATTATAACAAATAATTTAATTTAATTTTTCATTTTTTATAATTAAAATCTAAGTATTTTTTTTTTTACAAATATGATATTTTATTAAAATACATTTATATCTCTACTTAATTCCTATTCTTCTTGTAGAAAGAGTTTTCATCTATGTAATTTCTGTACAAAAATTGAGTGTTATTGATATGTTTTTTCTGTCTTTAACAAAAATAACACGCTCTTATTATATCAAATAAATTCATTTTGTAATTATCTTTTATTAAATATTAGAACAAATATATATGTTATTCAAGATTAGAACAAGTATATCTAATAAAATTTCGAAATATTTTCTTTAATCTTTATCTTGATTTTTAAAAAAATTTAAAGGAAACAATATTATGCATTTGACAAGGAAAATTGTAAATATTTTCCTCTCTAACTTGTTTTAAATTAATTAAGATAAAGATAAAAAAAATATATATTTTAAAATTTTATTAGATATATTTGTTCTAATCTTAGATAAAAAAAATATATTTGTTCTAATGTTAGATAAAAGATAATTGTGAAATTTTAGATATAATTAGAATATTTTATTTTTTAAGACAAAAAAAAAAAAACATTAATAACACTCAGCTCTTGCACAGGAATTACATAGATGAGAAATTTTCTACAAGTGGTCGGGTGCTCGGTGGCCAGGTAGGAGGTCTGGCACGCGAAAAGTGCTCTAATATTGACGACGGTGAGAAAGATTATAGTAGGAAAAAGAAGACTATGTTTAGAATAAGGAAAAAAAGAAATTAATTAGGAATAAAAATGTATTTTAAGAAAATATTAAATAAAAAATAAAAATATTAGATTTGTAAAAAATCCTTTGATTTTAATTGCAAAAACCAAAAAATTAAACTAAATTATCTAATGTGGCTATGTAAATCACATTATATTATATTACATGAATGAATAACACATAACATAAGTCACACGGGTATAACTTATTTTTAAGTCAAACATAAATAACAACCAATTAGTAAAGTACATAAATACATAAGAATACACAATTTTTTTGCATAACTATGTAAAGTTTCTTATTTAACACTTAATTTATAAACGGTCAGATTATTTTGAGATAAAATGTTACTTCTTATTACGATTCCATGCTCAAACCAAAAATTAAACTTCAAACCTTGTTATGGGATCCAAAATTACATATATATTGAATTTTATGATTAGGCACAATATACAATTAAGAAAGCCTTCCATAAAAATAAAAAACTAAGAAAACCTTAAGCATCTCACATTAAAAAGAAATAAAAGGAGAACCTTAATTATAAGATAGAGCTAAAAGGGAAAAGAAAATGTTGAATTTTTTGTTTAAACAATAAAAATGCGGAGGTTAATGTAGCAAGCTAGAGAAATTTAATTACACCATTTTTTTTATTTGTATCAATTACCCGGCCGCAGAGAAAGAAAAACATGAATTTTATGAAGGATATAAGAGAACGGTGATTTGCATGCATCAATTTCTTTTTGGGACCTCTTGTTTTCATTTTTCAATTTACTTAACCATTAGTAGGTTTAGATTAGTTTTCACGTACTTACTGTTTTCGTTTCTTTCAATCTTAACTTTCGGCGTAGGAAGGTTTAATTTATGTCATAATTTCCATGGAATGTCCAGATCAATCAAAGTAAACTAGCTAGCCTGTTTTAGATTGATTGTCAATGTAATGAGCAAAAGTAACTTATTTGGCACTTTCTTAAATTTAATAACTTTCTCAGAAACGGGAAGACACATATTTAAGATTCATCCATGTGAGTTTCATTGTCTCACAAAAAATAAACACACACCGTTAACACCTACGCAAGTTCTTACATATTCAACAATTTGCTTCAATTTTTTTTTTCCATGAAAGTCTTTCTATGGATAAGTTGACCTTCTCTAATAGGTAAAATTGCAAATACATAAGGTCTTTGCACCATTTTTCCCGAGTAAAGTTTATAATAGAAATTGGAAAAGTATAAATATGCCTTATCTTTATCTAATAATCTAATATACCTACACAACACAATTCTTACACTCTTCTTTGATACAACTAACCCAATCAGAATACAAAGTCATGTTCAACATACATCACAAATAATTGCTACATCAAAAAGCATGATCATGTAGAGAGTCAAAAATGTGGGTGACCACCCAAGAGAAGCAACCGAAAATTAGAGAAGAACCATCCACCATTTAACCACTTAGCTAAATAGAGAGAGGCTATTGTCAGACATGGTGGTCACTGTCCACACTCCCCAAAAGTACCTCAATAGTTGGCCTACCATTGCATCATTTAGTATTTACCCGTATACCTAGTCAAGTGTACATATCTTGCTCACCTAAGAGAACCCGATTGCAATGTCATGTTTGTAAAATTTGAAGCAATGTGCCACATGATGAGATTGGACCCACTTTTGTTGAATCATTGCAAACATTTGATTTTCCTATGAGTTGTATATATAAAATAATAAAGAATGCTTTGTTTGACCTTGTTAGTTCCACTAATTGATATGGATATAGCAGCTATAGTCCAAAGACAGCATTTAATTATTCAAACCCTCTTTCTTATCGGTCTATCTTATGTTATTGTGGTGCCTTGTCGATATAAATTTTGTGAATTATATAATAATGGCTCTAATGCAATAATTATGAGTGTACTTGCTCAATCTTCTTGCTTACGGGACGTTTGAACTCGTCTTGCGGGTTGGTTTTCCTTATTTAATCAAATCAAGTTATAAGTGTATTTGTTGTGAATATGATAAATAACACACCACAATCAAATGTGTGGCTTATCATCACGATAAATGGCCGCTTCACTGTGGGTTATTCTAACTATAGAGAAACTAGCATTTGTTTGTATCAATTGCAATAAAAGTTGGTGTCTCACCCATACTAATTTTTCTAGGCAGATAAATAAAATAAATTTGCAGATGATGACTGATAAGTACACAAAGTGTTTGATAAGGAAGGCCAAACATGACATGATGCCCCAGACCCCAGACCATGTTCCTCCCCAACAAAACCATCTTTGGGATTTTGTGGTGAGATTTTTGTTCGGTTTGAGTTTAATTTTCCCATCCTATTAATATAAAAAGTTTTATACTGTTAATCAATAAGAAATTATCATTTTTTAATATAATTATTATAAAATTTAATAAATTATCATTTTTTAATATAATTATTGTAGAAGTTAATAAACTCATTATACATAATTGTAATTGAATACCAATACAAAAATCTTTTACACTTTAACTACATACGATACTTAGTCTTCTGGTTGAGTTTTTTCCATGTTAAAAGCCAAACACTCGGTCGGCTTCATACCAAGATTGTACCCTATAATTTGATTTGAGCTCTCGGTTATTGTGCTCAAATAATGTCACATTTTAACTGTTGTATGATGATGTTATACACATCATGGGCTGAAAGAGTCATGGCTGATGATGAATCTGTGAGCCACATAATGGTTTTCCAAATGGGGCCCATCCGTGATGATGCTAAGAATTTCACAATATTACAAAATCCATAAAAAATAACAGCTTTCTTTTTTTCCTAGATGATTTAACCAGCCGTTTGATACAAGAGATTTTAACCTCAGCAATGAATATCTTCTCACGTGTGATGATCAAATGTTCAGTTTTGGATGATCTCTTTGTGTAGATATTTACTAACCAAACCCAACTAGGAATTTTTACCTTGAAGACTATGAGGACCTTATGTCATTTGTCAGTGACCATAAATAATAATGGGTAGCGTAGCAGGTGTTATATGGTGGTGCTTTCAAGTTTTCAAGTCACCTTCACATCTTTTTTCCCCAACTTGAAATTGCAATTGCGGGTCCACTGAATTATGGAGTTTGGAGTTTGATAGTTTGAGCCGAATCTGTTGGCCTTGTGTGGTAAGTTGAAGGCCACTTTACTACTATGTGGTTTCAATTGATTTCACTAGGATACTTCTGACTCATTACACAGCATTCTAGTTACTCTTGTATCAGATAGAAAGATAATTTTTGCAACACTTAATGCATACATATTTGGTGCTGCGCAGCACCATATAAATTCAGTATACTCCGGTTAAACAAATTGAAGATGTTATAAATGTACTGCATTGATTGTTAAGACTGAGCTCTTCTCAAGAAACAGTTAATTTTTTCTTATAACTTCTTAAAAGATTTAAATTTAAAAAAAAAAAAATTGATGAACTAAACATGCCTTTAATTGTAAGCAATGTGGGTGAAATGATGTGAGAATAAGGTACCTTACCTTATAGGTTGTGTCTTTAACTTGACTGAGAGATATTATTTGGTTCATGAATGCATTGGATATACATGTGAAATTGGTATGCAGATGAGCATCTTCTCTCCCTTCTTTTTTTTTTTTGGATTTTTAGATGGTGGGCTCTCTTTGATTTATTAAATTTCTTCTTTCGTTTGTTCTGTGTATCTTTAGGTTCTTTCCGGGTTCAAGTTAAAGAGAAAAGAACAATAAAGAACGAACAAAAAGAGCAGTTGTACCCCTTCAAATTTTAATTGTAAAAGTTAGAGAGCCACATCTGGAGTTTTTGCATTGCTTGGAAGCAGCTTAAAAAAGCCTTATAATAATACTGCACATATATGACTTTTATCAACGTAGTTAAGGTTACTTACACATCCCACGTCTTTTTTTCTCACTCTTCCTTTTTGGCCCTTTCCCCTTTTTCTGGGTGGGGTTGCCCTTGCCCTGGAAGACAAACAAGCCAAGGAAGGTACCTGTTCAAGGGACCATATAATATAACAATTTTTTTAAAAAAATGACTCGGTCAAAAAATTTAATTACCGACTGCAATTAAGTGTTCATTTACTAGACAGATGACATTGAATAAGTTCATTTATACTATAGGACTCAGTACTGTACACAATAGATTAAAAATATACTAGTACTGTAGTACTAGTACATTGCATTTAATGTAATATTTTATAATAATTTTAAATGTTATTTTTGTTTCTATATAAAAAAGTTAACAAATTTTGTTGACGGGATTTTTGTTCACTTACAAATAAAAATATCATCACTGATGCACCTTAATGAAATCTTTGTAAGTGGGACAATACAACTTCCCATCAAATTTGATCAGGGATTTTCATTATTTTCCGTTAAGTAGATGCTTTGTAGCTTTTTTAATTTAAGTGTGAAGAAGAAGGCTCAGCAACACCTTGCTTCAAATTTCAGATTTCCAACTTATGAATCTTAATAATAAAAATAATAATAATAATTAGAGGACGAGATTTGGTAGTAATGACATTCTGCTCTCATCTATTTTCTATGCTCTCACTTATTACGGCATAACCTATCATGTTGATTTTTCCTTTGCCGTATAGTGTATTGTGGTCGGGTACATAAGAAAGAAAACCATTGAATAATTCTATTCTTTATCCGTATTGTGCATATTTGTACGGAAACTCTTAAACTTGACGAATAAAGAATGTTCTAAGGTAAGCATTACATTATGTAAAAGCATGGACAACGTGTTACCAGTTTCTTGAAAGAATAAATTTGTCAAACTCAAACCTTTAACAGTTCCTTTATGAATGAGCTAGCACCTGTCCGTTTATGATTTTAATCGTTGAGTGAATTTGTAGCGTGCATTCTACATGCTTTTGCCTGCAAGGAACCAACTGAAAAGAAAAAGACGAAAGAAAAAAACTGAAGTAAATGAGGTTCTACTCAGCCAATCCTCTGAACAATACGAAAAATGAAGAAACTTTGCTTTGGTAAAGTTACTCATTTTCTTTCCTCAGTCTACTGTAAGGACTTAAAATTCTTCAATTGCACTAGGAGTATCCCAAAAGTATCAAATCTAATATTGTTCAGTGAAGCAACTAAAGAAATTGGCCATGAGGTGCATACAGAAAATTTGTAGCATGAATACTGTTGGATATCTGGGCCTACCCTAAGCCCAACAAAATCCTCCGATTAGCTAGCCCAATGAAGCCCAACTACACTGCCTGGCAAATGGCATGATGCCCCATCCTGACATGTATTTCAGGTTGCTATTGTCATTGGTATGAAACTCGGGCAGTTGCTTCCTGCACCACATGATTGCTTCTTGCACCAATCCGGAATATAATTTTACACTTCGGATTAACCTTTACCGAATGTAAAAAGGATGCAATAAACCATTCATTAGATGCAGGATGCAACTGCCTGAAACTCGTCTGATAGTAAATGCGTGAATTGGAGTAATTACACCAATCCCACTCCATTTTGCACCTTTTTTTTTGTATACAAAATTAGAACTTACATCTTGTATATTTTTTTTATCCGTAAAAATTGAAAACAATATCATCCTAGGAATTTAAGCGTGAAGAATTGTTACGCCTTCTTGCATACTACTCCAACTAGGCCGATCCTAGTAATTTAATTTTGCACCTTCAAATACTAAATAACCATTACACTTCTAACTTTTAAGCACATTATCTTCTAAATGTTGCAGTCACACTTCTAAATATTTACTTGGATGTCAGAATCTTGCAAGTGATCTTCATCGCTTTAGAGTGCAGATCCGCTGCAGTCAAATGGAGCAATCTTTGGTACAATAACTCAAGGTTAGTATAACACTTAAACTATAAGTCTGACCACACTAGATCTCTTTTTTATGCATACTCACATTTATTTTATCATTTCCACAGCATAAAGGAGTTGTAGGTTTAATAATAAAACAACACGTTACGTTTCATTATACAGCTTGCGTGACTTAGTAGTTGTAGGCTTCAAGTTCCCTTATTGAGATTTATTGAGATGGGGTGCTTTATATATATATATATATATATATATATAAAAGTAAAAAATAGATTCCAGGCTAGGATTCACGTTACTGGGTATGGTGTTTAAGGCTTCCAAAAGTGGATTACACAGTGTTTGATTTCATCTGATCATGGGGAGGTTTCTGGTCTACGAATATACTAATTTAGCATAATTCCAATAACTTCACGTCAATGGAATTAAAATAAATACAACATAGTATATTATATAGTGCATCAATTTGAAGAACATAAAATCTCAACTGAAATCACGGCCAAATAGAGAAAATAATAATAAAATAAATGTGGATATGTATAAAGAAGATCTAGTGTGGTCAGGTGTATAGTTTAAGTATTATACTGACCAATGAGCTACTTGCTGTACCAAATACTGCTTCATTTAACTGCTGTGGATATGCACTCGAACATTTAGTTTGCACAGGACAAATACATTATGCATAATGATAGGCAACTACAATGGAATCTTTATTGAAACCTTACATTTTAGTCGACATTGAAGTGAAAAGCTAATACCTTGATATAAAACATAGGAAATGCATATGTGCCTTACAATTTAAAAGGGTAACTATTACACTATACTAACTCACTCGACTAAAAATGACATCTAGAGCTTGAAGGTGTGTGTATTAAAATAAAGAACTTCAAGGCCATAATATTAACTCTCCCAAACTTCAGTCGCGTCCTATAAATTAAAATGACAGAACGACAAAATTCATTCATGTAGTCTCTGCCCCATTTTAGCCCTCTAGCAGCATCCCAGTTTTTGAACAAACGGCTTTGTTGGCTTTCAGAGGAAATGAACAAGTGCTCAAGGAACATTCATCACTTGTATTGACTGCAACATGTCTGAGACGGCAATGACAAGGTCACCTGATTTAATCAGATTTCTGGCCTTGAGCAATGAAAAGGTTCTGTTGAGATTGCTCTCCATATCATCTGTGAAGCTCAGGCGGAAAGGTATCAAGCCCCACTGAAGATTCAGACGCCTACGCACAGATGAAGTGGTAGTAAAAGCAAAGATTGGGCAGTCAGGACGGCAGCGTGACAATAGAGATGCCATGTGCCCTGTCTTTGTGTACACAAAAAGCGCATCCACCTCTAAATTATTGGCTGCCAAAGTTAAATCTCAAGTTAGCATACATCATCAAACAACTGAAAAGCAAACAAAACTGAAAATTAAGAAGAGCTTTCGGGTTCTCTTGAACATTAGAAGAGACTGAAAATTACATGTGTAAAACAAGTGTGTTAACCAGTCATTAATCATTATATAGTGTTTCAGATATGAAAACTATACACTGAAATTTTCGTCGAAGAATATCAATGGTCAAGAACACAATAAGCCTCTTATATTATGGTAAGAAAAAGACAAACAATAATGAAGTATTATTAAGAAGACTTCCAGCATATACGTTTCTTTTGTGTTTTTTTTCCGGAGGAAGCATATACGTTTCTTTAAATGGACATTCTTACAGAAACTATCATGGTTTTAGGCTCATTACCTTGATTATAAAACTTTTAACAATAGGAAAGTAGTAAAGCAACCTATAAAAACTAATTTAACTTTGAACTTTTGAACAGTATACACTGATGCAGCAAATCAAATCAAATATGCAACAGTGAAAATCATAAAAAATAAGGAAAACAAAGAAGGTTTAAGGCTTAAAGACGGCTTACCCATCTTAGCAGCTGAATTGCAGATTTCTTCCGATATCTTTTCTGAAAAATAAGACCCAACCGATGGGAGCAACATAGCTTCATAGCGTTTCTCTTCCCTCCACCATTTCTCAATTCTCAAACTGACACTCCTTAAAACAGTTAAGGCCTTCTCAGGGTACTGGCCCATGGCTGATTCACCAGAAAGCATCAAAGCATCAGCTCGTTGCCTGACTGCTTCGGAAACATCTGCAACTTCAGCTCTTGTAGGTGTAGGGTACTCAATCATGGATTCAAGTAGCTGAGAGGCAACAATGACAGGCTTATTCAATTGCCTGCAAATTTCAACAATCCTTTGTTGAGCAGATGGAACCTGTTCTAAAGGTATTTGAGCTCCCAAGTCTCCTCGTGCCACCATAGCTCCGTCTGCCGCTAGAACGATCTCTTCTAAGTTCTTCAATGAGTCAATACTTTCTATCTTTGCAATGACAGAAATATCACTGTCACCAGATTCATCACATTTCAGTATGTCAATCTCAACTCTCAATGTTAGCATATTAAACAATATATAAAGGCGACATTGAAAACAGTGCATAAAATTGTATGAAGTGCTGATCTTAACAGGATTAATATTAAAGGCCATATTACAAAAGCACAGAACTTTCCCCACTTTGTTCCCCAACATGTTTGGTATATGCAGTATTTGTTCGGAAACCGGAGACCATATTTTTAGGCATTGTCCTGCAGTTATTTTTGTTTGGAATAAGCTGTTTGAGATTTTTGGAGAATATCGGGTCTGTTCTAAGGGTTTATATCAGTTCCTCTTGATTCGTTTCAGAGGTTTTGGCTTGGGCAATGATGATAAAATTGACATTTTCCTTGCAGTTCTTTGGTGTTTATGGAGGATTGTCCAAGCCTTATAAGGACCACATTGGCAATATTTCTAGTCCATGTGGGATCTCAGTACACCACCTTACACCTAGAAATAGACATTTAGAGCATGATTAAAGGAGGCCCAATCTGTTATTGGGCCTATCTTAGAATTTGGACTTAGGACCTAACTCAACCCCACAAAGGTGGCAAAAGGCATGCCAAAGGAATTGAGACGAAGAACCAGTGAAAGGGTCAGAGCCTCTTGGTGTTTGAAGGGAAGGCCCCTTTACTCATTTGCATTCTTTACCACCTTATATTTTTTGGATTCAGGTAAGCTGATAGACTTTCCACCTCACTGAAATTCATGTGGTATTCAACACAAAAAGGAAGTCTCATTAAAGGGTTCAAAAAGCATGCCAAATGCACAAGGGCAAGAAGCACCAGGAGGATTAGATCCTCAGGTGTTTGAGGCAAGGCCCTTCGAACATACACCTGTCAATAGCACCTTTAGTGCATGTTTGGTTCAGATAAGTCATTTGTCAAAATTAGCTAACTCAATATGTAGGTCCACAGAAAAGGATCAAGGCACATTCAAATATTGAGACAGACAAATTTAGAGGATACGATATATGGATATAAATCTAACAAAGGAGATGAAACTGAATCTCATATAATTCGATAATTCATGGAACTCTGTCGATGGTGTTACTTGTTAATTAAGATTCCTTAATATAACAAAAGGGGTAAATAATAACAGTATACTTCTCAATGGTTATAAAATAATAGTACTAAAAATTATGTGTTGCTAATAACTTTAAAAGGAAATAAAATAAAAGTTCAGTGCATACCTATCACGAGATCGTGCAGCAATATAGCTTTTAAGATGAGTAATAACTTCAGCAGACTTGACAAATGAAATAGCAATAAAATCAACACCCTCAGAAATACCAAAATCAATGTCTAACCAATCCTGCACATGGAAAATCAGATAAATGAATTGCATTATTTGGTACAGATGGTCTTTCTGATTAAAGGAACATTGGCATCAATACCTGAACCACCTGAAATCTAACATGAATGGTTAAAAGCATAAAGCCCCCCAAATTTGCATGATAACTATTAGACTTTAGAAATCACCACAGATCCAATGCAGCATGGTAAATCACCTGCCATTACCATATGCATTGAAAAGGTTCAAAAATTTTAAGATCTTGGACGTGGTTTTGTCATCAACTTGTCATGATCTAAGATCAATACAAATCATAGTCCACATGTTTCCCCCAAGGCTTACAATGGGTGGACAACAACAATAAAGCCTTATCCCACCAGGGGAGGTCGGATACATGGATCACACAACACTACTTGGTACAGTTAAGAACCAAACTTTCAGAAATATTATTAAGTCTAAGATCTCCCTTGATGATTTCCTCCAACATCCTTTTCAGTCTCCCTCTCTCCTTTTCCCCGGGCTAAAAATCATGCAATCTACTCTTCTAATTGACACCTCTTGTTGCCTTCTTTGTACGCCGAAAAACTACCTTAACCGATTTTCTATAATCTTTTCCGCAATGGGTGCTACACCAATCTTTTCTCGCATAACATCATTTCGTATTCTATCTTTTCTTGTATGACTACATATCCATTTTAACATTTCTTGTATGACCACACAATGGGTGGATAATAGTGCAAAAAAAGTTATCAATTTGCCCTTGGTGATACTGTTAGGACGAAGGGAAGGGAAAACTGGTTAAGGATAGTTAGTAAGGGACAGTTAGAAAAATTAGTTAGGGGATCAGTTAGATAAATTGGGGGAATATAGCCTAAATTAATCCCTTGAGGAATCAAGCAACATGGTTATCATAGTCTTTCCCAAAACCATTGGATTGCTCTAATTTTGGGTCTTTATCCAGTACATAGACTGGTATATTGGAGTCATACTAAAGCTGGAATCGCTTGAGCACTGCCTTACAAACTCAAACAAAGTTGCTTGAGGGTTGCACAACTTCCACCGAAGCCGCCAGTTGAAAGCACAACTTCTAAGAGTCTTTACAGCCCTTGGTAGCCTCTCTGCCTTAAGTGTTCATGTCGCAGCAAAGTACTCCTCCACCTTGATCAACCACACCAATATGCTTCATTTCCTTCAAATTCTAGAATTTTCAATCTTCTCAAATGTCCTTGTTCTTCCTTCCTCCAATGCTCAGACCTCTTGATAATTTTCAAGAATTTCAGCCTCCCAAAGTTTTTCCATTTTTTCATCATAGAATCTGGTACCTAGTACCACGGTTCCTGGACCAAAGCTCTGAAACCAATTGATAGGAAATGGAATCTCACTATTCAAGAGAAAAACACTTAGATAGCAGGGCTCTGATTACAAGGGAATTTGCAGGTATAGAAACTGAGAATGAAATAAAACCAGACAGAGAAGGAAAACTTCTCTGCCCTGTAGCTACAGCCATTCTGAAACTATCAAATGACTGCCTTCCTCTCTCAGTTACCCCTTCTTCCCTTACATCTAAGCCAGCATCTAGCTTTACCGCAATTCTTCCTACACTTGTTGCTAATGCATGCAAGTTTGTTATAGCCTAAATCCCTTTTTTTCCCTTCCCCATATAAGAGTGCCTAACACATACAGTTTAGAATCATCACAACCAACAAGTTCGTTCATTGTCAGACCATTGGCTCTGCATGATAGTATCTATTCTAAATTCCTAATCTCTGCATGATATTCCAGGTCAGTAGCCTAATAAGAACTGTATACAATAACTATAAACCTTTTGTATAACTCGATAAACTCAAGGTTGCTAGAGTTCTAGGGACCTATGCACACCAGTAGCCCCCAACTGTGACCTAGGAATAGGATTGAATAATACAACAATAGTAATACTATAGCATCGACAAGTTTTGTTTCTTCACTTCAGGCAAAGTTGATGTCAAAAATAGATTTTATTCTTTGCCAGAAAAAAAATAGCAATGAAGAGATGCAATGCAAGGAAGCAAAAGGCAAAGGAGGAATTGACAACCTTGGAAGAAATAGTAGGAAGCATGGCATTCCTTTCTCGCACCAAACTACCATTCCTCCAGAATGTGAGATTGGCCCTCGGCAGCAACAAGCCAGGATCAGTACAACGGCACTTAACATCTGGACCTATCTTCTGAATCACCTCAAACCTAACCATTCCTCCATCCACCAAAAGCTCATCCCCCACTTTCACATCTGCCACACCACATCACATTGCAATCATTAGAGTCTAACAACAAACAAACAAACAATAGATAAAATTTGATGAAGTTAGTTAACCTTCGGCAAAGCCTTCATAATTGACATTGATGGTGTGTTGGGGAAGAGCCGAATCGAAGGCCCTAACACTGAATGTCCAGATCTCACCGTCCTGCAAGCAATAGAGTAACACAATACAATGACAATGAGTATTGAATTTTTTATTTGGTAATCATGCTATTGGTATAGAGTATCCAACCACATTTTTTTCATCACAAAGCTCGAACGCGAGACCTTGTTGGTGAATGAGTATTGAATTGAAGAAGTGATGATAACAAAAAGGAAAAACTAATTAATAGTAGTAATAATACATCGGCTTTGACGGAGGAAGCGCCGCCGAGATCACCCATGTGAATCTCGCTGCCTTCTGTGTCCATCATGATGGCGACGGCGAAGCCCTTCTCGTGGTTGAGCCGGCGGACGCGGTCGATGACCTCCTTGTGCCACTCCCTGGTGCCGTGGCACATGTTGATTCTGGCGACGTTCATGCCTCCGACGGCGAGGGCCTCCAGCTGCTCGAAGCCGCAAGTGGCGGGGCCCACAGTGCAGACGAGCTTGGTCCTGCGCGTGCTGCGGAAGCCATTCTCCTTGAGCTCGGCTTCCGTGACGGAGTCCACCTCGATGGAGCTCGGATCGGAGGGGGGCGGGGGGGAGGGGGCGCCGTTGTTGTCGGAGACCAGGGTTTCCGGGGAGGAGGAGGCGCGGAGGGAGGGGAGGCGGCGGTGGGCGGCGCGCGGGAGGAGGAGGGTGGGGGGAGGGAGGTGGTTGTGGGTGGGAATGGCGGTGGGGAGAGGGGTGAAGAGGCGGAGGTGGAGGGAGTGTGAGACTGACATGGTGGCGCGTGGCGGAGAAATAGAGAGGGAAACGAAGTGCGAGTTGGAAGTGAAGAAAGTAGAAGTGTTATGGGTTTTGAGTGTTGTGTTGTTATTAACGGAGTTGCAGTTGTCTCTAAAACCCAACTGCGGAGACTACGAGGTGAAGTGCTGTGATGTGCTGGCAAGAAGTGTGTTTTTCGTGTAAATGCTATGCTACTACTAGTAGTACTACTGTACAAGCAAAAAATTTAAACTAAGAAGAATTTTAATAGAATATACTACCAATATAAATTAAATTGTTTCTAAAAATACGTATAACTTATTTAAGATTTTTCAAATTTAAATTTGTTATTATTGGGGGTATTAAAAGCGGTGTGATGTGTTGATGGTTGTTGTCCCTGTTAGCTGACGAGCAATGTCACTATTTAAAAGAGGAATTTCATTTTCATTTTTATTTTTATATATATATATATATATATATATTTTTTTTGGGGGGGGGGGAGGGGACTAGTCATATTATATAAATAGAAATATGCAAACAAAAAAAAATATAAATAGAAATAATTTGTGAACAAATGTTATGAAGATTTGTAATGGAAGTACAATAGTGGATATAAATGAGTTAATTGGTGACATTAATTTGTGAACAAAATAAGGTAATGTTGAATTGAGTGAATCTCACACCATCAATAATAGTATCATCTCAACTCACATCATATTCTAGGCTTATATTGATGACAATGTTTTCATCTCAATTCATTAAAATGTAAAAGACACACGACATAAAGGAAACATTTTTGGGTGAAAAATTTCTAAATTGAAAATACATCTTATTAAAGACTACAAGTGACCACGTAGAATAACACTATCATCTTTCTCAAAAGTCACTCACAACTCACAAGTTTTGGAGTCAATCATTAAGTTTGTATGTTTGAAAATATATTTATTAGAAAAAATATCAGTACTTTTAAAGATTGCTTCTTAAGTCTTAAAAGAATGTTATATTTACTTTTGCTTAAATTTTTTAAACGAGATGTATTTTATGAAATTAAAAGTTGAATAAATCACGCAAAAAAAAGTATATGAGGATAAAATTCATAGTAAAACCATTAAATTTAAACTACAAATTAGAACATAAATAAGAAAATGATTTTTTTTTGTGTGTGTAAAGGTTGCACCAAACGATAATTGTTGAATAAATAGTTAAAGTTTTCTACGTGGCAGCGACATCAATGCGCTCCACGTCATTCTAAAGTTCAAGACGTAGTTCCTTTGTTCCATGGATATCCAAATCAAAATTGTAAATTCGTTACCAAATCGGAAACTGGGGTTCCTTTCAATTCAACGATTCCAATTCACACAGCAAACAACTCCGATTCTCTTTACAATCTAATCAGAAACAACGGTGCCAGGTTCGATAGAATCGTGCTTCACGTTTTTTGCTCATTTTATCAATATGCAAACTTGACATTCTGATCCAACGCAAGCTCGATGCTTTTTTGGTTAAAACTCAGGTTTTAATATACCGTTTTTGTTCCTAATTAATGGGTTTGGTCTGCTGATTGTTTAGGTGATTAATTCAGAAGCAGATAAAGGATGGGAGCAATGATATCGAGGTTCTGGTTTATGTTATTCCCTGCAAAGGAGTATAAGATTGTGGTAGTTGGATTGGACAACGCGGGAAAGACCACAACCCTTTATAAATTGCACTTGGGTGAAGTTGTCACAAGTCACAACCAACCCTACTGTAGATAGCGACGTGGAAGAGCTCGTCTACAAAAATATACGATTTGAGGTTCCTCTTATCACTTTACTACTTTTTTTATTCATATATTTTGTTTTAATGTGTTGATCTTGCTTCAAGGGTTTAATGTTATATTTATTTGTTACTGAATATGTATGTATGAGTACGAGGACTTGTCAATTCTTAAACTTTCATTAGTCTAATCAAAGTTATGTCCGAAACAGCACCCTTTGGCCTTTATTAGACTAGACCCTCAACTTAGTCTTGGGCATTGTTTACTTCTCTTGTCGTGTGCCTATTTTTTTAAAATGCTTGGCTAACCTTGATTCTCGGCATTTCCAACCTTCAATTTGCATCTGATGTTGAATCCTAGGCATTTCTGTATGAACAGAGGATGATCACATCAATGGACCTTTCGCTTTGTCATAGTAAACAAATGCTACTAACTGTGTGGTTTGGTTAGTAAATTATCAATAATTGTTGAACTATGCTAATCAAGATTACTTTTGAGATATTATTTTTATATCCAATTTTCTCTATTAATATTTATAACAGTATATTATTCTTATTTTCCCTTGCTTTCTCTTGCAAACCAAATAAGGGAATTCCCATCTCTACTTCCCTCTCCTTTGAACCAAATGCAGTATGGGAAGGGGGGAAGAGATGTCTGAAGTTGAAAATATTGTTCTACTTCCCTTATTTGGGCTGCTAGATTTTTGTTTTCTTTTTCCATTAACAATCCATAGTTGTTTTTAAACTACATTTGGTATGAATATTTGGAAGCTTTACTGTAGTGAAAGATTAAGACATTACTCATTACACTTTGTCATTCATTTCAGGTTTGGGATCTTGCCGGACAAGAAAGACTGAGGACATCATGAGCAACATATTACCGAGGGACAAATGTTATTGCGGTGATAGACAGCAGTGATAGAGCCAGGATCTCTATCATAAAGGATGAACTTTTTAGGTTGCTGGGGCATGAAGATTTACAACATTCTGTCATTCGTGTCGTTGCTAATAAACAAGATATCAAGGATGCTATGACTCCTGCTGAGATCACTGATGCGCTCTCACTTCACAGCATCAAGGATCATGATTGGCACATACAAGCTTGTTGTGCCCTCTCAAGAGAAGGGCTGTATTATGGTCATGGATGGATTGCCCAGCCAGTAACCGTCAACACGCCCACATGATGTTGGGTTGCTGAAAACTTAGAATGAAATTCATATTTCTTGTATTGAATTTGTCATAAGCGACAATTATATGTATCATTTATACTTCAAAGAGCCAAGCTAGATTGTAGATTCTTGCAGTTTCACTTTGTGTAATCAAGCATATCATTTACCAAAGATCTATGGACATGCCTTATTCCACGCGCTTTGCAATGGAATGTGTGTGTATATATATATATATATGTATATATATTGTCATCATGTGTTGGTAATCATCGTCTCAGCAATCAAGTTGTCATCTGAAACATAAAATCTATGTATTTGCTATAATTGTCATCCGCACAAGGGGGTTATTCATGAGAATTTGCCAATAACAATATTGTTTCAAAACTCAATTTCTAGACCAATATCGGATTAAAAAGGGGGGAAGGGGGTGGGGTTGGCAATTAGCATTGATCATCATCAGAGAATCCAGCATCTACAGCAGCTTTTAGAATCTTGGGGGCCTTCAAACCATCGATCCCATGTAGGACTTAGGGGACCAACTGTTCTGTCAACCCTCCCAAAAAAAATTGTTACACGTCAAAGATAGCACGTGGTTGCAGCATAAATAAAAGAAGTTCACATAAGAGATCTTACGATGGTAGTAATGGATCAGATTTTGTTTCCACATTGCTGGGCATTCTGGCAAAACAAACGCCGGATGGAAATTCAAAGTTAAACCAACACAAATTATATACATTATACATTAACTTTATCGAATCATTTTCTACTTCTAAGCTTACACTTTGCACGTTGTAGATGCTTTCTCCATCTTTTCAAGTTGTTCCAAGTCTTCCTGCATCCATTTTATAATGACTATTGAGCATTGAAACACTTGCAGCCCAAGTTTGAAAAGTAGAACTAAATACAAGTCATTTATAAGAGAGACTAAGAACCATAATCAGCCTTTCCTATGAAAAGCTCACCAGATGGCTTCTTAGACCTCCCATATATTTTCATCAAAGACTAAGGAATTTAATCCTACAGAAATAGTGAAGACACAAACATAATAATAGTGAAACTGAAAGGCAATGTGCATGCCAAACTTCCATAAATCAAATAGCACAAATCCCTTACTGTAAGCTCTAGATCCCAGGATGGAATCCGGGGCAAGCTGCATTCCCTGCATCCTAATTCCTAGCCTACCAGGCTGCCACCCCTCCCCTGAACTCAGTCACACCTAGCCATAGGGAAAAAATGTGGAAAAAGGAAAAGGGAAATGTAAACAAGACCACATGGAAGAGGATTGGAATACCCTTTGGTCAAGTGCTACAACTACAATTACCTTCCCCTTTCTCTTTGGGAACCCATATCTAGTCATCTTGACCAGAAAATAATATTCAGTTCCACGTGGTATTCTGAAACTTGTAACTTTCAAACAATATGCACGAAATAGATTTCAAGTCCTTAGAATTTTCATATCCCATCTCCCTAAAAACTAAGATACAGGGGGAAAATAATCAAACCAATACAAGACTCCTAACAATGAGCTTATGCCAACTGTGAGGGATATATAATAAACAGAGAAGGAAGCAGTTTCATAGGTATGTAGTAAAAAAAAAAAAAATCCTCCCTGTCCAACGGTGCAACCCACTTAGAACAGATCTACATAGTTGGCCTTGGCCACTTAAAGCATTAAAAAAAAATCAACCTATATATCTAAGAAATTAATGGTTGCTTCTTTCTATCCTTTCCATGGATGAAGTGGGCCACATGATGCATACCAAATAATCTTAACCAGGTAAGGACTTGATAACATTTTCCAGAGCATGAAACTGTTATTAAACAAAATAACAATATTTGAGACTATGATCACTAAAAAGTTAGAAGTGGCCCCCTCATCAACTCTATTGGTCGGTGGCAAATCACCGAAAGAGCCAAAGGAGGGGGCAGTGAATGATGTCGGCAACATTAAATTACTACTAGTAACCTTGATGCCGATGAAGTTAATATTTTGCTAGTTCTCTGAATATTCAATGATATGATTGCTTAATTGCATATCCTTAACCAAGCAGAACAGGAGCTCAAAAAGGTGTTGGCAATGATCTATCCAGTTTGACAAACCCCCAATTTGATGTTTCTAAATTTCCTTCACACCTAAATTTGAATGCTTTAGGTTGGTAAGGATAAAAGAAGGCAACAAATCGAAATCAAGTTCTTAGAGCCTTCTCTCCATTCCCCAATTCAATATGCAGTACCTTCTTAAGTGATATCAAATATCAAATTATGGTTTCTAATTTGTCATAGAACTTACAATCCATTATCTATACCTTCACCGGCTCATATAAAAGAAGAAGAACCCCAGAATTGGAAGGATTTTGGTGAAAAATCATATTCTCTCTGTAGATTGTCCCATGTTTTAAAGATTGCTAGTTGAGAAATGGAATCTCAAATCTCAATTATTTCCAAAAGCATGGTTGAAATATTTGAGTACTTGATGCTTAATTGCTTATAACTGTACAAAGTAAATCAAAACAGTGGGGGCGTAATAAACTATTGATAAATGAGAAACAAATGCAAACAACAAGATTTATTTTGGAATGAATGTCGTACTTCATGAAATTATTATCCCCCAGTTCCAATAAACACTCATCAGAAAATAACCTAACAAAGAAGGTACATTCATATATTAAGCCAACTATGTCAATTGCAATTATATATAAAAGGAGGTAGACTAGCTAAATTTCTCCGACTTGTTTATTTTTATTGACTACGAAAATATTATAAAAGACAAAAACACTGGCACAATCCCTGCAAGGGCCAACTTTTTCCCATAAACAGAAAATGCTAAAGTTGATTTGTGTGCACTGTTGTTAAAATAACCATCTTATAACGTGGCATTTTTCAACCCCTTTGCCATAGGCAATTTATGAAGGGAAGCCCACTATGGCGGCGCCATATGCCATAATGGTATGTTTATAAGGCGGAATTTTGGCTATCCACCAACATTGATAAACTTGTTTGTGCATAAACAAACATTTGGAAAAATCACCTGAAATTTTAATATAGAAAATTTCATAAAATTTTCAACCGGCAATATTTGTTGTTAGACAGTTATCAGTCATGATTAATTTGATGAGGTTATTAAAAGCATGCTTGGTTCCATATCTTGGAAGTGATTTTAAGAAGCTAATAGTTATAGTTTTCACATTTCAAATGTGATTCTTTCTCACCAGGTCTTACAACGTTGAACCTTTGATACAACTATCAAGTGAAAGATCTCAATCTCTCCCCCTCACTCTATAGATGACTCTCCAGATATGTGAAATGCAGCAGCTGAGTTTCAACAAATCCATTCAAAAGTCAAGGTGCATATCCCATTTTTGCATAATTACAATTATGAATCATATATGGTTTTTAAAATCCTACTGCCGTTTTAAGTAAAGTAGCCACTAGTAATAAGAGTGATAAACTAAATTGTAAATTCAGAGTCATCTCAAAGAAAAACGGTGCCTGAGTGCAACAAAATGGACTTTCTGGCAGTTTCCTACAAAATGAAAATGCAAAGTTGTCGAAACCATAAATTACGACAGGAGTAGGCAAGAAACTACACAAATTAAAGTAAAAAGGACAACAAAAGTTTAATTATACCATATCAATCATTAAGCTCCGGCCACTGTAATGATAGATTGACAATGCATATAGACAGATTATCTTACAAACGTGAAGCTTCCCAAGCGAAGACTTGGGAACTGTGGTTGATGGATCTTTAACTAAAATGTTAACACATCTTTCAAAAGACAAATTTGCTAACTAAAATCGTATTTTGTTCATTAAGAATAACTGATAATTGATACCCAAACACCATTATAACGGCGTAAACAATTAATTTATCAAAACATTAATTATGATTACTGGAATATATTCACTGGGGAAACAATAACTGGACTACCAGTTTGGTCCTCCAAAGATACACTTGACATCAATCTGATCTTCCAAAGATTTGCAACATCAAATTAGGAATCCTTAGATTAAAAAATACACAAAATCACTTCTTTTGTCTATAGCTATATAGAGATCAACTTGAACCATTTTCATGTCAATTTAAATATTCAGAGGACTGATTGGTTGTCAAAAATCTTTGAAGGACCAAATTGGTGTAAATGTAAGTGTATCTTTTGGAGAACCATGCATTTAATAAAACAACTACCCTTTTAACTATCAGGAGGCCACCCTATGGTTGAGAATCACGGACTGTTGGGAAAAAGACACCAATTTCCCCTTCCAGGACCTGTTATGAATTGTCTTGCAAAAGCAAAATACTTTATGCACAAGTAATAATTATGCCAACAATACAACACAATTTTTAACGTGGAAAACCTTCTCAATGTGAGAAATAAAAACCACGGGACCGATCTCGGAGTCCACCCAAATTCTTCACTATCAATAAAGTGAGATTACAAAATGGTTCCAACAACCATTACAATCAACAGACAACTTCAACAAAAGTTGTACCAAATTGTCACAAGAGGCAAACACACAAAATAGGCTTTTCTACGAATTTAATTTCTATCACCAGAAACAACAACAAACAAATCCCAACGGTCAAACTGACTTGTTGCAAGAGAGGAACACACTGGTCAAATTTGAGGACAATCCAACGGTTGAGCAAAGAGATAACTCTTTCTCAATATTACTGCCCGAAACAAGACAGAACAGAGCAGGAATTCTGAAAACCTCTATTTGCAGTTGAAACAATCTCTCTTGCAACAGTTTAATGAATGATCCGAACGGTCATAATATAGAAACGGATCTTAGTAACCGCTCCTCAAATTTTGAATACGATCCAACGGTTAGTTTGAGAGAAACTTCCCTTGGAATAAAACTGCACACTTCAGAAAACGGTTTTATAACCGCTTCGGTTTGGGAATTTCCGGTTATACTTATAAGCCTTTATTGACAAAACCAACCGTTAGATGTTAATATTGGTGAGTCACAAACCTGCTTAAAAAGTTTCACCAAGATCCAACGGTTAACAAAGGAGATCGAGAAGATTGAAGGATGACAGTTTCTACCCTTCTCCACATACGAATTTTGACGGTTTTTTTCTCCTCTCCTTTTCTCTCTCTTGTGGTTTCAAATTAACCGCCAACTTCTTAAAAGAAGTAACTTCTGACCTACTAAAATAAGGAACTCCAATTTTTCCTTATTGGGCTGGACTTGGCTTGGAATTCAAGTGCAACAAATCTCCCCCTCCAGTCCAATGAGGGAGATTCCAAACATCAATCGTCAAGTGAAATCCATATCGGCAACAATTAACTTGTTAAAAAATCGAGAGGGGTAAATATCGGAGAGATTTTACACCAATAGATCACGAGTAATCACATAAGTGAATGATGTCTATTTCTATCCTACGTGGGATTTTAACTCACACTTCTACTTTAACACGGACCACAATAACATGTACTGTTCTTTTCCAATCTGAACATTAATTTCTTAAACAGTGTTTCCACAAACAAAACTCATAAATCAAGCTGACAGAAGAATAGTAGAATACCCCAGCACTCGACCAAATAATTTATAATTTTTTTTGTTAATTTGTAGGCAACGTCATCAGGTTCACAATAGCATTTGTCTCTGATAATACCGACCCACCAACCAAGAAAAGTTAAAACCTTTCCCAAACTCATTTTACCATCTCTCGTTGAGAAGAACAAAAAAAAGTACACCAATCAAAAAGCAAAGAAAAAGGCCAATAGAAAAAAAAAAAACGACACACAAAGAGAACAAACAAGCAAACAGAAAAAAAAAAATCACCACCCCATCAATGAACAAAACCCCAAGATATATATAATGATGATTTTGAAGAGAAGAAAAAAAAAGAGTACGTACCTCTAAGAATCGAGATTCTTGCTCCAAGCGTTTGAGTTCAGCATGTATCCTATGTTTCCCTCTTGTATCTGCTGAGGACAGAGACTGAACCCTGTGGGTCATGGGGCTTGCGGATTCAGGCCCACCGGATTCCATTTTCCGAGAGTGAAGTTGATGGCAATGGAAAATCTAAAATCTTAAAATCCATAGCTTGATTACGATTATGAAAGAAAGGTGATTAAGTTTGAGTGCATTGAAGAAGAAATCTTTGATGGACCCATGATCAAGTGTTGGCCAAGGAATTGAAAGTAGAAGGGTGGGTTCAGAAAACAATAGAGCAGGATCTATGCGTACTGAAAACGCAGAGACAGAAAGATCACAAGGGTGTTGTGTTTGGTGAAGAAAGAAAGCATATGAGAGAGAGAGAGAGAGAGAGAGAGAGAGAGAGAGAGAGTTTGAAGAGTGTAATGAGAGTTGGAGTGAAAAATGGGGTGAAAAAGGAAATTTGGCTTCAAGTGTTGAAGTCGAAGGTGTCGTTTTTGGGTGGTGTTGGAATTCGAACACAACAACAACAAATCTGGTTTTCTTTCAAGTTTCTCATTTTTTCCAAAATATACTTTTTCTCTTTCACTTTCTGACTTTGAGACTATGTTTTGATTTTTTAGCAGTGTCACGCGCTGACCGTGTTTACACTCTGTTTACTGTGGCCGTTTCGCTCTCTCATTGGCTAATATGGTTTGGTTTTATTTTATTTTATGCCAACAAACAAACATGTTACTGTTGCTTTCCAATTTCCATTTAAGTGAGATTTTACGGTTTTTAAGGATATATTAGCTGTCTATTTTGTAAGTACGTAAACAAACAGTGAAGAATTAGAGTAAATGAAAATATATAAGAGAAAAATAGTATTTAATTGAAAAATAAGAAAATAAACAGAAAACAAACTAACCAAATGTTTTTTTGAAATTAATTTTTAAGATAAACATTCGATTGTTAAACAAAAACTACAATCTTTCTTTGAAAAATAAAAGATTATCATTTAATAAAAATTGTGATAATTGATTATCAATCATTGCGAATCAATTATTTTGTACGGGAAATGGTTTTAGTGTACTCTTTTTCTTTGTTGTTACTTCTTACATCTTTTTTTTTCCTCTTTTATTTTAAATTTGAATCCGGATTTTCACAACACAAAACAGGTAAATCTATTTTCGTTAAAAAAAAAGTAAAAATTCAAAATCATATTTCAAATACCACTTTATTATATTTAGCATCTTTAGTGGTAGATCCCAAATTGGGATCTTAGACCACTTTTTGATAGACCCCGTATTGTCACGTAGGATTGAAGATCTTTTAAGATATGTAACATTTTTCCTTTATTGGTAGATCCCAAATTGAGATCTTAGATAATTTTAATGGGTCCCACATGGACTCCACTTTTAAATATTTAAAATTTAATTAAATTAATTAAGTAATTAATTTTAATTAATAAAACATGAAAAAATATATGAATATTAATAAAGCATATAATTAATTTTAACTTTTAATTTCATTTTATTTTTTTCGTCATGTCACATAAAAAATTATTTTTTTTTGAATTTCGTGCAGATCTTCAAGATTCTTGTGGAAGATCTGGATCTCCACGTGGAGATCTGCCTTTTCTCTTTAGTGGTGGATCTTGGAAAAGAGAGATCTTGAGCTTAAGATCCCTCTCCATGATCCCCCACTAAAGTTGCTATACTCTTCCATAAAAGAGAAAAAAATTACATGAAAATATAACACTACTCTTCACAAAAATATCTACTATTATACTATAGTCCTTCATTCCCCTTTTTTTTAATGCTTTGAGTCTTTTATATTTTTTCAAAACAATTGATGTTTTTGAATTTGGAAGTATAATTAATGTTTTTTCAAATATACTCTTATTTAATAGTTATTATTATTGGTACAAGCATTAAAGATCAATGTATCAAATTAGAACATTTTACTCCAAATATAATAATATTTTAGTCAATAAAATATATTGAT
Organism: Glycine tomentella; assembly: GCA_007407185.1. Classification (NCBI taxonomy): domain Eukaryota; kingdom Viridiplantae; phylum Streptophyta; class Magnoliopsida; order Fabales; family Fabaceae; genus Glycine; species Glycine tomentella. Next base: position 724,014 of record PYAF01001401.1, on the reverse strand, counting down.
TAATGCTATGTTATTAGTATGTTTGCAACAAAAGAAATGGGAACAAGAGAGTAGATTAAAATATCTTGACTAATACTATGTTATTAGTATGTGTGTAACAAAATTTGTATCTTAATATCTTAAAATAAGTTTTCAATATGAGTTTTGTCAATAAAAAATGGGTTGAAAGAAAAAAAAAATACTCCATCAAAAAATATGACCGATGATAAATATTAATTATTAACAAAATTAATAAATATTTCATATGAATAATATGATAATAAAAAAATTAAAATATCTTGAATTATAATTTTTTCACTCTTTCACCCCAAAAAAATAATAAAATAAAAATATATTTCTATCGAGAATTGAAAAAAAAAATGAGTATTGAAAAGTGACACTCTCACCTCAACTTACCACACAATGGAAACTTATCTTTGTGCATAATCTTTCTAACTACATTAATTAGTCTGTCCTTCATCCGTTAAACCCTGTTACTACTGTACTGTTTGAATTTCCACCTTGCAAGTGGTACGGTAAAAGGACATTAATTTACCAAGAAATTGACCTTGTACCAAATCCCACCACTTGGAAAGTGTCACGTTTAATTCCAATGGATCTTTTATGTGTATTTTGACCGGATAGGTTTATACAATATTTTTGCTTTTTGCATATTTAATATTTTCCTAAGCATAATTGTATTGAATAAATTTATTTAAAAATGAGTAAATAACGTAGTTCTTATTTTTTATTTAATAATTTTAATAAAAATTTCATTCAATGTTAAAAAAGTGTACTGTTAATGTTGTTCGCGTATATAAAGCCATCTTAACTTGAATAATCTTATTGTGAGCAGGGAGATTAGTTGTTACGATGGGGAGTCCATGGCGTGTGAAGTGGGCAATGGTCCTCTTCATTTTTTTTATTTGTTTTGAAAAATATGTAAACATATATATTCCAAAGATATTTACAATATAGATAGGATATTCCCTGCAATAATCAAAAGTTAGAAAAACTCAACACATTTACCAAAAGAAGCAAATATCTAACTGAGGAAAAATAAATCCCTAATTACACACAAAGCAAAAACATTTACTAATACAAGTACATCAGAATTAATATAAGAATCCGGAACTCAAATACACCAAGGACATATGCCTAGAAAAGATGCAAGAGATGCATATATTTATACACAAAAAATTTAATCTTCTCAGATATATCACAAACAAAAAGATACATCACAAACAGAAAAAAGAGCGTTCTGAATAGACCGTTATTGCCAAAACACTGCATCTAAATTTGCCAGGAATGCCAGATGGTAGTAAAGGAACCGGTCCATCTTAACAACAAATGCATTAATTTGGTGAAAGAGGAAAGGATAGCATATCCAATTAGATTTTAAGTCTGTATCATTATTTCGATCTAGAGTCAAACAATTGTAGCCTTTCTTGAATTAAAGCCTTCATCTTCGTTGTGATTGGCTTGGTCTACATTACCATCATCGTCATCATCAATAGTGTTAGTCTTAACTATCACACTTGAATGTGGCATGTGGGACACCTTCTGTTAACTGTTCAGGTAACTTGAAATCATTAATTTCCTTACAAGACAGTTTTTTCTTCAGTATTTAACCTTGGCATGTCGCTGCACAGTGCACACCTTTTGTCTTCCTTTTTGCTTTATGCAAAATCATACATACTGTTTGAAAAAATTGTTATTCATATGGTCATTTCTCTCCATTTCCTTATCTTTCATTAGCTTTTGAAAAAATAAATGTTTCATATGGTTATTTGTCTCCATTTCCTTTTCTTTCATTAGCTTTTGAAAAAATAAATGTTCATATGGTTATTTGTCTCCATTTCCTTTTCTTTCGTTAGCTTTTGAAAAAATAAATGTTACTTCCCATATTCTGATTTATTTTTCTAAAAGCTTATAAAAATGTAAAACAATGGATCTGTTGGCTGCTTGCCCCTTTCTAAAACGGTGGCTCTTTAGTATTGGTAGTATTTTTTATAAAACAATATATATATATATATATAATATTATGGTCTAATTTGATAGAATGAAAAAAAATGAATTAAGATAAATTTTTTGAATTAAAATAGAATAAAAAATGTGAATATCATGTTTATTTCTCTCATTTTTTACTTTCTTTTTCTCCAAAGGAACACACTCATACATACCTACTATGATAATGTTAATGGTATAATGTACTTATATAAGTATCAAAATTCAAAGCTAGTAGACTTTATTGGAGCATGGTTCAAGACCACTTATGCATAATTATATGTTTTCTTAGTATAGTAATCTAGTCAAGAAGATATAATTTGCTTATCTTATGTATAACAATAAATATACCATATACAATAATAACAGTGAACTAAAAGTTCGGATATCATATTATAGAGATTAGTTGTATTTTTTAAATAATCTAAATCGTATAAACTAAATAATTTTGGATTTTTATCTTGAGTTGGAAAATGTTTGTGTTTGCGTTCAAGAAAAAAAATTAGAGACATACAATAGTTTTAAGAAAGAGATATATATGAGGGGTGAAGACTCGGATTATGATTTCGCATGTACCATTTTTTCCTAATTCCTCATATTCGTCATTTGGGAAAATGAGGTTCATGCCACCAGTTTGGCCATGCAAGTTTTATGAATCCTATTATTCTACATTTTAGTGAATTACAAGTAAATGGTCACTAACATGCAATTAATTAAGAATTAGAGTAATCAATTCTAATATAAAATAGAAAGCAGTAGAAAGACACAATCATTTAAATAACATCAAAGAACTTTCATTAGAAAAGGAATTAGGGTACACAATACAACTAATCACAATTTGAGACCTAAAGGTTTAACCAACCATGGTCATAAAAAAGCCAAACAACATATAATATGCATTCAAAGTAAAAGAGATTGAAACCCTTAGAAATTAGGACCCTATTGTTCCCTAGTGCAATTTTCATCTAAAAAGTTCTTACTATTTGTAAATAAAATAAAGTGTAACCTAAAATACCATCTAAAATTTTATTTATAAAGTGCAAAATAAATTGTAGTGTGAAATCCAACACAGGTTGTGCTGGGTTAACACGAGCCATGCTGAGCAACATGACCTCTTACAAGAAATGAGAGCGAAAATCCAGCATAGGTTGTGCTGGCTGAGTATGGGTCGTGTTTGGCAGCATAGCCTTCTATGAGAAATGAGAGTGTTAATTCAGCACTGGTCATGCTAGGTCAGCATCGACCATGCTCAACGAAGATGCTTAAAATCTCTCATTCTCTTAATTTTTTTGTGCTTTTGCTCCTTTATTGTCTTTCTTGTTCAAGTGTACACACTTAACACATACAAATGAGCTCTATAAACAAAATAAATCAAAAATAAGATTAAATGAGATAAAAATTGGAGTTCAAACACAATCAAATAATGGTTCATCAGTTAATACTTAAGACTTTCGGTCTCAATTAAATCTGGGTTTATGAGAGCTATCATGCATATTGGATCTTAACCTAGTTCATTACAAAAATAGTTAACCATTAAAATAATTAAATTAGTAAGTAATTTTTTCTTTATATTTCATCAAGAAGTTAAAAGCTTAGTTTTTCATAAATTTAAAACATTTTACCTAAGTAAAACTTTTCATAAATAATTTCACTTACCCATTTTTAGTACTAATTCTCCCAAATTAGATGCATGTATCGGTATTTTTCTGCAACATCAAGCATGGTGACATAACAGTAACAGCAATTTAAAACATTGGCTGTGCTTATTAACTGTACCAAAAACAGAAAAGAAAAGAAAAATCCAAGAAATTGCGCTTTCATAGTTCGTACGATGGCAACTGTTCGTTGATGAATAGAACAAGAGAGTAACAAGTAGTGCCAGGAAAAACTGATCAGCGCAAGCTTCTGTTATGTGGTGCATATCCACTTATTCATTGCAGCAGCACCAAGTTCCATGTCTTTATCTTTCACTGCATAATCCTTAATAAGCCTTACCATTTTCGAAGTCACTTTCAAGCTCCAAATCATCCTTGTCTTGTTTATAATATAGACCACATTGAACCATAGTGTTTCTCCAACGTTTCTCATTGTTGTTGTCACTTCATGGCCTACTTAATGCTAAGTGGTGCTGAAAGTACAAAGCTCATTAGTGGTAGTTGCATAGCTCCATCTGGGTTAGGCTCGTTAGATCTTAACTTTCACAAGAGGTGCTTCTTGAAGAAGAATGTCGTGTCATATGGTAACAAATACATGACACCCAGATGCAGCATCTCATCATTGAGTCCTGATTCTCAACCTGGATTCAAGAAGGAGGTATTTTGGTTCTACAAGTTTTTGGCTACTATTGTGTATGATCATGTCATAAACCCTTGGCACTGGACTGAAGACATGAGAGATGATGCATTGGAGCCTCCTGATCTCTATGAACGTAAAATGAGAGTGGTGGATGTTGAGGGAGGAGCTGCATTCACCACTCTTGGAATAGTGAAGCATGTGGATGGTAAGAATGTTACAATTCTTGACCAGTCCCCTCACCATCTGGCCAAGACCAAGCAAAAGGAACCCTTGAAAGAATGCAAGATAATTGAGGGTGATGCAGAAAATCTTCCAATTCCAACTGATTATGCCGATCGATATATTTCTGCTGGAAGGTAGCATGTGGTGACAATTTCTTTCTTTTGAAGAATTTTGCAACTGCAATTAAGATTTGGTTATGTTAGCAAGCCTGGTCACAGTGTTAAAGTTGTGTTTTGGTAACTTGTTGGTCATGGGTTAAAATTCGAAAATAATCTCTTTGCATATACAAAGGTAAGACTGCGTACAATATCTCCCTTCCTTACCTGTGCATAGCATGGAGTCTGTGTGCAATAGGATACATAATTTTATTTTTTTTATTAACTAACTATTAATTAATTTGTAGAAGCTCTTTGATATAATTTCTTTAAAAGATAAGGACATCTACAAGTTAGCTAATAAATAATTTATTTTAACTTATGGAAAAATTTATTTTCTTTCTAAAAATATTTCTAGAGAAGTTTATTCAAACATATCCTTATCTTCATTGTTTAAAGTTAATGTTATGAGTTCTCTTGCACGGATTCGGTGTTTGGAACTATAAGTCATGCTCGTGGGAAGATTAATGTAAATTTTGCATTTAAACTGTTACTAGTTTTAGAGATATTTATAATAGAATAGTGGATAGCTGATGCTAATTTGGGCTTTATAAGATGGACTATGACTAAATCTAAGTCTTATGATCATTAGACCAAAACAAATTAAAATATTAACCTTCATTCATGAATCATGATTGCTAGCATCTTTTATGATAACTAAGTCTTAAACTTCATTATCATTAATCAAATAACAACAACAAAATCACTCTTCATGATAGCATGATAGCATGTTAGCATCTTTTACAAAATGGCTTATGTTATATGATTATGTTATTCAGTATTGAATACTGGCCTGACCCACAGCGTGGCATTAAGGAAGCATACAGAGTGCTGAAAATAGGAGGCAAAGCATGTATCATAGGTCCTGTATACCCAAAATTTTGGTTATCCAGATTCTTTGCAGACATGTGGATGAACTTCCCTAAAGAGGAAGAGTATCTTGAATGGTTTAAAAAGGCTGGTTTCAGAGATATCAAGTTGAAAAGGATAGGTCCAAAATGGTATCGTGGTGTAACACGACATGGCCTCATCATGGGTTGTTCTGTGACTGGAATCAAACCTTTGTCTGGGGACTCTCCCCTCAAGGTAATGTAACATTTTCCTTCTAAACACAATTACCATGCTCAGATCCTTGTTGTGAACTTTTTTATTAAATTGTGCTCACAGTAGGATTATGTTGCACACCAAGAAAAATGTACCTAGGAGAATAATTATCTCGTACACCAGAAAAATGAGATTCACGGTTATATTGAAATGGATTAAGTGTATTGTTGACTGGATTACTATCAGGCTTTGGAGTGATATCCGGGATTGGATGGATTTTCCGAGAAGAAACATCTCCTTGAAAGGGACTCTCAACAGCATTACTCATTGTCGTGCAGCTTCTGGTATTCAGGGAAAGCGCCGCTGCCTTGCTATTGCCTCCACCGTCTACACCATTTGGCTGTGTAGGAATGCTATTATTTTTGATGGACTTGTTTTTAATTTTGTTGATGTATTAGATAAGATCAGATTTCGTATTCTTAGGATGTCACATTTGATGCACTTGTATTAGCAAATGTTTGCTTGTAGTAGCTAGGGTTCCTGTACCTAGTATCTTTCATTTACTTCTTTTGACAAGTATATCGGACTCTTCCTTTTGATTAGCCAGGGTATGCCCTGTGTATCTTGTATGTATTTTTTGGAATATAATCATTTACATTTCTTCCAAAAAAAAAAAAAAGTGTATTGTTGACTGGAGAATTGAACTTTTGCCTAAGATCCTAGAGAGAGTTAAAAATAGAACCTTTGTTGAAAAGAATTGGTTTAGAAGTAGGCATATATGTTTGTTTATAAGTTGTTAGTCTTTGGAAGGACTTAGTTGCTTGCTTTCTCCTTTAATCAGAACAATGCTTACTTTTAGTTGGATTGGGATTTTGAATGCTATTTTTTGTACGGAGCTAAGTAAAAACCAGAAGATTTTTGGAAAAGAAACATTGCCTAGTCACTTGAAACCTTTTCAGTTTGCAATGATGGGTATATATCGGAAATTCAGGTGTGAAGTCACCATTCATCAAGAGTTGTGGTTTTTTTGTTGAACTTTTATTGTGCGTCGCAGCTGCTTTTGCGCTGCCCTTCCATATTCTCTAGTCTTGTAGAAGCAGCAATTGAAAGGGAAGGAACAGTCTCTAAATGTGGATGGATAGAAAAGGACAATTAATTAACTGAGAAAGCAACCCTATGTTTTAACAGTTCAGACTTCAGAGTATTACACTATTACTTGAGGGAATCAATTTGATTCTCTCAATGAATATTATGGGGCCAAATTAAGGGTGTTAGGTAAACAATGTGAGATGAGCCAATGACTTTGGTGAGTTTGGATATACACTTTTATTAAATGTTTATTTAATAAAGTATTATTTTTGCGTTGTAAAATTTTACCACACAACTTATTAAAATAAGCATTTTGTTAAGTTACATAAAAAAAAACTTGTTGAGATTATAAGTTATTTTACTAGTTCAAATAAGCTCTCTACAAACTCTTCTAAACACTCCCTTATGCATATTACTTTAGGTGGCTAACGATGTAGCTCTGAGATTTTCGTTGTTAGATACAGTTTCTTTAACAGCCAGCATTACGTCCATAAATCCACCATATTTTTTTATCAACAATATTAATTATTAATTTGTTAATTTTTGTTAGTGGGAAAAATTAAACCTGCAACTTTTTCATCCTTCCATTTTTTCTTAACCATCCAACCAACCTTATATCTCCATAAATCCACCATATACTTTTTTGTCAAAGAATACTGTATAAGACAATGTTCACCAAGAGTGTAATATACTTTGTTTGGGAGCTTGTTTTCCCTACTTTTTTTTTTATATATATATTTAGTGCAATTTTGAAGTGTGGTTATGTCTTTATGCAGCATGGTCCTAAGACAGAGGATGTAAAGAAGCCAGTAATTCCCTTGTTGCTTCTCTCGCGGTTCATTCTTGGTACAATTGCAGCTACTTACTATGTACTAGTTTCAGTTTACATGTGGATCAAGGACAAAATTATTCCAAAGGGCATGCCCATCTAAGATTGGAAAATGAAGTTGGGGTAGTATTTGGACTTGTACATCTCTAAAATAACTATGATGTTAACATATGATTCTTTATTGCATTTTTCCATCTTGTCAACATTTTAGGGAAGAGTTGACATTTTTGCATTTAAACCGTTTTTCCTTGTGCCACTAGCTAGCTTATAGCAGATATGCCAAATTTGATATGTATATAATATGTGAACATGCTAAGCCTTTAGTAGACAACTATACACAATGTGCCAGGTTGCCTCAGCATTCATGAGCTAATATCTGGGGGAATCAACAAAATAGTGTGCTCTTTTTGCCTACGGATAAGACACTGAAGACAGAGTGATGACTACGTTAGAAAACAATTACTATAACATAATTAAGTTTTGGAGATCTCCAAAAAAGAGAAATGTGTTTGATGAGTTTCTTTTTTAATTTTCATCTACACGGTCTTAAAAATAATTCTGTTTATTGCAGAATCACATTAGCTTTTGCTTAATTCAATTTTAAAAGTGAACTTGGATCTATTTCATCGGTATTAGTGTAAACCATGAATTTAATTTGTTGAGAGAACCGTTCTTGGGATAGACATTTCCATTCTTATCTCACACTTCTTATTTTTCCAGGGAAAGTGTTTTTCTTTAAAATAAATCTTTGAACGAAACCCATATGAATTGAATAATTTTGAAAACAAATTTTTTAGTCTCATGTGATCCCAAAGTGTTTACTTTTGGAGACACTTCCATTTTAGGGTCATTTTTTTCTATAAAACAAAGAACATTTTTATGTATCATTTATATGCAGAATCCATTTTCTACTGAAAGAGATCAGTATTTAACAAATACTTAGTTTCTAGAGTCAGTTAACATGACTCCTGATCATAATTGATTAGCTTAAATTCATTTACATGTTGCCGTTTTCTAACTTGTAAATTACATCATTGTAAATTAATGCAATCGTTCATTGCATCAACTGGTGACTACACAGAAGGTGCAGTACATAAGCTTCTTGTTATAGCAATCAAGGAATATACAAAACTTGGATAAATTCTTTATATTTTTACAAAGTTTTCAAACCAAACAGTAACATAAATGCTTTTCTAATATTAAAATAACTTCCAACACATACACGCGCACAAACACAAACACATGTAGAGCATCTCATGAAGATAAGAAACACACACACACACACATGTAGAGCATCTCATGAAAATAAGAAGAAAAAAGAAGCAGACAACTACATATGAATGATCAAAATTGTTTTAAATAATTCTAATCTTAATCATTCAAATATGATTAAAATTCACTCCTCTTATGCTCTCATCTCACTTGAATAAACTTGATCTAAGTATAAAAAAATGTGTTAATCAGATTATTGAATAATCTTTTTCTTCATAGCAAATCAAACACATTATCTTTGCTTGACTCTTTGAAGTATAAATGATACATAGAGTTTTGTCCTTTGTCATATAAATTCAATACAATAAAAATGAATCTCATCCCAGGTTTCCAGCAGCACAACATCATGTTGGGGCTTTGCCAGTTACTCGCTGGGCAATCCATCCAAGACCATCATACAGCCCTTCTCCTGAGAGGGCACAGCAAGCTTGTATATGCCAATCATGATCCTTGATGCTGTGAAGTGAGAGTGCATCAGTGATCTCAGCAGGAGTCATAGCATCCTTGATATCTTGTTTATTAGCAAAGACAAGAATGACAGAATGTTGTAAATCTTCATGCCCCAGCAACCTAAAAAGTTCATCCTTTATGATAGAGATCCTGGCTCTATCACTGCTGTCTATCACCACAATAACAGCATGAGTTCCTCGGTAATATGTTGCCCATGATGTCCTCAGTCTTTCTTGTCCACCAAGATCCCAGACCTGAAATGAATGATAAGTGGAGTGAGTAATGCTTCAACCTGCACAGTGGTAAAGCTTAGAAATATTCAATATCAAATGTTGTTAAAAACATTCATGTGGATTGCTATGCAAACCAGATCCATCCTTTCACCAGGAAGCAAACAAAGGACTCAAAAAGGTTTAAAATGCCTGCCTACACCAAAATCTAAAGGAATAGAAATAAATTCTACCAACTTCTGGACCCTCCCTGTTTTCAGACAAAAAAAAAAATGATCAAGTATTTTCTTTCTAGGTGAGGTCAGCTATGTGAATTGATTGATGCGATTGTGCTCTCCAAAAACCACTTGCATATAACATTAATGTGATAATCCCATGTTCATTCAGAAGCCTAACATATAACATTGAATGCTAAAATTGTGGTTGGAGTTGTAGAGAATCAAGGGTAGCTAAGCATTAGCCTGTATTTCAAAAACCATTTGCATCCTAAAAAGCTTGTTCAGTGTATACAAACAAACTTCATTTATTGGGCTAACATGTTTGGCAAAATTGTGAAGAATCAATTTCGCACTCCAAATCACAGTTTTGACATGTACCTTTTGCAGTGAATAAAAAAACCATGATCTCCATAATTTAATAGCATTTATATATATCGTTATTAGGATGAATGAGAAAGTTTAATATTGCCAAAATGCGAATAATGCGATGGATGAGTAGTTACACAAGACAAGATAGAATTAGGAATACAATAATTAGAGAGAAAGTTGGGGTAGCTCCCATTGTAGAAAAAATTGTAAAACTTTGTCTTGGATGATTTGGACATATGTGGGGAAGACCTACAGTAGGGCAGTAAGGAAGGACGGCCGATGGAAGATAGTCTAATAGTTCAAGGGAGACTGAAGATAATTACTTGTCAAACCCAATGGGGAGACATCTACAAGTAAACGGCCTACTTTGCACTTAATTCATGACAGAACTTTATGGCCTTAAGTGATCCAAGTAGCTGACCCAATGCTAATTTAATGGGAAAGGACTTTGTTGTTGTATACTTACACATAAAAGTGGTAATTATACGCAAACAGGTTGGATGAGAACATGTTGATTTTGTAATTACCATTGAGCAGGCATATCACGAAGTTTATCAAATCAGGCAGGCATTTATCAACATGTTTGAACTTTGAACTTTGAACATTACCTTTACAAAAATCATTTTAACCAAAATCATATTTATAAAATCAAGAACATTCATCTCATCCAAGACAACTAAACAATGTACAGGACAAATTTCATGTCTGGTCCAAGGACCACGAAAATACAATTTTCACCAAAACCTAACAAACATTAAGGCAGAACTCAAAAACTATGTTATGTATGTTTTATGATTGTCGGATGTTCTAAAATTAACATCTTAGAGCTTACTGTTTGCTAATAAAGACTAATGAAAGACAAATACAAGAGAAGTCCACATATCGTAATATATTCAGCAACAAATACAGGTAACATTAAACCCTTGAAGCCAGATAAACACCTTAAAACATAATGAATGAATAAACAAAGTAGTAAAGTCGTAAGTGAAGGGACCTCAAATCGTATATTCTTGTAGACGAGCTCTTCGACGTTGCTACCAACAGTAGGGTTGGTTGTTACAACCTCACCCAGATGCAATTTATAAAGGGTAGTGGTTTTTCCAGCGTTATCCAATCCAACAACAACAATCTTATACTCTTTTGCAGGGAATAACATGAACCAGAACCTCGACATCATTGCCCCCATCCTGTATCAACTTCTAGATTAGCACCTATACAATCACCAGACAAAATCCATTAATTGGGAACCAAAAGGGTATCTGAAAATCTGATTTCCAATCAAAAAAGCAACGAGCTTGCGCCGGATCAAATGTCAAGTTAGCAGATCGATAAAACGTGCAAGAAACATGAAGAACGCAAAGATCGAACCTGTCACCGCTGTTTACAAGAAGAATCGAAGTTTGTGGGAGAAACGGTGAATCGAAATCGTGAGAACCCCAACTTGGAATTTTTCAATTTTTGTTTTCTTGTATTTTTTACTTTTCAGAAATAATAAACAAAACATTGATGCTTCCTTCCTAGTATGAAAGAGTGTGAGTGGCCGGACACCTCAGCTATAAGCAAATTTTTAATCTTTTATTTATTGGGCCTCTTTGTTTAAGTTTTTTTTAAAAAAAAAACAAAAAATACAGTATTTTTTATATAGATAAGCAATTTTTTTTTATGTATTTTTATGAACTGTTTAAAAATATTTTTTTATTAAAAACTCAAATCTTCTTTTTAAAATATCACTTTTTCTGTAAAAATAAAATAAAACCTTTTAGAAAAAATTAATAATTTTTTAAAATTTAAACAAACTTACTGATAATTTTAATTATTTTTAAGAGTTATCACTTATCACATTTTTATAAAAAAATATCTATTTATCTTCCTCATGTCAAGAACACTTCTTTTTTATTATACAATAACAAAATTCAAGTTTTGAATATAATTTTTCATACAAACTCATAGTTCTAGAAATATATTTTAGGAATATGTATATCTTATTCTGAAAGGATATTTTTGAAAGAGAAAAAGGGTATTCAAGGGGTGTATCCCTTTAAGGAAAAAAAAGTATAATAGGTAATTAAAATATAAAAGGAGGCATGGGGTGTGATTAGAAAATTTGGATTGTAAATAATAAGTGTCATTTGTTTTCTAGTCCAGTTTAACTATTGTTTGTACCAATTTTGTTAATAATTAATTTGTGTGAAAAAATCTTACTAACTATGTTAAATGACTGTTGAATGAGATCTCTCATCTAAATTATGTTTTTTTTTTTTATTTATGTTTGAATAGTGAGATCTTATTTAAGAAGATTGATTTCGGTTATATTTGAATTTACATGTTTGTTAAGTTGATATAGTTTTATGTCATGAGTTGTGTATTTTTTTTTTAAAATTATTAGCTAGAAAATAAAGATTACAATTGATAGCATTTGAAAAGGACGTTAGAGTATTTGTTTTTAACTTTTTATGCTCATATTTGAAAGAATAATCTCCTTTTAAATTTATACTCATGAAAGTAGCACTTTTAGTGTTTATACCAATATATTATGTCCTTTTGTTAAATATTAATATGGTGTGATAAGATGGATAGATAACTATATTCTATAATTATGTGGTTAAAATTTCAATTCTAAAGTTTATGTGTATAAAAAACATATGTTAAAAGTGGTTAAATCCTTTAATGAACCTAAATTCTTCGAGAAATTTGTTTTTCATTGTAAAATGTAGAGTAATCATATTTTATGGCCCAACAATGAACTCTTGCATTAACAGTTTGCAGCAGTCTCCATTTTGGTAAAAGTTTCAATTGAAACTCACATAGGAAAATTATACATATTTTTAATTAAGTTTTAATTTTAGGAATAGTAATATATTTTCTTCTTATAATTGTTTTCTATCTTTAATCACATATTAAAAATACGGGTGTTACAACAAACACTAGGGCTTGGGATTATAAACAAAAATAAAAAAGGTTGGCGATGAAGAAAAAAAAGGGTAGTAAAACAGGGAGGTGGGGTAAGGGCTCAAGAAAGATTTTTTCTTTTTCTTTTTCTAAATATGGCTCACGGAAGATGGCCACCAATTCAAAGGAAAGTTTAAAAATATCATGACAACATTTCATTCAATTTAGTTATTTAGTTTTTAATGTCTTTCATTTTTTTATACTACCATAATTAGGGTATTAGGTTTTTCAGTGGTATACCAAGATATTTCTACAAACTTAAATCATTTAGATTAATTATGAAATTAATCTTGTATCGAAGTTTAATCATAATTAAAGTTCTTCATCTTTCATCCCTTTCCAATAGTATATTTTAATGCCTTTTATATTTACACAAACAAAAAACATTCAATTTAGTCTTGTTAAATGAAAACATAAATTCCTATGTGTCACATTAGCATCTAATGCGATAAACTTTTAGAGTTTTTTTTTTTTTTTTAATTTGCTTAGATCTAGAGACTAATGTAATACTACCTCACAAATTTAGGAACTAAAATTGTGGTTTAATCATTTTAATTTTGATTCATTGTTACCTTAGATAAATATTTTTATATTATCAACTAATTAGAAATTATTAAAATAATAATTATAAAATTAATACTCTTATTATATATATATATATATATATATACACATCATTTTTTAGACAGTGTAACAAATCGTTAGCAGTAAAAAAGACATAAATTGTTACATATCGTTACATTTTGATAAAATTCTAATTTTCATGTCACTAACTGGAAAACTATATTTAAAAGGACTTTGTTTGACCTGGGAGAGTTCAATTTCAATAATTATTTTGAATGTGTATGATTTTTTTCTCCTCCTTAGCAATATTGGGTGTGTTTGTTTTTCAGTGTTTTATACTTTCTGAGACATATATTAAACGTTAATATCACTTTCACGGCTCATTAATATTCAATGTAGTTGAACGGCTAATATTACACGATCAGAGTGATTATTATACTATTATTAATGTTGATTGCAGCAATTTAGTAGTATCTTTTGGTTTAGTATTATCTCAACTAGGATCTTAGATTTTTCGGTGGTATATCAAGTATTCCACCAGCTTCGATTTTTTATATTAGATCAGGTAAAAGATTAATTATCAATTGAGACTTAATCACATTTGAAGTCATTATTTTTTCTTAAAATTATATTTTATGAGAATTAAACTCAATTTTCCCCCACATATTTAATATATATTATCAACTGAACTATACATATTATTTAACAATTTAGTAGTATATGAAATTTATTTGATACTCCTTTATTAGTGAATCATGATTCCTGGGTATGCTATAAATTAATTCATTGGCTTGATTTTAAAGGATTTGATCTCCCACTTTATGGAAAGACTAATTTATGCATTACAGCCATTGTCCAGCTAATGCAATAACAAACATGCCAGTCACGTACCACCTGATTAATTATAGAAGCGTAACTCTTGAATTGTTAATGGCCATTATAGTATTTCTGAATCTGAATCTCTTATAGTACTTGTTTTCATTCTCTTCTAATGTTAATATCATCGTATCTTCATTGGCATAAACACAGTAATCGTGTCTGGGGAAACATAATTAAATTCCCATGCATCGAATATATCAAACTTGCCGTTGTATTAGCTAGTTTCATGCATGCAAGCTGTTTTTTTTAGAACTAACATTAATCAAAAAAATAAATTTCAATGGCATTTCTTGAAGTTTGGAAAATCTATACATATAATAAAACAATTATAGATTGATAGTATAAAAATAGTTTTACAATATCATTCAATCACAAAATATTATATATGTCAAATTTTTTAACTTTTAAAAACTATATTTTAATTAAGAGTATTTTATAATTAAATGAGAATATAAAATTATTTTACAACTACTATTACATTATCATTGAACTCATAAATTACATTAGTAATGTCCCGTATCTTTTGAACTACTTAGACAATTCCCTCATTTTGCAATTTTTTTTTTGCTTTTAAGACACACTCATTTGTACATATACTTATGCTAGCTCATATCTTTACATAAATGCAAACCACTATCGAAAGATTTCAATGTAACTTTTTTTCTAAATAATTTTGTAAATTGTGAGGTCGAACTTTTTTTTAAGGCATAGGAATTGAAGACAGATAATGAGATATTTATGAAAAATATTATCTTATTTAGTCAACTAAATTAGATTTCTTCAATTGCCGGAGCTATTTTAATTACAAGAGAAAATATAGATTTAATGGATAGATTTTTTGATAATTTAATGGATAGATTATTACTACTATGAGTCTATAATATGATATAGGATGTAATTTTTATTCTTCTATTTTTTTAAATATGTGATTTTAATCTTTTATTTTTTAATTGAGATATTTTATCCTTTATTTTTTGAAAATTGATTTTAATTTCTTGATCAATTTTAAGCTTGTCGATTATGTATTTTTTTAATTATTTTTTAATAAATTAAGCTTGTTAGTCAACATCTATAATATATATGTGTATATATATATATATCAACATTTGAAATTGGATATAAGAATTAAAATTAAGGATATTTTAGAAATAGAAGACAAAATATTTTAATTAACAATGAATGATCGATTAAAATCGCGATTTTTTTAAAATAAAAAAACTAAAAAGACAAGATTTTAAAAAATGGGAAATTAAAAATTATATTTTAGCCTAATATAGACGATGATATTGATGAATAATGTTTAGATCACCTAACCTATCTTATATTTTACAAATTTATTTGTTTATTCTGATCAAAGGCAGTATATCCACGCCGAGACTACTAGATCCACAAAGATATTTTATTTGATCGCAAGTAACTAACAAACTATATTTTGTACTTTTGTAAACCTCATTATCTATAGATTTAAAAAATATACGCTCACTCTTTTACCATCAACAATTATCAAGTTGTATTTTATTCTAGATGATCCTATTTCATAGACGTGGATCAATATTAGCTTAAATTATAACATGGCTATTTGCTAGAGGACATTATTTGTATCTATTGTTTAAAATATGCGACTTTATTTAAAAAGCATAAGAAACTAATAGTTTGATCATATTTTGGATATTGTGGACTACTGGACTTCACTGTCTGTGCTTTTTATAAAGATTCTTTTTAATAGTGTGTTTAAATTCCTTTCCAAAAAAAATGTATTTTAATTTTTTAATACTAATTAGATTTGCTTTTAAAATAACTTCTAAAACGACACTCTCAAAATATTATATTTTTTAAATGTTTAAAAAATAATAATTCCTAACAAATGTATTTCATAGACATCTCCAGCGTCCGGGAAGAAAGGAAAATGGAAATCGATCAGAAATATTATAAACAAGTCATCCAATTTTTCAAAAATAAAAATCCAATTATTAGTATATGGTAGTGTGTCTATAACTCTATATTTATATACTCTATATTAAATCAATAATCAATATACTACTAATTAATTTCCACGACCCCAACCCAACAGTTCAAAGTGCCAACTGGCAACTGAGATAGGCTTGTGTGGTACATTGGTACGACACCTCTTCGTTAGATCCTTTAAGAACATTTTTATTAGAAATTGTATTTGTATAGTAAATAGATAGATAAGAAGAAAAATTGAGATAATATGTGATAATATAAAAAAAATAGATAAATAATATAACTCAATTTTTATTTTCTACATATTTGATATGCGTATGAGTTTTTCAACCACAGCTGCCACACTTCTCTGATCCAATAAGTGAATAACACACCTCACTCAAAGTAATTAAATAAGAAATTAAATTTCTGGTATATTTGGATTGGCAACACGTTGAGAATAAAATGATTGTAAAATTACTAAAAGCAATTATTTGTTGCTTCAGAAAATTAAGTGAGTTCAAGTCACCATCTTATCAAATATGTACTTAGAATTGGTTTGATAGAATGAAAGAAAATGAAACGGAGAAGAAAAAATATTTGAATTAACAAAATGTGTGAAATTCATTTTTTTTTATAAAAAAAATTTCCTTCATTTCTTCTCTAATCAAACAAAGGGTTAGTGTATTTTTGAGTCCTGGTTGAACTCTCTTTTTAGTTGTTTCAATTTCTGCATATAATGTAACATTTAAAATTTGTACATCTCACAAGGCCAAGCATTTATGAGGATTTAACTCTTCTAAATTAAGAAGGAACAAAATAAATAATTTTAGACGATAATAAGAAAAATAATGATTAATATTTTAATACATTCATAATTCATTCAAGCAATAGAAAAGCTAACAAGCATTTTCCAATTCATTATATTATATATGTATATATAATATAATGCTACAAGTCTACAAAATTGATATTTTCTTACCAACTATTAAAATTTATAACCTTATTCTCTAAAGTGAATTGGTAACTTCATTGAAGGCAAATCCTATTTGAAAAACTCTATTTCGTTACCCGAATCTCTCCCTTGAAAAATTCAATTTGTCACATATTGTTGCGTTAAATTCATAAGGTGGCCCGCACCTTTTGTGAAAGAAATATTCAAAAGATTTTCTCGGTGAAATGTCAAAAGGCACATAGCCGGCTCGAAAAGTTATTTTGCCAACCAATAACAACAAAGAAACGAATTATTGTCCTCCAAAAATAACTTTGTTGTTATTGTCTATGACTAAGAAATAATGAAGAAAATAAAAACGCACTTACTCACCCATCTTCAAAATTAAGAAATGACACAGTTAGGAGGGGGTGGGAAACGATGGGTTTGAACAAAAAACAGAGAAAATTAAACCAAAACCAGACCAAAGAAAGGTTCATAAGTCAGTCTATTCTTGAATGAGGGGACCCCTAAGTAACACATTCTTCACACGTAGTGCATCCCATTTTTCTTTGGTACAACACAAACAACGCGTTTGTATGTGTGTCTTTTCATTTTCATTCCTCAACCGCGTTGACACTGTCATCTGACTCATCTCCACACATTACCCATATCACAAGGAACACACAAGAGGAAAAAAAAAACTTCATTAAATCTCTATTTCTCTCCGAGGCTTTTTTTTATAAGTTTAGGTGAATTGAGTTTTAGAGATTTACTAGGTCAAGACATACCTTAAGATTCAACGAGTGCTTACAAAAATACTTACATATTATTCATTAACAAGATTTTCATGTCGATAACAGAAATCAAACTCATATTCTTGTGAGATATGACTTGGTTTCTTACCAACTAGATAAACTTTATTAGTGTCTCAGTCACACTCTTCTTATGCAAGCAAACCAACCAACTAGCGTGGTCTTTGGGTGGGTGGTGTGTGGAAATTGGATATTGATGAGAACGCAGACTCTACACACCTCCCCATACTCCATACTCCATACCCTTTTCAAGTTTGAATTAGCCCTTTTTGTTTTGTCCCCTAAACACCAAACCCTTCCAGCTGTCAAGATTTTCACCGCATTATACTAATCAAATTAAATATCATCATACATTAAAAAATCATTCAGTGCATTTAAATCATCGTGCCCCACCCCCCACCCCCACCCCCACCCCATTTGTACTATACTACTATGTAACAATTACAATTACAATGACAATGTGATTCTTTTTTACACAATAAAGCCACGAGTATGGCAACAAAATGCAAGTCATATAGTACTTAATTTGACTCGGTAAATTAAAATTTTAAAAGAAATCTTGCAAGACTAGCTAGCTAGCATCACCTAAGTTCTACATATAGCCCAGCTAAGATTGAGCTATACTCAACTCAAAACATCATTCTCTCTTTCCCTCTCTATCTCTATCTCTCTGTCTCTGTCTCTTTTCTGGTTGAAGTTTGAAAGACAAATACACCATGGCAGATATCCTGAGTGAAGAACAGATTGTTGATTTTAAAGAAGCCTTTGGCTTGTTTGACAAAGATGGAGATGGTGAGCAAGCTTTCTTATTCAGTTGAATTCCTCTTTAGATTGATAAAATTCTCTCATCACTATCATATGCATGTTGGTGGTTGTTTATGAATATTGTGTGCATCTTCTTAGGTTGCATTACTGTGGAAGAACTTGCCACTGTCATTCGGTCATTGGATCAGAACCCCACTGAAGAAGAGCTCCAAGATATGATAAGCGAAGTCGACGCAGATGGCAATGGAACCATTGAATTTGATGAGTTCTTGAGCTTGATGGCCAAGAAAGTCAAAGTAAATTATGTTCCTTATTCCATTCGTTGTTATACATACATAACATGCCAATAAGTCCTAATATGTTCATATTTGCATGTGTTGCAAAAGCTTCATATACCTTTTCATCATACAATAATCAAAGACTAAGTTCATTTATGTGTTCCTTTTGACTTAGGACACTGATGCAGAGGAGGAGCTCAAAGAGGCTTTCAAGGTTTTTGACAAAGATCAAAATGGCTACATATCAGCTAGTGAGGTATACATTTTATTTTTCTTTTCGGTGGCATTAGTTTTCTTTCTTTGATGTCAACGTCATTTCAAATATTTATTAACATTTATTAAAAAAACATATTCATTAACATGCAAAAATTTGATAAAGTGCCGAGGGTTTCTGCTAACTTGAACAATGCAGGTAGGGCAACTGGCCAGGATATGCTTGCAAATTAGTTTACAGCTAATTTTTCTTGAAAGTGTCAGAACTCTTGCCATTTTTTCCCTTTACCTTAATAATATATTGACAGAGTTTTCAATTTTTGCCATTTTTAAAATATAAAGAATGCAATTTGCAATTATATATCAGGAGTTAAAGCTGATCGCCTTTTTTTACCAAATAATTATTTACAGGAGTTTTATTTTATTTTCCACATTTTAAAAATTATTTAATTTTAGTATTCTTTACCATTTAGAGAGGGCGAGTCCTCACACAATAATAAAATTATGTTTTGGTGACCTGTTCATCATGGATTTGAATTTGAAAACAGATTTGCATATGCAAATTTTTATAATTTTATATGTAAAAATTAACAACTAGTACAGTAGACCTTACGTTTCCGCATGCAATGAATATTAGCTGTTTGATTAGAAAATGCATTGGGTTTGACATTTGAGTTCTGTAGAGAATCTTACGTTTATCTTTCTCTCTCTACGTATATAAGTGTATACACACACACTTACATACACATAGCTAGGAGTATATTATATGTGATAGTAAAATTAATATATCTTTCTGTTGTGTGCAGTTGAGACACGTAATGATCAATCTAGGGGAAAAACTAACCGATGAAGAGGTGGAGCAGATGATTAAAGAAGCAGATTTGGATGGTGATGGCCAAGTTAACTATGATGAATTCGTCAAGATGATGATGACCGTTCGATGAAACACTCTCACCTAGTTAATTGGATTGGACACAGATTTGTTATTCAAAATTCATTGGCTTCCAACTTCCCAAGAAATCAGTGTTCTTTCTTTGTTATTGTTTATTGTATTGTGCTATTATTCTACTTGTACTTAGTAATGACCAAGCAGTAGATTGGCTAGTCAACCACCCCCATTCCATTTGATCCATTCCAAAATTAAATTACTATTATTGTAATTTTAGTTCAGTAAGAAACCCAAGGAGCATATTTACCATTAATTATGCATGACTCTTACCAAGTGCCGTAGTTCTCATACTTCTTATCAAATGGTTGTTGGTGGGTGTGTTCCATGGATTAAGAAAATTTCTGAAACACGGACTTGGAAAATGGACCTGCACATATATTTAATGCTACATTAAATTTATAATAAAAAGATTGATTCTTGTTTTCCATGATCTAACTTGGAGGAGACTGTATCACTGAATATGAATATCTAACATCCTTTTGTCTGTGAAACAAAAAATAAAAATAAAAATCTAACACCCTTTTGAATCACGCTTTAATTTTAGATTTTGACGAAAAAACCAATCCTTGGACTTGGCCATGAGTCCGTGACTTCTAGAAATTCATTCAGTTGGTCATTTTCTTGACTTTAAGGAATTGCAGACTCATTCTTTTCCATCTTTATGTATTGGCATATAAACAGTTCTTGAGTTGTTATACACAAGGATAATCATATCAACAACTCAGAAAGCATCGTGGTGATGCCAATAATGGAATTGCAAACAGCTGTCCTGAATTGAACTGCGTTGAAATTAGCGTCTCTTGCTATGCAGCCGGTGGCTCTTCTTTCTAATATGTTTCTTACGTTTAGTTCTCAAAT
Source organism: Glycine tomentella (assembly GCA_007407185.1). NCBI lineage: Eukaryota > Viridiplantae > Streptophyta > Magnoliopsida > Fabales > Fabaceae > Glycine > Glycine tomentella. Next base: position 702,710 of record PYAF01001401.1, on the reverse strand, counting down.
GTTATTAACAACAGAGCCCATTAAAATCTGACACTCAAGCTTTAAGCCATTTTATCTTATTTAAGTGACACAAAGCCAGGTTCTTACAGCCCCATTGACAGGCCTAGGTAAGTAATATGTTGAATTGTTGATGATATCATATTTGATATTTCAACAACCATGACCAAGATTTCTAAACCAATATTTTTGGGGATCATGCACTATAATTTTTAATTGGTTTTTGTAAATGAAGTCACGCATTATCTAGGAATAGAAGCATAACTAACAAGAATGATGTAGTATAATTAGGAACTGAGCTCTTTCCTCGTGCAGAATTAGTTTCACATATTTGGTTTGAACGAAACCCCTCAAACTCTTGAGTTTGAGGCATCTTGTCACTAGGCATGTTAATATCTTCTGTTTTGGAAAGAACACACATGCTAATTCTGAACTTGATTTATTTATGAGAGACTCTTTATTGAGCAGCATGTCGGATAATTGCCTTACTTAGAATCTCACATTTTCTTACTAGGCCAAGTCCATTTCAATGTTTTTGGTCTTGAATCTACATGTTGCACAAATTTTAAGCCATGATAGTAATTTGATTTCACAGTGGATAAGCATTGGTAAAATTAATACATGGAAGGCACAGCTCATGGAATGCGAATGATACTTTTACTATTTAAACTTTGAAGCCTTTATTGAAATACGTCACAGTCACTCGTTACAATAGATAACATGTAGTTTGAATATTTGAACATGGACTGGAAATACAGACAAACTACTATATATATATATATTTGAAAAATATTCTGTTTCAGGTAGAAAGTAAAAGCCTTCAAATGTAATAAACAGAAACTTGTCGATCTAACTCATGTGGCACTGTTGAACTCTTGAAGAATCTAACTTGTCAACTGTGGAGCCAAAGGACTTGATGAGTTGATGTTGTTTAACTTTTACCATTCTGTGGTTTTCATGTTGGTGGCAGTAAGACTTTTGACCGGATTTGCAATGTCATGTTAGTAAGTGTTAACAAAGAAGCAGAACTCTGCAAGTAAAAGATTCTAAAGTCAAAATTCTCAAGAACCAAACCAAAGTTCTATATATGATGTATTACAAGATGTACCCATACCCAACCACCGAATTACAATGCATGAGACTCATGGAAAACACCTTCTTGACTATCTAACATTCACAAAAATCCCATTTGCCAATGACAAAATTAGTCTTAATTATTAATTTCATCTTAAATTATTTAAATTGTTTAGTTTAGTTCTCAAATTTTAGAAGATTCAAATTGGTTATCAAATTTTTAAAAATAATTTAATTTGATCCTAAAAATTTCAAAAAGTTTAATTTGATTCTCAAATTTTAAAAAAGAATCAATTTGATCTTTAAATTATTTTAAATGGTTCAATTTGATTCTTAAATTTTTAAAAATTTAAAAACAAAATTAATTCTTTTATAAGAATTTGAATGAACTTTTTTAAATTAACAATTAAATTGAATAATTTAAAATAATTTGATTATCAAATTGATAATTAAACTATAAAATTACTACAGACCAGTTAAACCCCTTTATCCTTCTAGAAACATGATTCATGTATCCTAAAATTCCCAGATCATGTGTTCCACTCAACCACATCATGTAATCTGCCTTGTGAAATTCACGTAATATTATGCAGTTGCCAAATGTTACACCTTCCTCACTTTTTTAAACGTTTAATACCCCACACCTACCAAAAACGTATTCTCAGTTTTACGAAAACCACATATGGCCTTCGTTGCACCATATGCTCCTGCATGATTCCGTCCTGTCGCCAAAACTAATATTTAGCTTCTTCCTTTCCATCTTTTTTATCCTATTTTTTCCATCTTTCGTTTTGAGTCATTTGTCTGCCTAATTGTATAATATATATGGAAATTAAATATATTTAGAAAGTACCCACTACTATAGAATTTCTTCCTCAAGCCAATCATCTGTTGGTTATTAGTCATTCTCACACTAGCCACTCGCATAATTCACAGCAACACATGCTTAAAAATTAAAATTGTCTTAAGTTCATCCTAACAACCTATAAAACGAAAAATTGTATACTAGTTCGTAGATATCAAATTAAGGTGAAAACTATTTCATTTGCAATCTAAGGTAACACACGGTAAAAGATAAAATGTTTTTTTTTTTTTTGTATTATAAATTAGAATACACAATAAAAGATTAATTATTCCTAAATCTCTCACTTTTTTCACTCTTTCAATTAGATTTTTCATATTTATTCTCTTCAATCCTTCAAAAGTGCAATCCACACATTTTTCTTGTAATTAGCCAAAAAAATTATCTCTAAATCATCTCAAACTACTTTTTTTTTTTAATTTGTATATTTGATTTTTTTAATAGTTTATATTTTTTTAATCTATTTTCTTTTATCGTTACTATAAATTGAATTTCAATTTTTTAAAAAGAACTTGTATTATAAATAATGTTGTTATATCCCAATTAAAACTATTCATTATAAATCCACAATATAATTAATTTATATTTAAATATATTTGTTAATTATAATTTTAATAATATAAAGTAGACATTTATCCTATATAATGAACCGAAAATGTGCGAACATTTTGAAAACATGGGGAGAATGAAAGAGTGAAAAAAATACACACATCCTATAGAAATAGAGAGAAAATTTGGACAAAGTTTGATTTCCATAGGGACCAAAGAAATAATAAAATTTCTTATAAAACATGTAATTCAAAATATTAAAAATTCTGTTGCCATTAAATTTTTAATAGAAAACAAATATAAAATGAGATTATTAAAAATGTGGCTAAAATGTGTGACAGGAAGGAGTAGCGAGGTTCGAAAGGGAATGTCATTCCAAATTGGGTTGGATTGTACAATTATCTGGACAAGCTCCTAAATGAGGATCTACTTGCACTTGTGTTGCTGTTGCACGTCATATAAGGCACTGATCTTTTGGTCCACTTGAATCAATCTGCTACCACCTTATGGGAACAAACGCAATCAATTAAAGGTCAAATGACTTGATAAATGTATCTCTCACATAGATCTCAAGAGCTTCTCAGTTTTTTCTTTCAATAAAATTTTCAATGTATCTCTCACATTTCTTACTTTTGATATGTATGTTGAAAACCATGATGAAGAAATTTGCACAACCCATTATTCTATATGCAGGGGTAAATAAGCAGATTTACACTAAGACAATTAATCTCACTTGCTTCAAACTCATGCGTTTGATACTTTCTTTTTTTTTTTTGTTAACTATTTTGAAATCTATAAGTTAATATATAAATACTCGATCGAAAGAAAGTCATTTCATGTAATGTGCTTTGCCTTTTAGAATATCCATCAAAATACAATAATGTATTATATATATATAATGATAGAAAAATGGGTAAATTTTGATCATATTTTTTTATTATATGTTAGAGATAACAAGTGATTTTAAACCTAAATATATTCATTTTACTTGCAATGTGTGATTATTGTTGATTTAAAGAAATTTTACACCTAAATTTTTTCTACATAAATTATTCTCTAACATGTACTCAATAGAATTGTACACCATTACACCAATTTTTCGAGTTAAATTTAGATCATACGATCATGCAATAAGTAATTTAATGATTTAGATTTAGTGTTTTTTTTTTTTAATTTTATTTTACCGTTGTATATAAGTAGATGTAGACACACATTCAGACATAAAAGGAGGTGATATTTACTATTATACTGGACAAGTTGATCTAGTTGTTACTTTGAGGTGCGTCAATCACTAAAAGGGAAAAGATCCCTCATCCACATGAAAGAAGAAAGGGACCAAAGAAAGAGAACAATGGAAACTAAAAAACAGCTGAAGGATGTGAACAAGTTGTTTGATGGCTAGAAGACGAGGGAGGAAGGAGAGGAGTTGCCCTCGCGTCGTTTAATAATACATGCTCCCTAGCTCGATCCTCAATAATTTAATCAAATGATCACATGCGTATTTGGTCATTTTTAAGCATAATCATTTTCTAGTTTTCTAAAAAAAAAAAAACTGATGAATGAGAAAATATATTATTTCCAAATTAACTGAGTAAAAATATACATTAATTATTAATTAAGATGGTTTCACCAATTTATACAATCATATTTTTTCCCCCTTGGCTTGATTCGTTTTGATAAATGAAAGACTGCAAAGTTTATGTTAATACTGGATCTGAGTTTCCTAGATTTTCTACATATATGAATCAAAACGTTGGATAAAAAATCGGACGATTTCCTTTAAAAAAATATCAGCCAATTCAAACATTAAATGTATGTTTTAAGTCTAAAGTACTGAATTAAAATGTATATAAATCTTCGATCTTTTTTTTGAAGGATAAATCTTCGATCTTATTCAATAATTTCGATTAATTCATTAACAAATCAATTATGAAACAATATGTGTTTTTTTTTTCTAGAAAACTAAATTGACTCCAATTACTATGTATTATTTATTAGTGTGCTGATTGGCTAAAAAATCATGCTTTTTCTTCAGGAGGCTAAAAAATAATGGTTATTCGCATCAAATGACTGTTCTGTTAATTTATTTAGGTTCTTATTCTCATTATAGTACTTTAGAGACCAAGCTGGGTTACAGTTTTGGGAGTTTACGATAACGTGGCCACAACTTCTTAGCAAATAGTAAATCCCTAACAGTTGAGTTTTAATTAATATTATCTCAGATGCCAGCAGATCTTGAATTTCTTTTTACTATTTTCCCCTTGTTTTATTTGTTATCAATTAAATATTTTTCTGTTGTCAAAATGATCAATTCCCATTACTACACCAATAATGTAGATCTTATAAAATGAGGGGTGTAGTAATTAGAGTATAAAATCTGAAATTATGAACTAACATAAAAATACGTATACTCTATTTTCTAAAATGCATTATTTATTTAATAGAGTTAGATCCCTACACAAAAATGAGCTTCTCTTCATCAATGCTTACAACTATTTTTCTATGTTAAATATCCCTATGCTATATATATTTTTTAAAAAATAATTGTAACATACTCTTTTAATATTTTAATATAAAAAAATTTGAGTCTTTTATCCTTTCTTAAAAAATATCTAAACTTTTGCTTTTTTTTATATGAAAAAAAACGCATACAAACGGCCTTGCATAAAAGCGTGGGAACAAGAGCGGAAAAGTGTCCCCTCAATTTGGAAAAATTCACGTCTCGCTATATATATATATATATATATATATATATATATATATATATATATATATATTAACTAATACAAACTTAAGTATATCTGTATATGAATAATAGCAGGGCCCATTGTAGTTAGTTTTTTAATATGAAATGAATGCCTTTCCAAGATATGAAAAGATTGAGTATAATTAGTAGTTTATCACTTCCCACATGAAGCACACAGGAATTAGTGATGCAGCCACAAACAACAACAGCAACAAATTAATTCCTCCAATATAAATATATCAATAACAAGTTTTATGGTCATATTATAATTGAACACAAGGAATATTTTCTCATGATTGTGGAACTATGAATCATGAAGGCCAATTCACACTTCTTGTAGTAGATGTTTGTCACTAAAAAAAAAATCATATATGCATTTACAGACACTGATATTACATTTACAGACCTGGTGGCTGCAGGTGGGTTAGTAGCAAAACAAACCCTGATCAAGGACCTTATCATCGATCGATCACTCGGTTCAATTTCAATACATCTAAAATGATCAACCCCCATATAATTAAACTTCAAGAGAGACACAATTCGAGCCTCTTGAAGGACGAGTAAGAAATTTAAAGAAACTCATCATATATATCGATCATATATCATTAACTGGGTTTGTTCAACTTTAACAATAACCCGTTAGAATTGGCGCATTCAAACAAAGCCTTAGCAGTCATTTCTCTCTCAAACCTCCAAATATAGTTCAACCCCACAAGCAGTTCAGTGATGGCAGCCTCAGTCTTGTCCTTGTTAGCAAAGAACAAAGTCTGCAACAGCAACACATTAGTCTTTGGCACCAAATTGTGTTGCTCAAAGCTTCTCTCACTTTGCCACTTGATCATGTTATGTGCCAAAGGTGACAACCACCCCAATATTCTCCCTAATGCATCTCTCCATTCACCAGCTAAAACAGGATCACTTGCACAAAACCCCACCCCTCTCAATCTTCCCCTCAAACCCCACCTTATGCTCCTCGGCAACATCCCATACAAATCATCCCTCGCATCAACACCAACCAAGTGCGGTGACTTTATCATCTTCTCCATTACTATGATCAGATTTGCATAATGCAAAGCCAAACCCGCAGCCCCCAACGTGCTCTCGGGTGGCCTCAAAAGCTTCGAGTTTGCCGCAAAAAATCCATTCACCTCTTCTTCTTCAAGCTTCAAGACGTCTTCTTCTTCCAATGACTCACAAACAAACCCATTAGGGTTTTGGTCAGATGGATAAACAGTGGCGGAAGCCGACAACGTACGAGATAGACAAGGCATGGGGTGACCGATTCCGAAGACAACCTTAATCCTTGCTAAAACGGTGAAGCTGAACCTCACGAGGAGTACAACAACGCTGTCGAAACTTCTGCTCCATAAAGATCTTTCTTTTAGATCCTTAACCTCTTGCTTCTGCCAAAAGATCTTCTGCTGAAGCTCGTAGAGTTTCTGCTGATCTTTGCTGTTGCCGTCAGCGTGATTGAGGGCTTTTCTGAAAGAGTTTTCCAGAACCGTGAGCTCCTCCATTTCGCGGTAGAGTGTTGCCGTGAGGGTCACGTAACGCTCCATTTTCTTGAGCTTTGAATCGGTTTCTTTTGGGCCGGAGAGGGCCCACATGTTCGGGTCGCGGCCCGAGTCTGCGAACTCGAGGAAGGCGCGGTGGAAGGAGCGCAGGGTGGGGTCCTCGCAGCGCGCGCTGAGTCGCGTCACCGAGTTGGCCGCGACTCGGAGCGACTCGGCGAACTCGGCGCAGGCGAGTCCGAGGAGGAACGACTCGTCGTTAGAGATGATCTTCCGCACGCCCTCGAGGTTCACGGCGTCGTTTTGGACGCGCACGATGGTGGCGTCGGAGAGCGAGTGCCAGAGGTGGAGGAGCTTCGACATCACGCCGCCGATCTCGAACGCCAGAACGCCAACGTACTGCTTCGCTTTGAAAGAAGGTTTCTTCTTCAGGAGCTTCGGCGGAACCGAGTCGATGCTGTTTGATATGGCGGTTTTGACCTTCACGAGGAGCGTCTCGAGGGCCATAGTTGAGGTTTGAAGAGAAACTTACTGGGTTATTTAAGCTATAGAGCGAAGTGACGAAGGAGTGAGGACACCATGTGTTTGAGAAAATGTGTGTGAGAAAATGTGGGAGAGATAAATAAATAAATAATTTAGGAGTGGGGGGGTTTTGGTGCAGAGCGATAAGGATAAAAGAGAAGAAGATTGAAAATGCTGGAGAAGCTCGTGGGGTGTTTGAACAAGAGTGGTGATTGTGTTATCAACGAGAGAAAGGTGAGTGAGGTTAAAGTATTTAAAACCACATGCAGTGGCAGGGGGTGATAAATGGTGTTGTTTCTTGTTTAACATTCAGTCGCTTTTGAAGCGCGTGGAAGAGGCTTAACTTGTGATTGTGATTTATAAAAGCTTGAATTGAATCTCCTCCAATGTGTTTTTTCTGTGTTTAGGTTTGGGGTGGGTTGGGATTTTATGCTTTGGTTTTTACTTTGTGGTATTTTTAGATTCTCGGTTGTTGAATTATTGATTGATATATAGTTGTTGGTAAAGGAAACTTTTTCTGTTATGTTTGGATGCAAAGAAACAATTTTGTTTCAATGCTGTTGTATTCTTTTAGGATTGAGGGCCATGTCATTATTGGTGCCTAGCTCTCCTTTTTTTTCTTCTTTTTTCTTGTTAAAGCAAGTGGTTTTGTTTGTGAGAATAATGCCCTAAAATTACTCTCACATGATGCAGCGTACATGGTCAATTAAGACAACGAATGAAATGAAAATTGATAGGGTACTGAGTGATAATAATTATTGAGCTGTGAAAATGCTCTAGTGTTTAAGCAAAAGTCGGTATTCATTGGTCCAAAGATCCTTCATCATCAATTCCATTGACTGGTAGTATTTCTTAAATATTTATAATTAGAGGTCCAAGGCTCACTGATGGAAATTTCAATTATTTAAAATTGTGAGATCATCATTGATGAGAATAAAACCAGGTAGAGATATAGTGGTCTCTGACGGTAATTTTGTTGGCATTACACATCATATTTAGAAATAATAATGACTATAAAAAATGGGAAAATTCATTATCAAAATAAATTATATAACATCAAACATAACATAATCATTTATGTGTTTATGATTATTCTATACATGAGCATAGAATATTCCTATAGCTAGCATGCATGTGCCTATGAATTCTACGTTGACAGTTTGACTGATTAATTACCACAAGAAAGGTACAAAAAAATTGTCTATACCCAGTTAATTTTCGTTCTCTTGTAGTAGTTTAATTTCCTGTACGTAACGTTTTCCTTGGAACTGTGTCATGATTTAGACCAAAATTAATAAGAAGAAAAATCTTACAACTATTAGTATTTTATGCATAATATTTCTCTTTGATTTTTGAAGGATATTATTTTTTCCATCCTTTAATTTGCCATATATATAAATCTAGACTGTCCTATGAATCCAAAATATAGGCGTGGGAAGTTCAACATCTAAGAAGTTTTATGTCTGAATGATATTAATTTGTATGAAATACTATTTTGTTTATATCAAACAATTATGTGCATTCCAAGCAAGTAATGTCAATTGTTAAAATCATAAAGCAGTGGTCTGAGTGCGCTTTGTGTGAATAATTAGTGGATCAACTTTGACTCTGAATAGTTATGAGAGGACCAGATAGGTATATATGGAGGAAGGTGGTAGAAACATGTAGATAGTGGCGTATACATAAGAGAACGATATTTTCCGAATATATATATATATATATATATATATTATATATATATATATATATATTGACACATATGGTGCATATTAATTTTAGATATATAGTGGAAATAATACCCCCAAACCTCCCCAGGGATCTTGGGAAGTGTGTGTTACTTGGTCGGATTTGATATTGGAGGCCATCAAATACTGATAAGATTTTTCTATAACTATATACTTTGATTTAATTAAGCATTTTGGGAGTCTTGGAAGGGAAAATTAATTGGTGGTGACAACATGTTCAATAAATTAAAGATTAGGATGATACGGGATGCAGGAGTATACGCTAAAGTAAACGGAGTCCAAATTAAAGGGTGTTATGTTTTTTTTCCAACCTTTGCCATAACTTTAGCCAACCAATGGAAGGGCAATGAAGGATTTGTATGTTGAATTGTCGGAAAATAAATAAGCAGCCATGAGCCCATCCTGCATTGATATTGGTGCCTTTAAAAAGCAAACTCGATCATGCATTCCTTCAACCCTTGCTCTCACTGATCAGTTATTCTAACTTTGTAATAATTTTCTCTTCTGGTCTTACAAAGACAGGCTGCTACTTCCATTATTATATCCATTCATTCACCCTTTTCCACATGGGGGAAAAAATTGGAGCATAAAAGGTAAAAATAAAAGAGCCTTATGTTACTAGTATGGAGATACCCAACAATGATTATAATTTAATTTCTTTTGGAGACAATTAGTTTGTGTTCATCTTAATTAGATTTATTTCATCACCGTACCGTGCTATATTCTATATGTTTCCCTCAATTAAAATGACGTCCAATATGTCCATTAATTGCTTGAAGCCAATGTGGAGAGAAATATATAAAGGCAAATATAGCATTTATAGGGATATGCAGTGAAGAAACACATAAATTAATGACCTTGTTAAATCCTAGAGAAATGTATATAGCTCTTCAAGAGAATTTTGGGAACGGTAACTCCCATTGTTCTTGCATTCATTGACTGATGCGAGCTTGAATGTGACACGTGTCATGTGGCAAATACCTGTTTAGTAATCCTAAACTGATTTATTGTCGCCTTCATAAGTCTTAGTCAATCAATAACGATAAAGAGAAAACGAGGGATTGAAGTCTGAGAGTGTTCGAGAAACAAAGAATATGCATTTTAATTACTTTGTCTTTTTGTATGTATGCAACGAACCAGCATCCTCATTTGCGCAATCTAGGAAGATATTAGATTCTGAAACCGATTATGCGAAGTACCCAAGTACATCTTTAACTTATTTACTTATGACAAAACATTGTGAAACACATAATTAATGGCCCATTAACAATATAATGAACATCAAATCCCACAAAAAGTTAAAAGGAAGAAAAAAAAAATCTTCTTAATTGGGTGTGGTTAACGAAAGAGCTAGCATTCCAGACCCACCTTTATCCTTTTTTTCCTGAAACGTAATGTGTTGTAATGTACAATTGAGGAGGTTTCCATATTAGCTGTGGGAATCTTCCTGAATTGAGGACGAAAAAGTCTCAAGATCTATAGTCACTTGTATATTTAGTTAAATAAAACTGAAAATAATTTAACCGTTTCTAAAATGTTTACATGGAAATCATGCTAGCTAGGACGTTTTATTGATGTATAACTTTCTTTTTATCAAATTATATACTTTTTGCCTTTGAAACTGTAATTTGGTCAGCAATAATGTATGCATATATATAGAGATATGGAATCAATTGATAATAATGCTAGCATAAATGTTCTATGAGTAATTTCAGTTTCCAATTATATACAAATAATAAATGTTACAATATCCATTTTGATATTTCAGATCACCTAAGCCATTAGTGAAGGTTTCTGTGTTTTCATTATGTTTATCTTTTAGCAGTTTACAATTAAGCACATAATAGAAGTACTCTCTCACACCAACATTATTGAATGCACCAACAAAGTTTGAAAAGGAGGTGTAGTGTGTGCTGGGGGTACAAATTCATGCGACCATGCATATATCCTAATCTAGTTTCATGCGTGGGGCTATATAGCAAGCAAATTCGTTGCAAATTCATGATAAACACACAAAAGGGTGTGCATATTCGTTGCACCATGCGAACATCCTAATTTGATTCCATGCGTGGGGCTATATATAGCAAGCATGCATGCTGGCTTGCTTGCTTGCACGCTAGCATGCCACGAATACCACCAACTCCTCAAACAAAAATTTTTGGGACAAAGTGCCTTTTTTTTAGGGTGATTAAAAACAGCTATTATGAGTATATGCAATATTGAAAAGCATGTATACACTATAATTGGTGAAGAAAAATGCAAAGTTTGTTATCATAATGGGTGATGATACATGATGTCACTATAGTTCCTATAAGAACATATAATTAACCTCACTTGATTACTCTAATTAATTTTCCAGATGTGTGGTAGATTGAAGTGGGGCATGCACTACTACAATAAAAGCTTTTTAAGACGCCTGTTTTAAGACGGTTGTCAAAGAGCCGACTTTGTAGGTACACCGGTGGCATTTTTGTAAATAATGATAACTTTTCAAAGTCGGTTATTATGAAACCGTTCTTAAAAGGTATTTTCAAAAACGGGCTTTATAGAAACCGTCTTAAAAATTAGATAATTAAAAGTCACTATTTATAATTGGGTGTGCTTTTAGCCTTTATTTTTCGTTTCCGCGCTCTGCTCACGGTTCAAAACTTTTCAAAAACCCAAACCCCTTCCCCTCCCCTCCTTGGACATCAGCCCCTCCCTCCTCTCTTCTGTCAACGATGTCATTCAATTTGCCTTCAACTTCTTTGTGTTCCCCTTCGGATTCAGAATCCCGACCCTAGGGCTCCAAAGCCACTGGCTTGACAAGACCCTTCAGAACAATGACAGGTTCGGAAGGAGAGGAGGAGGTGGTGGTGGTGGTGACCAAGGTTCGACTGTTCTTTTGGAGCTCGCGGAGGGCTTCTTTGGTGTAGGTTCTGACTTGGGGTTGGACGTTGGAAGGGACCGAAGAGGAATGCACGATTCGGTCTTTGAGAATAGTGATTTAGTGAGAGGAAGAGGGTTTCGAGGGACGTTGGGGTTTTGTGGAGGAGCGGGGATGCATGTTTGAGATTTCTTCATCGTCGGCGAAGCTGAGAAGCTTGGGGGTTTGGGGCTTGTTCGGCTTGGCCGATGAAGGGGGTTTGAGATTTGTCTGTTTCCCTCTTCGACTCTCTCTGCTTTGGTTTTTCTCAGATTTTTCCAAGTTCACGGCTTTTCCAGGTTGAATTTGGTAGGTTTTTTCAATTTAGGGTTAAGGTTTTGTGCTTTCTAGTAAATGGTTTGTTGCTTGCAAATTTAATTAAGCGTGTTTTTTTCATTTCCGTACCCGCTTCAGTTTCTTCATAGGTTCTGTTGCAGTGAGAAATGGGCACTTTCTCCTTTTGACTTTCCCGTCGAATTAAGCATCAAAGTCTGAGCTTTTTCTTTTTTTGCAAGTGGTATTTTTTATTTGGGGTAGCATTGAATTGGCGCAGCATTCACTTGAATTTGCAACGTGGGAGCCGGAGAAGCTACGATGAAGTGTGGTGCTTGGAGGGTATTCTCAAAGTAGCACTTAATTCGAGGTTGAATGTTTCGTCAGAGCATGGATTCTGCAAGGGATGCTGCGGGTGGTGTGGCAGGGACAGTGCTAATTCCCAAGCGTTTTGTGTGGCCATATGGAGGAAGGAGTGTGTTTCTCAGTGGTTCTTTCACAGGGTGCTTAGTTTTGTTGATTGTTTCATGAACATCTTAATGTTTTTGCTAAAATGTTTTAGTTTAATCTTGCTTATCTCTCTTAATGTAAATTTTGGTCTGAAAGGTCGTTGGAGCTTCTACCGATGTCGCCAGTGGAAGGTTGTCCAACTGTGTTTCAAGTGATTTATAACTTGCCACCCGGTTACCATCAGGTCAGTTTATATTGTGTTACTAACTTATTGTTGCGTGTGTTGTGTTTGATGGTTTTGTGATTTGATAATTTGTATTGGCTGTTATTTAGAGAGATTTTTGGTAACAAAACATTCCTTTAGCTTGTGAGGGTAATAGCACCGACTGTACTCTATATTGCTGCTAAATAATCAAAATTATAAAATTCATGATTTAATGCAGAGTCTGGTTGATATGGAAGTGTACTTGGATATGGTGCTTGAGGTTATTTACAAAGGTTTAGAATGCTAGTTCCTGTTTTATAATAGTTATTTGATTTTCTTTTTTAAATGTCATTTGGTTTTGTCAATAATTGTTATATGAGTTTGAGTTCAGGTGCCATATGTTGCTCATGTTTAGGATTTCAAGTCGCTGATTATGATACACACTGGTGGATTTGAAAAGATGTTATTTGTAGAAAATGTTTGACCTTGATTCCTGGTGTTTGGATACTTATTATGAAGTTATTTGAATGCAGTACAAGTTTTTTGTTGATGGAGAATGGCGGCTTGATGGGTAAAATACATGCAGGGGACTTTATAGTGATTGGGTTTTCAAAGCTTGATCTCCATTCCAGGCAAATCTTCATGCAGGGGTCTTGTACTTAGCATATGGCTACATGATGCACATGTGAAACCGAGTGATGCAAAAAGGGCACTGCCATCATTAAGGTCAGCAATGATTACCACTTTCATTTTTATATTGTTTAAGTTTTATTGAAAGTGCTCTTGATATTTCATATATGGATATATAAAAAAAATTAAGATAATCAAACTTTAAAATTATAAAACTTTAAAATCACGATAATTTTGAACATAATTATATTAAGAACATATTTTTCAATTAATCTATGCACCACCTTGTCTTTCAAATTTATACCATATGAAGTTCACATTTTTTTCAATAATTTTGAACTCAATTCGGCTCTGGAGTTTTGTGTTGTCCTATAAGTTTGATTTTCTTACCAGTTACTACTTCATGAAAGGAACTGGCACAATTCGAAGGATGTAGATGGGTTTGTTTTGCCAACTTTGGTGTATATGGCTCGTGAGAAGAGACCTCAATATCATCACAACTACAAAGCTGGAGCTATAAATTCATTGGTAGTGTAAATAATTAAAACCCGCCTCTATTTTTTATTTAAAGAATTTATGAAGATTAGTACCTTAATTCATGTTAGAAAAATCTTTCAACTTAAAAAGTATTTATAAGAAACTTAATTACATTTACTTCACCTAAAAAATTGATCAAATAGAAGTTTAAGCCTACTACTGGGTAGATGTACGGGAATGCGATATCAGCAATTGTACGGGAATGCTATATCAGCAATTGTGGAGGTGAGTTAGATAATATTGATGGAATGGAATTATGTTTTTCCAGAAAGATTAAATTCTTCCTTTTGCCTTACCCCTGTTTCTATTTGATTTCATTTATAGATACACTTTGAAGTATAACTATATATATATATATATATATATATATATATATATATATATTATGAAAAAATCGTGAGAAACATTAATTATTTTATACAAGACAAAAAAATTATGAAAATTTGCAAAAAAATAGTTTTTTAAACAAACTTAAGGAATTGATCATATTTTTACCAAAATTATTGCAAAAATTTGAAATTTTTGGGAGAAAATTCACAAGAAAATAAAAAA